>CAMAPF010000280.1:0-381783 GCA_945859915.1 Cuscuta epithymum | reverse complement strand
TCACATAATAGAAATGGCTCAAATCTATTCTTATTTCTCTCCTAAGATCATCGTCTCATTTCAACTTAATTCTATTATATAGGTTCAAGACCACCAATGAAATTTGCATACGATTTCATACAATAATCTCATACAATTTCACCTAATTCTATTATAATCCTATCATATCCTACATACAGCTAAGAGGGGAGTAAGGCCAGGCAATTGCCTAGGGCCTCATATTTTTTAAGGGCCCCAAAATAAATTATACTAGTACCTTATAGTAACATACAAAGATATAGTTTGAATCTGAAGCACATTTTTATTATCATTATTATTTAATTAAGAACACAAAATAAGTAGTGGTATACCCATAATAAATGAAATCAATAAGAATTTGTGGTTAAATAAGAGTAGTGTAACCATCAAATAAGTAATTATTTTAGGTATAAATGAAATCATAAGTAGTGTTATTTAATTAAAGAACATAAAATAAGTAGTGGTATAACCATAAAAATATGTTTGTAAACAAAGTTATTTCATGATATGAGATAACTCATTTTAAAAACATGTTGAGAAATATTAGGTTCTTCACTGCATGGGTATGTTATCATAATGATGGCCCTATAGACTATTTAAATGACATACATTCATCTTCTTTGTAGGTCACTGAGGCACATATTGAAGAGTTTGAAGCAAACAATAGGGTCTCTCATTCAGAAAAGAAAGATCTAATTGATCTATATATACACTAAATACAAGGGCAACATGAATAGGTTGATACAAGGCAAGTTGATAAAGCCCGGTTGGTTATTCTAAAATGCATGATTGGTTATTATGAAAACTTACTACTTAATTATATGTAGATTAATTGGCATGTTATCTCACATTTATTGCAGATTTGCGGGATGGTAATGATGTATTTTTGTCCTATGAATTACTAACCTTTATTTTGTTTATTGGGCTCAATTTAAGGCTAAGTGAATTGCCATATGTACCATTTCTATAACATTTGGGTATTTTAGTTTGAAATAATTGCATAAATATCACCACAATATAGATGATTTACAAAAGTATGATTAATTACTAGAGTAGTAATGAAATCATAGTAATTCATGTTCAAGTTTTGAACTTAAGTTACCACAAACACTACATTATAGTAATGAATAGTCATATTTATGTAAATAAATTTTATTTTAGTAATATTCTTGTAAAAAACTCTTTTAGTTTTGATCGTCAATGTTCAAATTCCTTTTTATTTCTTGATGATTATTGGGCTGGAAACTATATTCTGTTTAGTTCTAATTGCAATTTGGGATTATATTATTACTCACCCCATAACGAAGTGTTTATGCAACAAAATCTTACTCCAATAAGACTGTCATCTGGACTCACATCGGTCCTTTCCTCTATTTATGATGTTTTTAACATTTTATTGGTTGCTACATATGATTAAATGTCATCAACATTCCATTTGTCTAGATTCTAGAGATTACTGTTTTTGCAGCATAAATTCATATAAGTGATCCAGGGACTAATGTCCATTTATCTACATAAATAAATTCCATAAATTTCATATAAATTCATATGGGTTGCAGAATAAGAACCTGAACCTTCTAACTTTTCTTTTTGGGAGAAACTGTAATTGCAGATTATTTTAAACGTTGAAACTTATGGGATAGAAGCCTCAAATTCAACTGCACACCGTCGAAAATTGGAGGTAGACTAACTACTGCTTCATAACAAAGAAGCACAAACAGTTTGATTTACTAATGGTTACTGCGATAAAAAAGACTACTTCGTCTGATTTATAGTTGTATTTATATGTTAGCATTTATAATATTTGTATTTTACATCCCGTGCAACGCACGGGTGGAATACTAGTAGAATATAATTCACACACACACATATGTAGGTTTGGATCAAATAAGAACATGATTTTAAGAGAGAAATGAGAATGAATTTGGACCGTAGGATTTGTTGCTTTAAGTGAAATTAAATGTGCATTAGATGAAAATGTAATGTGCATTAGACATTGTTCTAAAACTCGCTAGGCGCTAGTTAGGCGGTTGAGGAGCGCCTAGGCGGCTGACTAGGCCGTTTTTTTTGGCCGACTATGCCTTTTTTTTACTGACTAGGCCTCTCAGTTAGGGCCGCCTAGGCCGATTAATCGGTCCGCTTATTCCGATTTTTAGAACAGTGACATTAGGTGAAATTGAAATGTGCAGAACAGAGAGTACAATACGATAACATCATGTGAAGGTGAATTGTGCATTAGGTGAAATTGTGCATAAAATGTATGACTAAATTATGTGAAGCTAAAGTGTACACATTTCAACAAAGGTATTGTGCATAAAAGATACTATGTGATGTTATTTTTGTACCTTTTATCACGCACCATTTCAGTTTCACCTAATGCACACCTGAGTTTAAATTTTTATTCAACACATTTCAATATTATCTAATGCATTGATAGAGTATATGGATTTCGACCCCCCAATCCATTGACTATTGGGTCTGGACAGCGGCCCACGTACACCTAGCAAGAAATATTTATATTGTTGTACAATTTACACATCCATTGTATATACTTCTTCTATCCCATTTTATAAGATGTCTTTAACGCCGTGTTTGAATGAAGTGTTAAGGAGTGTTAGTAATGGAAGTGTTAGTGAGTGTTGACAGTGGCCCGGAAGGTAAGGTAAGTGTAAGTGTTAAGTATAAATTAACCCTGGTTGGAAGAGTAAAAAAAATGGAGTGTTAGTAAAGGAAGTGTTTTCACATAAATTTACAAAAATAACCTTATGCTTTTTAAATCTTAATATATATTAAAATGAAATCGTATGGGGAAATAAATGTTCCCGCCATATACATAATATCTTCATCTGTGAAACATGCATGTTATACACTTCATAATAATTCATATAAGGACAAAAAATATAAGTATAAATAATATTTCAAAGAAGTAAAAATACTATTATATGTGATACTTTGTACTAATTAATACTCCACAAAACAGATACGTAACTAATAAGGAGTATTTAGATGTTTTAACTTAACATATGGCAACTTAACATATGACGGTTATTCTAAAATTTGCAACACAAATATACCGTAGTCAATAAATTACAAACGTTGTTTTCAGTCACCTAATTGTATATATTGTACAACAACACGTACAACACTTGAAAAAAATGACGTGTAACAAAATAAGTTTTAATTGATCAAAATTAGGATTACAATCCTTCCAGCTAGTGTATCATCATTTTTGAATAGAGATAAGCAAAATAAGTTTCGGTTCATCAAAATTAGGAATACAATCCTTCCAATACGGCAAAAGGGCAACATAAAATTAAAAAGTTATAATTAGATAAGATTAATGCACTAGCTCATGACATCATGTCATAAAGAAGACTTCTCCGATTTTCAGGTGGACATCCAAGTAGAGCTCTCAACATATCAGGCTTCTGAACAAGAAACAAGTAGCTTTTGTTACGAGCTTCTGAGAGAACTAACCTGGAATAACAAATGAACCGATGAGATGAAGGCTGACAAGTGAGAGAGACAAGCAGAAGAGATTGCTGCAGAAGAGATGGAGGCAGACGAGCAAACAACGATCGAGAGGGCTGAGCAGAAGAGATAGAGGCAGACGAGCAGACAACGATCGAGAGGGCTGTGCGGCAAATGGACTATTTTTTTTATCGGTAAATGAAGGGTAATAATTGTCAACACTTCAATACATTCCAAATTGGGGTGTTAAAAAAGTGGACCAATGAGGTGTTGAGGGGGTAATTACTAACACCTGTTAACACTTACTAACACCCGTTAACACTTCTTAATTTCCCTCCCAAACAAGTGTTAATATCAACACTTCTCAACACTTCTATTACTAACACCCCCTAACACTTCATCTAAACACAGCGTAATGTTCAATTAATCAACGCAAATCACTTTTAATCTCTTACTTTATAAATCAAAATTTTATGAAAGTTGAATTATTTTTTGCAGATTTTGTAGTAGTTTTAATATAATTTCTGAATATGTAATTTTTTTTCTTAAAAATAATTTAAGTGCAGACTGAAATTTATTTGCTTTATCATCGGTTATCGTAAACCGAAAAATATATTGTAATTCGGGACGGTAGGAGTGCTGGATTAACTTTTTATATAGTTGGCCTATTAAACCCATATTATTGGTCCAACCCACAATTTTTCTATATATACTTATGGGAAACTTGTAAACCCTAATCAAATTATCACTCAATGCAACCATTTCATGTTCTATCTCCTTCTCCATTTCTTGTTCAATTTGAGAGGTTTGAACACAATCTTAGAGATGGAAAGGATCTCTGAGAAAAAAGATTTGAACACAATCGTTCAATTTGAGATATCTTTCCAAAAAGAAAAAAAATCGTTTACAATTTGGAAATTTCAGAAAAGGATCTCTAAGATGAAAGTTTTTGGAATTTTTGGAAGATTAATCTCCAAGATCTGGAATTTTCCGGCCAGATCCAATTTTGGTGGTCGACGAACCAAGTCCGGCCCGCGCCAACAGCGTGATGATCACCGTTGCACCGCTCTCACCAGCCTCACCTCTAGCTTCATGAAACCGCTTGCGCCATTAATGGCGCAGGGAGGCTCTGTTGCTCGAGCTAGAAGCCAACCTGAGGAGGGCATGCACCGTTGCTGCTAAAAACTGGAGCCAACCTGCTACACTTCCGGATCTCTACCTCCGTTAGAGTGTCGCCAGAAACTGTTCGAGGTCTGCTTCTCTACCTCCGTTAGAGTGAAGCCAGCTGCGCGAATCGGCCAGGGGTTGCGACGAAGGACTCAACCCAGACCAGCGACGGGTTACCACTTGAGGCAGCAGGTCGTCCTCCTGACCATTTCGGCCGATGCCGCCGTGGTCAGCGTTGTCTCCGTCGACTTGACCACCATCTATAACCCAGCCAGAGAACAGAGTGACGAAGATGAGCCTCCGAGAATGACGAACTCTAAGCCCACAGCGCCCCAGGACGCATCAGCAGCGGAGTGCCGAAGGTTGTGAAATGAATGACACGATGGCTTTTCCTCCAAGACCTAGCTCCGGTCAAAACCCAGTGGGCCAAGGCTAATAATCCCAAGAATGATTCTCGCCAATCATAATGGGCCTCAAATTCAGCAACATATCCAATGTTTAGCCCACTCCAAAAGCTAAGTACTTCAAAGTTCAAATGGCTCTCTTTACACATTTAAACAGTTAAAGTATTATTAATATTATTACCGAGTATTATACTACCTCCATTCCACTATGTGTGGTGGGACAAAGAAGTATGACACAACTTTTAAAAAAAAGTGAAATTGTGTGGCTCTTTCCAACCATGAGAGTATGGATTCCTTCTACTTTAAAAAAATGAATTTTTTAAAGTGATTTTAGAGATAGTAATTAATAGTAAAAGTTGGTAATGTTTGAAAGTAAAGTGATTCTAAAAAAGTAAAAGTTGACAAGTTAATAGAAAACGTGTTTGAAGCACCTCTCAATTTGCTTCCAGTTTTTAGCTTTTAAGTGATTAATTTAAGTAGAAGCTATCGTTTAAAAGCACTAATTTCAGCTATTTTTAAGCCGAAAGTTGAAAAACACTTATTTTAATCTTTAGCAAACACTCCCTGTGTTTGGGACAAAGAAGTATGACACAACTTTTAAGAAAAAAAGAAATTGTGGGGTTGGTACTGAATTGATAAAGTGAATAAAAAAAGAATGAATTGTAATCACCCAAATATTACCAAATATGGTATAAGACAACCTTAATGGGACAGACGAAAAAGGTAAAATGAGACAAAGTAGGGGGACAGAGGGAGCAACCGTTACTGTTATTATTATCATCGTCATCGTTACTGACGGGTCAAAGTCCCCTGGCGTGGTGCGAGTCAAGCTCTTTGAAATTAATTTTTCAAAGTGTTTCAAATTAAAGCATATATTTTTAAAATAGAAATTACTTCAAATAAGACTAAAACTATGGCAAAAACTCAAAATAGGACTTGCTATGTTTTTTTTTCAAAATAGGACCATAGTGGTCCTATTGGAAACATACTCATTTCTTCCTTCCATTCTTACCCCTCCTTTAAATATTAGTAAAAGATAGCTAAAAGTCATAATTAAATGTTTAATTCATAATAAATTCGAAAAAATTTCAATAATTCGTAGAAAAATAATAAAAAAATTAATAAAATTTTTATAAAATAAAAAATAAGAATTTTTTTTTATTTTTTTTATTTTTTAAAAAATTAATAAAAAAATAGTAAAACTCCATAAAAAAAATTAAAAAAAATATGGATACGTTTCCCACCGCCTGTACTACCTCCCTGAACCACCACCTCCGATCGGTGTAAAAAATGCCACTTTTTTTTTAAATTCCACAAAAATGGCATATTTCTCTATGAGAATGCCAACATTTTCATTCTACCAACTTGAATCCTTTTGACTTTTGCCAATAATATGACATTCATAATTTTTTTGGCATTTTTTTACCCCGGTGACAGGAGGTGGTGGTACCGCCTCCCTGCACCACCACCTCCGACCGTTAAAAAAAATGTCATATTTCCTACAAACTTCCATTTTTTCAGAAAATGCCAAAAATATGGCATATTTCTCTTTGAGAATGCCAACATTTTTTTTCTTCCATCTTAAATCATTCTGAATTATGCCAAAAATATGGAATTTATAATAAATTTGACATTTTTTCCCCAAATGACTAGAGGTGGTGGTGCTGGGGCGGTGACAAAAAAAATATTTTTTTGATTTTCTTTTAATTTTTTTAATTTTTTTTCTTTTTTATTTTTTTTAATTTTTTTTTTAAATTTATTATTATTCAGAATATTTTTATTAATTTTTTGGTATATTTTACGAATTTTTATTATTTTTTATTATTTTATTATGAATTAAAACATTCCAATAGGTATAAGGGTATATTTGTCCAAGACAAACATAATTAGTCCTATGGAAACATAGTTTATTTTTTGGTCCTATTTGTGCAAAGTGAATGACTTTTAGTCCTATTTTGATAATTAACTCTTTTTTAAAACCCTAGATCCATTTTGGAATTGTAATATGCTTCACTTTAGGTCAATCAAAATTATAATAGACAATATGAGAAGTTATCGACGTTATAAAAAAAGGCTAGTCATGCTGGTCAAAGTAAATTATTTGAAAAGTAAACATAAAAATAAATACTTACAAGTTACCATGAAAAAAATGATTACAAATTATTTAAAGTACGTAGATACAGATAGAAAGTCTTTGCGTGCATGATGATGAAATGAAGGGGTTGCATCATTGGATACAAAAGTTATTAATAGATAAGTAGTTTTTTATTGGGAAAGTTCCCAAAATAGGACTAAAACAGTTTGATAATTCCAAAATAGGACTGACATGTTTTTATTCCCAAAATAGGAGTAATTACTGTCAAGTTTGGAAAATACTGTCATGTTTGAAGTCTGGTACTGCCAAAACATGACAGTAATTAGTCCTATTTTGGGAATAAAAACATGTCAGTCCTATTTTGGAATTTTCAAACCTTTTTAGTCCTATTTCGGATAATAGGACTATCAAATTAATCATTGATCTTTTGTCCATTATACCAATTTAAGAGACGTCATCATAATGCTCAACTTGACTGTCATTGAAGGTTTCTATTTAAAGGATCTTTGTTGACAAAAAACGAAAAGTAGTGTCATGTGATATATCGTGACATCGTTATTGTTGAACTCTAGGAGATTGCATCTTGATGAATTATACCAGTGTGTGTAATCAGCATAACCATAGTGTACATTACTTATTATTTTATGACTTTTCATTGTTCTGTAAATATTTCATGAGATAAGTAAATTGATTATAAAAAAGCTCGTCATACTCGTCAAAGTAAATTGAAGAGTAGTTAAGAAACTCAGCAATCAACCTGCATATTATGTTTTAATAAACATTAATTGAAAAGTAAACATAAAAGTAACTAATTTACAAGTTACACTTGCAAAAAATGATTAAAAATTATTAAAAACACCTAGATACCGATAGAAAATCTTTGTGTGCATGATGATGAAATGAAGGAGTTGCACTATTGAATTCAAAGGTCATCTACATATAAGTTGTTTTGAGACTCAAATTAATCATTGAACTTTTGTCCATTATAACAATTTGAGAAACGTTATCATAATGCTTAACCTTTGCAGTCATTGAAGGTTTCTCTTCAAAGAATCTTTGTTGATTAAAAACGGAAAATAATGGCATGTGATATGTTGTGACACCATTATTGTTGAAATGTGGGAGATTGCCTCTTGATGAATTGTACCGGTGTGTGTAATCAGCATAATCATAGTGCACAAAGCTTATTTTTCTATGACTTGCCATTGTTCTCTAAAAATTTAATGTGATAGGTAAGTTGATTATTAATACATGTGTTTTGACTGAGTAAGGCAATTGGTATGTATATTGTTCACATATCAATTAACTTACGCAGTGGAAACACATGTATTAGTAATCAACTTATTTATCATATGAATTTTTTATAGATCAATGTGAAGTCACAAAATAATAAGCAATGTGCACTATGATTATGTTGATTATACACATGGGTATAATTTATTAAGAAGCAATCTCCCAAAGTTCGATAATAATGATGTCACTACCTATCACATGCCACTACTTTATGTTTTTAATCAACAAAGATTTTTTGGAGAGAAACCATCAATGACAACAAAGGCTGAGCATTATAATGACGCCTCTCAAAGTGTTATAATGGACAGAAGATCAATGATTAATTTGAGTCATAAAACAACGTATCTGTTGATGACCTTTGAATCCAATGGTGCAACTCCTTCATTTCATCGTCACGCGCACAAAGAATTTCTAACAGTATCTAAGTATTTTTAATCATTTTTTAGCAAGTTTGACTTGTAATTTAATTACTTTTATATTTATTTTTCAAGTAATGTTTATTGAAACATAATATGCAGGTTGATTGTTGAGTTTCTTATCTACTCTTACAAGTACCAGAGATTTTCCTGGGGAATTGTTCAGCTCAATTTACGTTGACGAGTATGATGAGCTTTTTTTATAGCACCAATGATTTCTAATATAGTCTATTCTAATTTTGATTGACCTAAATTGATGATACATATCACAATTCCAGAATGAATCTAAGTCATTTAAAACTTAATTCCTAATAGGCCCTTTTAAATTTGGACTTATGTAGCATAGTGTCAAGATGTATAATGCTCTCTTCTATGCCAAAGTTTTTGTCTCTCTGCATTCTTTTGAAAGAAGCTGTGTTGGGAGACATTAACCTTGATCAATTTGAAATAGCCAATTGTCTACTTTTGTAAGTACTTCTCACCCTTTAGTTCAAATAAGATGTACTCCCTTTTTAGATGTATTAATTTATTTGTGATCGTAGTGATTCTTTTTTGTATCCACAGAGAGTGGTGGAGCGAAAAATACACCTACCATAGCTGAAGTTATAGCAGCCACACACATCAAAGGGTAATGTTTAGTTCATCATTATGTCAAACACTTTTTTTCCCTAAAAAAAGTTTAACACTTTTTTAATCCCTAATTGACCTTGATTTATTCCATAATGAATTGAATGATAATGGGCACGTGGCTTAAGATATTAAATCCTAGCATAGAAGATGGCATTACACTTTCTATCATTGTGCCACAAAAGACATAGCTTAAAATGACTTGTAGGAATTAAAAATCTCTTCTGGAATTGAAATTTTGAAGCTTGAGCTTTGGAATCTTGTATGTCTTTCCGGTGGATTTTTAAAATGTGCATAAGGTGTAACAAGTCTACCTAATGCGGATTCTGAACGTTTACATCTATATAAAATTTCATGGTAAAAACACAAATATAACAAAAACCACATTAAGAATCAAAATCTAATTTTTCTAATTCAAAATTATCCTTTTTATGAATGTAACGTTTTTTATTCAAATTGCCCTCTATGATTGGAACGAGAACTCCATTATCAATTGCAACCATAGTAGTCAATGGCTAGATATGGCGCGCGTCATATGCGCCATCACCATGAAAGTGTTGTCGTCAGCATAGCACCGTATACGCTATTTGCGCCATTTGTATATGCGCATCCCCATGTGTCATGAAAAATGTCTTTGAGCTATGACAACTATGATTGCAACACAAAAAGATAACATGGAATTCATACTTCTTTGTTGGAGAAGGAGGTTCCTTAGCATCTGCTGTATCGACTAAGGTACACACGATTCATCATCTAGATGCTGATAGCTAACAGGGAGTATGCATACAGAATTTGAGGGCACTCAACGGTGGATTCTGAGAAGTCACCGTTAAAAGACAACTCTTTGAATTTTAAATTGTTGTCTTCATCCAACTAACATACTGCCCCCGAAGTCACCGTTAAAAGACAACTCTTTGAATTTTAAATTGTTGTCTTCATCCAACTAACATACTACCCCCGTCCCGTTTTATTTTAGTCATCTTCAACTTTTTCAGTCAAAGATGGTAAACTTTGATTCATTATTTTAACTAATATATTTATATGGAACTTAATAAATTTATACTTTTATGATAGTATTTTTAACAAAACATTTTCATATTATCAATACTACTGTATAGAAATATATATGTAAGGTCGAAGTTTAACATCCTTGACTAGAAAAGTCAAATATGAGTAAATCAAAAGGGACGGAGGGAATATTCTAGGAGACTTACCGCCAAAGAAGTATAGAAAGCGATTTACATGAGTGCATCTAGCTTCTTTTAAAACCGATTTGAAATAAGAGAGACAATATCATGAACCTCATGATCGGTGAACATACAATCACCCTTGATGATAAAACATATGTCTATAGTCTTTCCTATGCTTTGGTAGGCATGTATGAGCATGGAAACATTTACATCATCTTCTCTCATTTACCTATACATTTCTTCATATTCTTCCCCTTCAATAGACCAAATTTATTATTTAACCCCCACTACTTGAAAAGGTCATATGTCAAAATTGGTAAACCCTATGTTTATTTAACATCAGCACTGCTGTCAATGCTCTAAATGTCCCTAGGCGCCTAGGCGGGATCAGTCGGAGACATCGAAATGATAACTTTATCAATGTTTATGCATAAATGATTAGTAATGTTGTGTTTGTTTGTGTATAAAAAACATACACATACACATTAACATGCATGAATGATAGAGTTGTCTCATTTAATAATATATTATACCTACTACTTAACTTCATTATGTACGTTTAAAAGTCATGTGTATAAGGGATCTAGGGAGAGTGGCGGCCGCAGCTAGGTTTTAGTCTGCGTTTAGGTTGGGGTCGGCGATTTCCCAATCGCTCGACGTTTTTTGTTACGCAGTGAGGAGAAGGCGACGAGCCTTCATCAAGTCTGCAGGGGTCTTGCGCAGAACGTACAACAACCTTCGAGCGTGCAAAGGAGGAATAACTGTTTGTTAGATCAGGGAGTGTGAGACGGCAAAGAAAAGTTTGGGGATACTTTCAATTTGCAGCGAGCGTGGCCTCAGATTACAGAGGGGCTGCGCTGATTCTTAGGATTGAGGCTGAAAATACCTACGGATCTATCTTTGTTTTCCAATTTGGCAACAATGGCTTTAAATGGTTTCGTGGACGGTGGATCTGGATCAGCTAGGGGTGTGAAACCCAAATTTCCAATACTTGGATTAGCTATTCTGGTTGTGATGGTGATTGAGATGGGAGTTGTACCAGCTGTGTTTAATCCGGGTGGGACGCTGATTGTATGGGTCCCACTTAAAGGGAGGGAACTTGGGTTCCAATCAGCTATTGGGGGATCGGTACGGTGGTTTTCTTGGCCGCCTAGGGCAGTGGAGGAAGAAGATGGTATGTGAAAGGTTCGTCCCCCTCCCAAACCGCCGCCATTGAGGAAGGGTGTGGCTAGGTTCTGGAGTACGATGCTTGGAGAATGGACTCTGTTGTTTCACCAGATGAAGTTTAGTTACTTTTACTATGTTCTGCTTACTTATCTTTATTTTGTTTTTAGTAGATCTAATATTAAGGGAGACAGGTTCTTAGTTTGCTTTATCTTAATTGCTAGTTTTCTGGTGAGAGGCAATCAGGCTGATGCAGCTGTTAATAGCCTCAAAGCTCTCACTTTTTCAGCGATTAGTCTCGCTCCTTTTGGGGTGGACTATTCTATATTTGATAAAGAAGTGAAGGGGCAGATGGGCTTATGGTTAGGTTGGTTTAGAAGGAGGTTAGCTTTGGATGATTACTTTACGATTTGCAATTTTCCCATGTTACTGCGAGTTGATTTAATATAATATGTCGATTTTCCTTTAAAAAAAAACTTCATTATGTAATAAATAATATTCTCTCCGTCCCATTTAAAGGTTCTCACTTTCCTTTTTTGTAAGGCCCACTTAATGGTTCCCACTTTCTATTTTAAGAAACATTTAACATTCTTAAATAACAATTTAATCATCAAATATTAAAAATAATACATTTATAACATTACCATTATCATCAATAACTCATTATATTATATACTCATCAAAATTATTTCTCAAAATATATTTGAATTAGCATATTGAATTATTGTTTAAATAATCGTGTCATTTTGCCATGAGAACCTTTTAACGGGACGGAGGTAGTATTGAATAATAATAACACTTAACATTATATATAAATATGTATAGTTTCTATCTTAGTTTACAACTAATAGCTTTCTTTTTATGTGTTGTTAAAGTTGAAGGTACATATATCCCCTAGAATACTAAAATAAAAAAGCAAAATAAAATGTTTGACGAATCTAGACGCCTTAGGCGGTCGATTAAGCGCTCTAGTGGGCAACTAGGTGACCTAGTTGGCCGATTAATTCACTTAAGTACCACATCAGTTAATCATGTAGATTATAGGCCAAATTAGTTTCACTTTCAGCAAGTTCTAGATTTAATTCTTTTTTTATACCAGATTCAATTCTTTATTTACTAAAGGTGAATCATTTGAATGAATATCTTAAATACTCTCAGTAATCCAAATTTGGGTACACTACCGAAATACCTTTTCACCCTTAATCGTAAAATTTCAAAGAAAAAAAAAACACATTCAGAAATACATAAATTTATTAATTTAATCTTAACATTCAAAAGAAATTTTATAATTAATTCAAAAAAAATTTTAATAAGAATTGGTTGAGGTCTCAAGGGAGATACACATATGACAATAGATTTGTTGTGGTATCAGATTTGCAATTGGAAGGGGTTTAAAAATTGGACCAAAAGGACATCATTTGGAGTTTTAAAATAAAAAGTTTTAAAAATAGAAATAACAGCCACGAGGGGGAGTCGAACCCAGCATGTCATGCACAAGGGAAGATTTCCACCCACTCATGATACCATTACTCCGTTGCACCAATATGGTTTCTAACTCGATATCTTTGACATATTTATGTAATTTATACAGGTAATTTTGTAAAATATATGTAATATATATAGGTAAATTTTTCAAAGACCACGGGGTCCTGGGACCCCATGGGACCCTTAGTGGGTCCGCCATTGCGAGCAACACCGCCTCGCACCTCCTTTTGCTGGTAAGGATCAGATCGGTGGGTGACAGAGATCAAATTCTTTTTGCTTCTATAGAGGAGAGTTAGTGACGTTTGGGATGTACTGGCAGGCCGGCTGGTTGATTTTGAGACACTATATTCAGCTGCTCTAGCTAAACACTGCTCACAAAAGTAGGAGTAAATAGGTTTTGGAATTCCAAAATAGGACTACTATGTTTTTCTTCCTGAAATAGGAGTAACATGATTGCCATCTTTTAGTCATTACTATAATGAATGACAATACTTTTCAATCATAGCGGTAATGACTCCTATTTCGGGAAGGAAAACATAAAAGTCTTATTTTGGAATTCTAAAACCTATTTAGTCCTATTTAGGACAATTTCCCTTATTCGATCTATACTACATACGAGTCTCTATTTATCCATCTGTTCTCTTACTCTTCCTATACCACGTTTCTTCAGTTTTTTGGATGGGTGTTTTATGCATATAAATTGTCATTTTCCAATTGTTTATCACATTGAACTTGTGTAATGTATTTTTGTATTTTAAATTACGTAGTATTTGTTTGCAAATGAACCCTTCAAATGTAATTGATCTCCATAGATAGTGCTGCTGCAGATATACTACAGGGTACCACCCGTTTTGGAACAGTGGTATTCAAGGTTCGTTGGGTTTTGACTTGCTAAAAAAATAGCATGTACTTGTATGAATTACCAAGTTTAAGATTTACTTCAGTCATTATCATTTCAAGTAGTTATCCAAACTTTGTTAAGGTGTTTCAAAGTTTGTTATTTTAATTTTTCATTCGAGATTTCAGAAAAACTGCTAAAAGTTCGGAACAAGATGATGTTAAGAGACCATTGTTTGGAAAACTATACACACACGGCCTTCATAAGTTATTGGATTCAATAGGTTGTTGGAAGATCATGTGGTATTATTTATTCTCAGTTTATTTTTTCTATTTGTCCCATTTATTTCACTCTTTTACACTCATGTTAACTAATCTTCTAAATTTTCTATGACTATCTGTTGACCATTGATCTTAGCTAGTCTATGCAAAAAAAAAAAACTTAACATGTTTGTTTAGATACTTTAGGAGTTTAGGTCCTTGTTACTGGAAGAGAAGACTCAGATATGCCCACATCCCCTCCAATAAATGGAACACAATCTTTAAATGCATTCCAAGATTGGATTAAGCTGCTTCCATAGCTGCTTTCTGCTCTATTAAATTGTTGGTGGCTGCTTCGCAAGCGGCTCACTTGATAGGGAAGCAAGGGTCCACTATTTAATCAATTCAAGAAAGTTCTAGTGCATCACTTGAACCGCAACAAATAGTTAATTATAACTACAGCCATAGTTGTCATGGCGCATGGCGATGGCACATATGGCGCTATGGCGACGACTACTTTTTCATGGCAATGATGAATATGGCGCACACCATTTCTCGCCATTGACTACTATGACTGCAGTAAATAACACTCTTTCTAGTAGTAGCCTCTTTCTTATTATCCTATAATAATCTATATAGACAAGTTGGATGAAAGGGACCACATCTCCACTCCCAAGGATTTATTTAATCCTGCTAAAATAATAAAAACATAAACACATCTCTGCACAGGAGTTCATGAATCTTTGAGAAAGAAATTTGTGAACTCTTATTAGAGAAATGTGTGGGTGAGATAGATTAGGGGTGACTGGGTGAGGTCATATTTACATTTCAAACTAAACTAGCTTGGCAATTTTACACAGTTGTTTGTAGGCATGGACCCGGTTCGGGCCGCCCGGCCCGGGACCGGCCCGGCCCGCCACTGTGCGGGCCCGGAACCGGCCCGGTTCTCGGGTCCGGGTCGGGCCTAGGCCCGGTGGGGGGGGCGGGTCCGGGCTCGGGCCTTGTATTTGGTGAACCGGCCCGGCCGAGTCGGGCCCGGGCCGAATTGATTTTTTTTATATTTTTTTTTTCATTTTTTGAGGTTAGCCGGGTTGGACTTGATGGTTAGGAGGGGTTTGGGGGTTTGGGGGGTGGGGGGGGTTAGTGGGGGGGTTAGGAAAGCAAAAAAAAAATTATGACCGAACCGGAGGCCCGGACCCGGACTGGACCCGGTGGTTACCCCACTACTAGAAAAATGCCTTACAGTGACACTTTGTCTGTGACACTATAATGACATAAAGACTTTTATGACACTTCTATATCACTAATTTGTGACACTACAATGACATAAAGACCTTTATGACACTTCTATATCACTAATTTGTGACACTATTACATCAACCTATAAAGTGACATTCCAAAACAGTTTTTTAATTAGTTTTCATATTTTTTAAAATTTCAAAAACACTTGTACCAAAAAAAAATCAAAAACACTTATACATATATACGTGTAAACATTTGCATCTCTCATTCAATCAACACACAACGCCCTTTTCCTACACTGTCGTGACCTAGCCCAGAAACGCCAGACGGATGGACCTCATCGCCACTCACCGAACGCACAACTTCGCCGCCTGGACGATTGGATTTTGTTCCCCTTCGATGGCAATCCTCGGTTCCTCAAGAGCTCGCCCTTGCCCTAGCTGACTGATGGATCGAGTTGGTGAGTCCTTAACTTCTCCTTGAGATTTCCGGTCGACAAACGGAGACACTAGCCGGTAGGTACTCGATCTCTAGCTTAACGTCTATATTATTACCTCCTTAACAATTGCAAATTTGTTGTAACAAAATCACATCAGCCGACCTTGTCATGTGAAATTGCAGACGTAATTCTCAGATAAAAATGATTTTTGCATACTGTATATGTCATTATTTTTACAGGTAATGTTCAGTTTATGCATACTTATTCTCTTTTTTTGTGTATTTGTTGGGATTTTTAATTTCTTTTCGTTTGATAGAAAATGGAAATGTCTATTTCTCAGTGCATTTTTCTAATGCCAACCAACTGTTTGTAAAAAAGCCTCGGTGAAAGGAATAGCTTATGAGGTAGTCGCCAAAGGCATTCTGAAGGTAGTCTCTCTATAGTAGTTGTGGGAAAAGATTAGAGTTTTGTTATGTTTTTATTATTTCTATATTTGTAAGTAATAGCTTTTGTGGTCCTGTAGGCTAGGAGTTAAACAATGAAAAAATCATCCATGTGCTGGTTTACGCTCAAATTTAGTGCCTTGAAAAATAGCTTATGCAGTCACTAACAACTCAGTAGAATCTTTTTTAGGACTTAATCCTGATTTGTTTTGGGAAATATATTGTTCAATTCAATATAATTGTGAAGTTAGAGGACCTAATACTCCGTTTTTAGGCTTACCTCACTTTTGCAAATTTTGCAGGTTTACAGTTTACCCCACTTTTTCAGTTTGGCAAAAACCAAGGTAGAGTTGATATAATCTTTTACTGGTTTTTAGCTAAAATGATCTCTCCTAATTATGTCTTTTCCCTACTTCGCGTATTTAGAGTTTTTGTGAAGTATTATGATTTATGACAACCATTTTTTATAGCATTCACTTTTCTCTACCTTTTGGATTGCATAGGCCAAATTTTCAGCGGGGTTTCCCTAGAAAGTGTTTGAATAATATTGAGAGGTAACTTTGAATAGGTTTCTCCGGTTTTTTTATAGAATGCATTTAGATATAATACTGAGAGGTGCATCTCTAAGTTTATTGATTACTACGAAGTATTATAATTATATTTTTATTTTAGTTTTCACTTATACCAGTTGCGAAGTAACTACTTTGATTGAGTAGTTCCAACTACAGCTACAGCTTCTATTTCTTTTATTAAGATATCTCAATGATGGAGTTTTCCCAAATAATGATCATTAAGTGGTGAAGGTTTTAATTGAGTTTGGTGATTGATCTTATACAAATAGGTACTATTCAGGAGAAGAATTCATAAGAGATGGGATCAAGCATGTCAAGGTACAAAGGCAGAGTAATTCTCACTTAGTCATATCTCAATACTGGTTGTGTCTTTAAGCACCTTATTCATTCCATAGGTTAGGTGCAAGGTACATAATAGTAGTTACTTGCAGCTTCCGTAAACCTTAGATAACTGGCAGTACAAGGTTCTCATCTCACTTTAGATTAGATTTGGTTGTCTGCCAAAAACAGATTACCTTTTTCTAGAAGCACCGGCACTTGTTTACTTGAATTATTTTTTGGGAAAACTATCAAATAAGCCCTCGTACTATTCCGAAAAAGTCAATTAGGCCCTCATACTTTACAAACACTCAATTAAGTCCTCGAACTAGTAAAAAACGTTCAAGTAAGCCCTTTTGGTCGGTAAGTAACCGGTTTCCCGGTTAAACGGCGATGACGGCGACGATGTGCTTGAACCCCAGCAACGGCGGCTGCCGGGAAACAGGTTACATTTAACCGGAAAACCGGTTATTTATTGACCGAAAGGGCTTAATTGAACGTTTTTTACTAGTTCGAGGACTTAATTGAGTGTTTGTAAAGTACGAGGGCCTAATTGACTTTTTCGATATAGTACGGGGGCTTATTTGATAGTTTTCCCTTATTTTTTTGTTTGATTTTATTGTTTGAGTTATAACTGTCATTCATTTTACATGTGATACCATTTCCTATGTCATGTATATTGCAGGTTGTACACAATAAGGACCATCCAAAACCTATAAAGGTACATTGCACTTGCTCTTTAAATTGTTTTTTACCATTGGGAATAGAGTTTACATACTAATGGAAAGGTCAGATTTCTAAATATCCAACAAGTTAGAACTAATTTTTTATGACCAAGTTAGTTTATTCAAATTTTATTAGAAAGTATTTTCAATGTTCGGGTATGTGCACCACCCAATTGTATATAACAAAGTCATATAATGACTTTGCCTCATTAGAGTACTTGTAACTTTGTGAGGTTGTGTTTTGAATGACTAATCTATAGATTTTTTAATCTTGAAAGAAATGCATTTATACATAAAAATTTTCCCAAGTGAAGGAAATAAAACAGATGAAGGTCATGTAGTTATGGCAAGGTATATCAGTTAATCAGTCGCACAATATAATATAGGCTAAAGGGTCAAATAGGCCCCTGTACCTGTTCGGAATGCTCAATTCGCACCCCGATCTCAAATAAGCTCCAATTCACCCCCTGAACTTGCTAAAAAAGTTCAAATCTCATTTTTTGCCGGTAAATTTCCGGTCATCGCCATGTCAGCCGGTTAGATGCCAACCGTGCATCCCATGTGGAATTGTTCTAAACATGTAGAACAATTCTAACGGTCTTTCATATGATGTATAAGTCATATGAAAAGGAATGAAAGAAGAAAAGTTGAATAAGATATCTTTACCTTTATTTCCAACGTTTTTCTCCTCTTTCCTCTAATTCCCTTTCTTCCTTGGACCTCATATTGATAGTACACAACCTTCTAGCTATGGAGTAACACTTGCAGAGTTCTTTCTTCACAATGGAGGTGGTATGGTCGCATTAATGGCTAAGGGGAGGGATAAGACCTTCCTTTGGCTTATTCCACAATGATAACATGGCATGGACCCCTCTTATGTTCTTTTGATGCCAATCTCTTCAAGTCAACACCTCCTACACCCCTCCATCCCATCCAGTCGACCTCCCCTCTCTCACAACCCATACAAATTCGTGGGGTGCCCCCACCCATGTGGGAGGTCACCCCTTTAAGTCCCGAAGTGTACACTCGACCCCGAAAGTTGTATTTCTCGGACTGTTTCAATTATATTTCATTTTATCAAACCAAATGAAATATATAACACGTTCCCAATCACTTTGGGCCTTTAGAATGAATATTCATTACTCAACTTTAATTTAGAAGTCCCCGAAATTCATTTTGGGTTGTTATCTCATAAATTACCAATATCGATAATTGGGTCTCGTTTGACCAACCGGTCAACCCTATGCCTTTTCTATAGCCCAACTAGAATATCCACCACCATAATATGTAGTCCTAGAAATATCAGGTGGGCCTTACGTGAATTAACAGAATTTACAACCTTGTGAATTTATTAACCATTGCATAACGTTCAATACATTATTCACCTAAAAGTAAATACACTTCGGGACGGTGTTACAAGTTCACCCCCTTATTTGGGATTTTGTCCACGAAATAAACGTGTCTAGTAAAAAAGAAACATGTATTGCTCCCTCATTGAGACCTCGGTCTCTCATGTTTCTTCTTCGACTAGATCACTCCTCCATAGAACCTTTACCATAGGAATCTCCCTGCTCCTCAATTTTTTTACCTGTTAACCAACTATCTTCACCGGCTCCACTGCATATTGCAAGTGCTCACGGATCTCTACCGATGATTTCTCGAGAATATTAGACACATCTCGTACGTACTTCTTAAGCATTGATACATGAAACACGTCATGTATTTTTGAAGTTCCGGTGTCATCTTGAGACGGTAAGCCACGACCCCGATCCTTTCAAGGATTTCAAACGGATCAATGTATCGGAGGTTAATCTTGCCCCTTGATATGAATCAGATGATACCTTTCCAAGGAAAAATCTTTAGAAACACCTTATCACTAACTTCAAACTCCAATGGTCTACTCCGTGTATCGACATAGCTCTTCTGCCAATCTCAGGCAATCATGAGTCTATCCATTGGTCTTCCCGGGATGATAGTCGACGATCATTTCATAATCAACTCTTCATGATCAACTCCATCCATCTTCTTTGCCTCATATTCAACTCTTTGTGGTTGAATACATACCTTAAACTCTTGTGATCGGTATAGTTGTGGCATGTCTCCGTAGAGATAATGCCTTTAAATCTTCAGTGCAAACACTACCACCCCCAGTTCTAGATCATGGGTAGGGTGGATCACCTCATGTTTCCTCAATTGCCTAGAAGCATAGGCAATCACCTTATCGGTTTGCATCAACACACATCCAAGCCCTTGGATGCTAGCATCATTATAGATATCATACCTTATCCCTTGTATGGGTAAGGCAAGAACTGGTGCCTTGGTAAGTCATTTCTTTAGCTCAAGAAACCCCTTCTCTCACTTGTTGTCCCATATAAACTCAGTCCCCTTTTTCGTGAGCTTCGTAAGTGGCAATGCCAACACGGAAAATTTCTCAACAAATTTACGATAGTATCCTGCTAAGTCAAGGAAATTATGTGTCTCCTTCACATTCTTGGGTCGTTCCCAATCAATGATAGGCTCTATCTTTGCATTATCCACCACAATGCCCGATCCGGATATGACATGTACCATACTACAAGCACCGTTTTTAACTACATCGGAAAAGAAGACTCCAAACACCATGTTGTGCAAGTATACGTTGCAATTTTGCAAAAGTAGACGAAGTATAGGACACAAACAACTACACTGCAACTTTAAAGTTAGACACAGTCAAACAGACAAATAAAGCAAGTCCGTGAAACAAGGCCAAAATAACCTAAATTACATACTTCGTGAGATATTTTCCCAGCTATCTAATGCGATTTTCAAAAAGGAACTTCACTTCTTCAGGAAAAATATGACTTCTTTTTGCAGTTACTTGCAAGCAAGCCCCGTCGTTTAGCATATGCTGCAACACCCTTGCAATGTTTTTGGAATCGTCTATTCCAAGATGGTGACTGCCTAAAAGGGGAATATTCAGTTCCCTCATCATGGAAAGCATCCCTGGGGCCTGCAGTCCCACAAAACAAAAGCAAGCTGAGGTTAACCATTAATAAAAAATGCATCAATTAGAGGGTGGAACTAAAAAAGAGCTCCAATATATATGCTGACCCTTCGCTTATAGAAGTTTAGATATATGTCCTTCAGATTGATCCATTCCATAAAATATGGCGGAAGCTTCATCTTTGATACTTTGCACTGCTGCGGAACTTTTGTTTTCAAATCCCAATTCCCACTGTTACAGGCCATTCATAAGTTTGATATCAGTAATTCCTTTCCATGATTTTGTGTTTCATGAGAAAATCAATATGAAAAGCATCTCGAAACAACAGTGCAACATATCAAATCCACATCTGATACACTTGCATATGGAGCATAAGTAGACAAACCAGAAGGCAAAAAGATTCCAAGAATGCTCTAGAACCAAAGATATTTAGGGAGTGTTTGCAATTGCTTCAACTTTAAAAAAGTGATTTTTTAAAGTGATTTGGGGAAAAGTGATTAATAGTAAAAGTTGGTAGTGTTTGAGGAAAAAGTGATTCTGAAAAAGTAAAAGTTGGTAGTGTTTGGTAAAATAAGTACTTTTTGTGTAATAGAAAAAGTGAAAAGCAGTTTAAAGCACCCTTCCACCTGCTTCCAGCTTTTAGCTTTTAAGTGATTAATTTAAGCAGAAGCTGTCATTTGAAAACACTCTTTTTAACTTTTTTTAAGCCAAAAGCTGAAAAGTGCTTTTTTTAATCAACTGCAAACACTCCTTTAGTCATGGCTCCATAGCCAGTGACTAGACTAAGAGAGTCATCTATTGCCTGAAAAGATTATTTGAAAAAAACACTATCTCTTATCACCATGTGTCTATTAACATTTTTTATCTTTTACATTTAAAGAGTTATCCTTTATATTTAAATTAAGGATCAGAAAATCTTGAGAGTGCTTTTCTAGTTTTGTCTTCTCATTTTAGGTGACTTACCAGGTCACAAATGCAGCCTTATTTAGGCAGCCACCCCCCTCCTTTTGCCACAATTCATTCTTAGCTAGCCAAGTTTCAAATTGCTTGATAACTTCTCCTAAAGGGATAGCCGTATCATGCCAAACCCTGGAAGAGTGTAAGCACACCGAAATCAGCACATTAGACACCATCCTGGAACTTAGAAATGGATTATGCCTGGACTAGAACCAAAATATAGAGGATTGAGTCCAAAAGATAAAAAGAATAACTCTTCATCACTGGATTCTAAATTTTTGTCCTTTTTGTTTTGAGACTTTATTTCATTAGAATGTGTTTGGCTAAGGACTTTGGCTCTCGAAATGCTATCTCAAGTTAAACTCATCCCGCATTACCTGTTGGGAGGAGTATTTTGTGAGTGATTTACAAGCACAAAATTTAAAGTAATGCAATGAACTGTAGCCTTTTCAATTATAGCACCTCGTGTTTGTTATTTTCTTGTTTCAACCATTTTGCATGATCTAAAAGGTTAATTTTTTTATATACTACGTAGTTTACATTGATGTTTTACAAAACAGTTACCCACAAAATTAATTTAGACTTTTAAAGCAACCCTGTTTTCAAATCAAAGCACGTTTTGAAGATACAGTGTTTTTAAATAACAAAGAAAGTTTTAAAATCATCAAATCAAATTACGTTTTGAAAACATAGTGTTTCTAAAGAAGAAGAAAAAAAATAATAGTATCACTTACCCTAAACAGGCAACAGCCTACTAGTAACAAAATCGCTTTACACCACCTAATCCAAATTTATTAACCATTAAAGACAAGTTATGTAATCTTAGTGTGTATGATTGTGCATAGAAAATACACTGAAGGGAAATTGCCCTAAATAGGACTCTAACGTTTTGTATCCCAAAATAAGACTATTATGTTTTTATTTTCTAAATAAGAGTAATTACTGCCATGTTTTGGCAATACCAAACTTTAAACTTGGCAGTATTTTCCAAGTTTGGTAGTAACTACACCAATTTAGGGAATAAAAACAAAGAAGTACTATTTTGAAATTTTCAAACGTTTTTATTCCTATTTTGAGAATTTTCCCTACATTGAAAGCTACAAAAAGAAGTGAACAACATTATACTACGGTAGAAAGGAAAGCCAAAATCATACCTGTCAACCCCAATTTTCCCATACTTTCCTTCTATATATTCATTTATTCTTTGCTCGCTCATTTTTGAAGGCCGGACAAACCTGTACAAATATTTGTGAAAAAAACAAAAGAGCATATGATTGAAATGTATTCTCTCTGCACCCAATTATTGTTTTGACATGAAACAAACTCAAGTAGCCTGGAAACACAAACTCACAAAGTAATATGGCCACTTTTTTATACAGAGTCACCTCACATGTAAAAGACTATAATTGTTGGTTTGTGTTTTAAATTTGTCTCATTGGGATGACCAGACCCTCCAGGTTATATTCATACTCCCTCCATAACATAGAAATCTTCCCACTTTCCTTTTTCGTCCGTAACAAAAAAATCTTCTCATTTCTAAATCTTCCCATCATACCCTCAATAATTCTGAAAATAATACATATTACAACTACTTTTTTTTGGATTTATCCCACATTATATCACATTATTTTACTATCTTCTCATCATAACCTCAATAATTCATATCCTCTTTCACTATTCTTAATCTACCTACTTTTGAAATGAGAAGATTTTTAAGTTACGGAGGTAGTATGTTTTATGTCTGACCTGAAAGATGTAATTTCTTTCTCAGTCCACTTAGAGCTTCCTTTCGTGCCTTGACGGCCTTGTTAAGTTTCTATTCATATAGAATTGTAGCCGTTTCAATTTTTGTATCATTTTTATCTACTAGACTAGTGTAACACCCGGGGCATGCCCCGGTAGTGTTAATTTGATATGACTGAGGTGACAAATGCTAATAAACATTGTGAGCTATTAATAGGATATCATCAAAATTTTGTCAATAACCGATTTCTTTTATTAACTAACCACCATAAATATAATTATAATTACAATTATAAGTATAATTATAATATCATTTTATTATCATTATAATTATCTTTATATTTATAATTACGATCATCATAATAATAAGCTTTATCAATATTATTATAATATGTAGTATTGCTATTATAATATGATTATAGATACCAACAACCTACACTTTATAATAATAGTCACTTATAAATACTGTTAACAATAAAAATACATTAAGAATATAATTAAATAATATTAATATCATTGACAATAACCTTAGTAATAATATATGATGCTTTATGAATAACAATAGCATACAAATAATGATTATAATAATAAGAGTAGTATTCATAATTAATTTCAATGGAAGCAACCTACAATAATAACCTACAAAAATATTTAGATCAGATCGGAATCATCATAATAGTAAAAATAATTTATGTCTTAACATTTCTGATTTGAATAGAGTGTTTCTGGTATGATTTAAACTTTTCTGATTTAAATGTTTTGGTCTAATCTGATTGACTTTTTATCTGATCTGGTCTGAATAAAGTAAGAATAAGTAATACGCAGTACGTAAACAATAAGAATAAGAATAGGAGTACCAGAATAACTTCTAAGGATATGTTTTTACGTTTTTCTCCTACTTTTTCTCAAGACTTTTGCATTAGGCATTCTATCTCCGTTACGAACTAATCAAATCTTTTAATGTGTGTAGTCTACATAATGTCAAGTGTTAGTTATTTAACATTTTTTCTCCGACTTCTTTTCACCCTTTTTCATTATAGTTGTTCCATCTCCTTTTTGTTTGGAACTAATTAAATGCATAATAATATGAAAATAGAAATTTTGTTAGCCAATAACAGAGTGACATGTCAGCAGTTTGGGGATCATGTTTTACTAAATAAAAGAATAAATTTAAATATTTAATGAAAATTGGATCCTTATATGTGTCACGACTATTGTGCAAATGTGCACTTCTCATAATGCACACCCAAACTCAAATTTTACTATAGATTTGATATATAATAGATTTATAGCTCAATGTTTACAATAGTTTTTTTCTTATATGTGGAATTTGGTGTCATATGCAAGATAATAATTTTTTATATTTTTTTTGTAAAACTTGGAGTGATGCACAGAATGAGTTGGCTGGATTAAAATGAATAGTAGTGATGCACCGAGTGAATAACAGTAATGCATTGAGTGAATAACAGTGATGCACCACGTGAACACAGATTAATTAAATGATTTAGCAAGAGTGGTAATGGAATATTTCGTAACAAATAAAAGACTCACACATCATTAATTTATTATTATATAAAAATAATAATTATTTATTTTTATATATGCAATATTGGTGTCATATAAGAGATTATAAAACTTATGAATATTGAAACATTTTTTTATAAAAAACGGAGTAGCAAAAAATATTATCTTCCCCTTTCTTTAAATAAGTCGGCATGATTAAAGTGAATAACACTGACGCACCGAGTAAAAATAGTAGTGAAGCACCAGCCGGCCGAGCGACAATAGAATTTTTATTAACTACTAACAATCTCAAACATTACTGATTTATAACTCATTTTTATTATATATAAAATACTGATTTTATTTTTATATATGCGATATTGATGATATATTTTTTGTAAAAATTGGATTATAAATATAAAAGTTATTTCACTTCGAAAAAAGAGAGATATTTTCTCCTTTGCTTCTCTTGCTCCAAATCAGCCGTGAATCGCATGATGCATCATTTGAGGGAGTTAATTAATTGTTTTAATTGTAGCGATAATAGAATTTGTATTATTCACACATCATTGATTTTTAACTTAGTTTTACTTCATAAAACTGAAATCAATAAGAGAGTGATACATCACTATTTCACAACTCAAAATTTAGGATGTTTTTGATTGGGTTGTTTTCAATTTCAGATCATATCAGACCAAACTTGAACAATTATAAAATACACATATATCTGATGTTTATCAGATCAGAACTGATCAGTTTAAACCAGATTAGATCGGTCAAGAAAATTTTAAGGGAAAATTATGATTAACTCCTTCTAGTTTGATCATAATTATTAGTTCAACCTTATATTTTTAAAAGTCAACTATTTACACCCTCAGCTACGATTAATGTTGTAATCTCCCCCTTCTATCAACATTTTCATCAAATGCCTATTTCTTTGACTAAAATACCCTTGTTTAGGGATTATTTGTTAAATCCTCTCATCTCCATATTTTTTTTCAAATTAGTGGGTCCGGTCCAGTCTAGTATCGTGACTATTGAAACGGTTCAGTTTGATCTTAGACCTAAACCCGTTCAGTACGGTTCTATTTTCAATCGGGACGGTACCATATCATAATAAATATCAAACAATGTCACTTTTTCAAGTGTTTAAGTGGAAGTTAAAGTTTAGCCATCCTATAAAAATTCACATAATTTATCAATTTTTATACTTCGTACATAGTATTACATAATTATTAAATTTCAGATAAACTATAGTAGTACAAATTTTACCCGGTCATGACATTGTTTAGAACCGGTACAGTCTGGTTCGCAACAAAAAAAAAGTTGAGATCTCTTTCAAGTCCCGTTTTTCGGTCCAGTACCATATCGGTCTGGTTTGACACCATGCCAGTTTGGTATTTTTGCCCACCCTTACTTCAAATACACAGCCGAGTGAATTTTCCTTTGATGTACGAATGAGACTGCGACTGAGAATTGAAATTGGAGCAGAAAGGAAGAAAAAAGGAAAGGCACAAAGCACTTTCAAGTGTGCTCCAATGATGCTTTGAATAACATTAATTTTTTGTTCGAATACTTTTGGAGTAAGCCTGGAAACTTTGATTTGATGTACTCTTAGTTTATACCACTCCTTAGTTTAGTTTAATATATAAGGACATTTTTTGGGAATTCCACTTACAATTAACGGTCAAGCAACTTAGATTTAACAAAAGGGGGATATTCTAACTTTAGTAAAAGCTTAAGGGTTAAATAATTCAGTTCTAAAAATATAAGGTTGATTTAATAATTATCACCTAACCTCAAGGGGTAATCATTATTTTCCCAAATTTTAAACATCCTCCAAAAAAACCATCCTGATAGAAAAGATTTTTTTTAATCATTCCTAATAGAAAAGATTGAATAATGACGTAGCATTTTATTTCTTACGTACCTATTAATTAGCCATCAAGAGTGAGCTATTTAATCGTACTTGGTTTTTCATGAATTCTACCTACTTAACCGGGACGTGTCAATTTTTTTTTTTTACCTATTAATTAGCCATGAAAAGAGGAGATATTTAATGGTTAATTAAATGTGATGTGATTAACCGTGAAGTAACTCGCAGGGGCGGAACCAGGGGGAGCGAGCCGGTGCCGGCGCCACCCCTTCGCCGGAAGTGATTAGGTATATTTAGGTATATGTCCTGAGCCTCCCCGGGTCGTCTTCTACCTTTCCCGTTCTGCACCGGCTTGGGAGCTCTGCGCATCGACTATGTTTGTTTGTTTTGACCTTCTAGTTCAAACTCTGTTTTAATCAATTAAAGACCAAACGACGTCGTTCGGTTAAATGATACTCCCTCCGTCCCGGGGAGAAGTTCCCAATTTCCTTATTTGGATGTCCCAAAAGAAACTTCCCATTTCCCTAAATGGAAAGTTATCCTACATTAAAAAAGTGCCAAACAGTGCCAAACAGTGTCGAAACAGTGCAAAACAGTAAAATTTACCCCTCAGTAACTTTATTTCCTAAAAATGTGTGAAAGTCAACCCGGGAACTTCTCCCCGGGACGAAGGGAGTACTAAATTGTAAAACGACGCCGCCCAACTGTGAAGCCTAAGAGTGTAATTGAGCGTTTGGGCCTGTGATTAAGATTTTGAAACTTCAGAAAATTGGAAAACATGACATGAGCCAGCCGGGGAGGATTAGCTTACTTGGGGAATAGTGCGCTCTTGGTGGTTGGCGAGCGAGCGATGGATCAAAATCATCGAACGAGAAGGCTGTCGAATTGGAGATTGGCGAGTAAAGATGCAGGTCGCAGGGGAGTGTTGAGACAGGCAACGATAAAGTGAGGAGGTAGATTTTTTTGGCTGTTTTTTGGATTTGTTCACCTGTTAACTAGTAATTCCATTCAAAATTTGAATTGGGGTGTTGTGTTATACAGTTAATAACTTAATACAGCCTCTACGAATTAGCCGATTAGTGGATTAGGGAGTTAAAATGAAAATTTTATTGAATTTTTAATATGTTTATGCTTTTAGCAGTCTATCAATTAGGCTTATACTCAATTACCAATTTCATCTCTTGATTTAGTTAGTTTCTTTCTTAATTTAAAATTTATTTTAAAAATATTTAACTTTTTATTAATTTAAATTGTATTACTAGTTTAAATAACCTAAATAAATAAAAATAACTAATACTACCTCCGTCCCCCTAAGTTTGGGACAAGAGAAGGTGACATAGTTATTAATAAAAGTGGGTTTATGTGGTTGATATTGAATTGATAAAGTAAGAATAAAGTAGGAATGATTTAAACCACACAAACTTTGCCAAATAAGGTATGAGACAATCTTAGTGGGACGGACCGAAAAGCTAAAATGGGACAATCATAGCGGGGCGGATGGAGTATTTACAAAGATAATTTTCGTATGTGAATTTTACATTTTACTAAGTATTACCTCCGTCCCAATGGACTTTGCACTATTTGAGTTAGGTGAGAAATAAGAATAGTAAAAATTGTGTGATTGAAGATTGTACAGAGAAGAAAGAAATGAGCAGAACCACAAAATAGTAACTTTAATGGGAAAATGGCAAAGTTTTTTGGGACAACAAAAAGGGAACTTGGCAAAGTCCAATTGGACGAAGGGAGTATAATTTTGTAGTTTGAAACTTACTTAACTAATATTCACAAATATTACGTATGTCTAAATTACAATTTTTACATGGGACAGTGAGTTTTCTAAACAAGGTAACAAAGAAAACAATAGGCAAAAACGTGCTTGTGTGGATTTCGATCCAAATAGTATTGTGAGTGATCTCGATTAACGTCTGTTGGGGTATATTACCCCGGCCTACTACTGTTCAAATGCCAAAGACACCACCCTGGTACGGGGCCCATTTGGCGAGGCCCATTTAGGCTTACCCGGCTTATTTCGGCCAGTTGGGCCGAAAGAATAGAAGTTAGGCCCATTTAAGGCCCAACCGGCCTTTCCGGCCCAGAAGAAGAGGGAACCCTCCCCCTTGGCTATAAATAGGAAGCTTGGCTTCCAAATTATGGATCTTTTGGCTCTTGGCTTTGGCTCTTATCTCCCAGGGGAGTCTTTTTCTTCCCCTTTGATAGGTTAGCAAGCTTGTTCAACCTCCACTAATGGAGTGCAAAATATGTATTGAGTGATGGGAGGATATTAATGAGAAAGAGCGGGCTTGGACGTTAGCCTAAAAAGTCCCGTGGTTTTCTTTCTTTCCGGGTTTCCACGTAAAAATAGCTAGTTCATACACTTATATATATATTTTATTTATGTTTATATTGAATTAATCGTCCTTAATATCCGAAGTTTATGTTGGGCTTCCGGATCTACGGGACAAAACCTCAACAACGTCTTTCTTAGCCACCCCTTGGATATTGTTCTGGTTCCGCCACTGGAAGTAAGAGTGGTGTTATTTGTTTTTGTTAACCAATCAGAATATGACACATAAGTTATTTATAACTCAGTTTTACTATATAAAACAATAGATTAGCCATTCAGATAGATGGGCTTATCGGGCCCATATTAGCGGCCCATCTCGTTAGTTATTTATTTATACTCCACAGAATACACTGTCTACTCTTGTAGCTTTATTTAACACAATACACTGTCTATTACGTATTTATCTTCTTCCTCACCTATCGTGCGGGTAATCCATCATTTGGCTCTCTCCTTAAGAGATTCGAGCAAAATGAAGTGAGATTCCTTCCACGTATTCAAGAAATTCATACGAATTGCAGAAAATAGAGCAAAATTCTGTCTGAAAAATGAAAAAACAGTTCTGGAAAAACGAATCTGGAAAATAAAAAGAAACAAAGTGGAATCTGAGTTGGGTTCTGTGAGATCGGAGCAGCAAAGGCATCCACCGCTGTGCGCCAGGCTCCAGACATCGCCACCACACACCAATAGCAGTGGCCTGCTGCCTGCTGAAGCCGCCCGTTCCGTCTTCTGCAGCTCACTGTACCAAGTGCGAGCCCCTCCGCCACAACCTTGCCAGCGCCACACTTGGACGCTCCGCCACAACGCTGGTCTCCGTCGCGGCTCAAACTTCGGAGCCTAGACTCCGGTTACCATCTCCATAGTCAAACAACCGAAATAAGAGCTAAGTACCCAAAAGCCTAATACTCCTAATTTATGCATTAAACACTACCTAGTACTACCTTTAAAGTGAGTTTATTTGGTTGATATTGAATTGATAAATTAAGAATAAAGTAAGAATGATTTAAAACCACACAAACTTTGCCAAATAAAGTATGAGACAATCTTAGTGGTATGGACCGAAAAGATAAAATGAGATAATTATAGCGGGACGGAGGGAGTAATATATTATTATTACTATGATTATTATTATTATTATTATTATTATTATTATTATTATTAGTATAGTACTTGTGCCATAACGGATATTGTTCCATTTTTTGAATATATTTTAAAAACTTTTTAAAAACCCCAAGTTGGTTGCATTATTTGTTTGCCACTATATTGTTGAAGATAAATAATTCACTTTTATTTTACACCAATTTTATAAAGAAATACGGAGTAGTATTGTTTCATGAATTAGTGCTTATATATGACCCATATATAATCCATGAAACATGTCATCCCAGACTATCTTGATTGAAAAAAAAAAAAAAATAAATAAAAGTATAAGATATTACCTTTCAAAGGAATAAAGTAATTTGAATATAAAAATATATCTTTCACATTCAGTTTTCTAATTTGAGATTTTGTAAATGACTGTATAGTAATAAAATCATAATGGAGGTGCTCAGCTTATTCTGGAGAACAGGGGAAGTACTCTTAAACGCGCATGCCAAATTTTGAAGGGTATTGTACTTAAGGGATACTGTCATTAATCCTTTCAGAAAAAAAGGGATACTGTCATTAATAATTAATACACAATAACAACTTACTCCGTATTAAAAAGGAGAAAGTGGCTATTGAATTTCCCTAGAAGCCTAGAGGCGCCAAACAATTATCTTGATACAACTAACTGTAAAAATTAACAAAAATACTCCTTATTGAAGTACGGAGTATTTTTGAACAAAGCTCCTACAGTCCTACTTATTAGGAAGTACTATCCGGCAAAGCTACCAAAACAATTAATGCAGCTCCCCACCCAAAAAACGAAAAAAAAAAATAATAACAAAAACATTGCTACAATGTTCCCGCCCAAACTCCCCTCCCACTATTTTGTTACTATATATATACAGATTATTATTATTGTAATCATCATCATCATATATTGTTATTATCACCGCCATTATTAGCGGGTTAAAATCCCCAAAGGTGGTACGAGCCAGATCCTAATCATAGAACATCTTAATTTTGAAGATTCGAACTCTAAGCAGGGCCCTCGAATTACCTCCAGCCACCTTTATTTGGTAACCGGTGTGCATCCAAAAGCCAACAAAATAGTGCGAGCCTAGCTCCAATCTCTCCCGAACATCTCTATTTGATGATTCAGTTTTTACATGGGTCTCTCTATCTGCCTCCCGTCATTTTTATTTAATGAGCGGGGCTCCCAAAAATCGTTGCAACGACAACGTATCTAAATCGGCCCACACACTCGCATAAAAACTACAAGACCCTTGAAGTTGTTTTCATTAGCACCAACATTGTTACCAATTAATTTTGCTACCCACGGCGTCATCAAGCTTAAAGGGATGTTGTGTTCCTGGATCCAAAACGTCGCCTGCATGAGAGAACATTGCATCGGGCTCTCAAATGAGCCAACCTAGGGGTGTAAACGAGCCGAGCCCGAACTTACATAGGCTCGAGCTCGAAAATATTCATCATGCTCGAGTTCGGCTCGAGCTCAAACGAGCATAAATTTTAATGCTCGAGTTCAGCTCGGTGTATTTACCTAAGCTCGAAATCAGCTCGAGTTTGGCTCAAAGCTACTAAATCAAAGGGTTGCTTTGTGGCCTCCCATTACCGAAGAAGTGGAGAAAGGGGGTGTTTAGAATCAGTAACAGAATCAGTTTTCAAAATCTGTTTCTGCTTCTTTTTTTTAAAGCAGAAACAGAATCAGAATCAGTTTTTAGAAGCTGGTCACCCCCAGCTTCTAAAATTTACCCTTATGCAGATAAGACTTATGCAGATAAGACTGTGTAAACCTATGTAAACAATGTCTGCTTTGATGGTCAATTAATATGTTTCTCAAAAGGCAAAAAAACATAACCTACATATTCATGTATATCCAACTACGTTCAATAATCAGTTGCAGTGAGGAAGCGGGCCATGGGGAGGGGAGATGACACTCACTGATTCAGTCTTTAAACTTTGAGAGGAATTCGAGTTCTCCAGCTTGCTTCTCAAGACGTGAATATCTTTTTTCATCGCAATCCTGTAATGATGTTGTGACACCAGCTTCTTTTGCTTTTCACTGGGAAAAAGCAACACTGTAGATAAGCCACAACTATATAATTCACCATAGAGTGGATTAAAGTTAATCCAAAATTATGTAAAAAATAAGAGAAACATTACCTTGTGCCACTCTTAATTCCTGAACCTTTTGTTAGCAAATTTGTAGGTGCATGTGTACTGCTATCTCTTTTTAGAGGAATATCGTCATATAGAGTATTCCTAAGAGCATAGTTCAATATAAGGTCAAATAAGAGTTGGATTTTTTGTATGCAACACAAATTATTAAACTAAAAAGTAAAAGTTACTTACAATGGTAGACAATTGTATATTTTGAATATTGAATAATTGATGTCCCGTAAAACAACCTCTTTCAGAACAACAATCTTTGTTGGATCAAGAAATACTAAAACTTTTGCATAGTATAGGGAATTCTCCTTCCTAAATGGGCAGTAATGATCGCTATGCCACAAAAGGCAAAACTCGAACTCTCCCTGAGGAAATAGATGATCAAATGGTCTTCTCTTTGATCAAAATTTTGAAGTTTAGGCATTGAAATATTGCAAGTCTCGCCAATTTTGTTGTTTATTAATAAGCACAATATGTTACCTACTTTGACAAATGATTTTACCAAACTTTGGCACCCGTATAAGATTCCATTCGAAAGAACACATGGGTAACCTAAACTATTAGAAAACGGATCATAACTTAATTTTTCCCACAAACGATTTTCTCTCTTAAGAGCAAATAGAATTGTTCTTGGATAGCTCCGCATAGAAATCAAAACCTCATCATCAGTCACTCCACAAAATAATAATCTAGGGCGCGTGTTCTTAAAGAGCGGTAAAATTTATTCAACTACTCTTGTTCGAATTGAATAAACATGTCCCCAAGCTTAACTCTCTACCCGCTCAAGTTTATTAGGGAATATGTATACCAAACTATTAGATGATACTACATAGGAGATTGCGGAGAGGGGGCAATAGAACGGGAGCTATTTGTGCTGCAATATATGATTTCACATAATGTATTGTTTAAACCCCCATGACCATACATTGTAGTACAAAAAATTTATGTTCTGTTGTTCCCTCTCTACAACATCGTATGTTGTATCATCCAGTAGTTTTCTATACATATTCCCTAATAAACTTGAGCGTGTAGAGGGTCACGCTTGAGAGTATCTTTATTTAGTCTGAACAGGAATAGCTCAAGAAGTTGTATCGCCATTTGGGATCACGCGCCTTATATTATTATTTTTGTGGAGCTACACGTGACTATGTTTTGATATCGATACGAGGCAATTTAAGTGCAGTTCTATTCGCTCATAAGGGAGAAAGTTTTATGTGGGAAAAATTAAGTTATGATTCGTTCTTTAATAGTTTAGGTTACCCTTGTGTTTTTTCGAATGGAATCTTGTACAGGTGCCAAAGTTTGATAAAAGCATTTGTCAAAGTTGGCAACATGTTGTGCCTAATGAACATCAAAACTGGCGAGACTTGCAATATTACAATGCCTAAACTTAGAAATTTTGTTCTAAGAGAAAACCGTTTTGATCATTTAGTTCCTTTGGGATAATTCAAGTTTTGCTTTTGTTGCATATCGATCATTACTGCCATATACTATGCAAAGGTTTTAGATGTCTTCATCCAGTGAAGATTGTTGTTTTGAAAGAGGCTGTTTTATGGGACATTAATTATTCAAAATATACAATTGTCTATCATTGTAAGTAATTTTTTAGTTCAATAGTTTGTGTTCCATACAAAAAGTCCAACTCTTATTTGACCTTGTATTGAACTATGTTCTTAGGGATACTCTATATGATGATAATCCTCCGAAAAGAGAGAGCAATACACCCGCAGATGTGTTAATAAAAAGTTCAGGAATTAAGGATACTACAAGGTAATGTTTCGCATAAATTTTAACATAAACTTGGATTAACCTTGATCCACTCTATGATGAATTATGTACTGTGGCTTATTTGCAATTTTCCAATGAAAAGAAGAAGAAAAAGGTGGTGTCACATCATCAATACAGGCACAACTCAAATTCCCTTCCAAGTTTAAATACTGCAGTGAGTGTTATCTCCCCTCCCCATGGCCCGCTTCTTCACTACAACTGATTATTGAACTTAGTTTGATGTTCATGAATATGTAAGTTCTATTTTTTTGCGTTCTATAAAACATATTAATTGACAATCAAAGCAGAAATTGTTTAATTTTAAGGATTTATATGCATGAGGTTGAATTTTATCTAGAAACCACTTAGAGTGTGCAAAAAGTTAATGAGGTTTGATACTCAAACCAAATTTGGTGTTTTGAATTAAAGAATTACCTATTTCCATCATTTGCAATGGAGTCAAAGATTCATTATTTTTTGGCTTGAGAATATGATGGAATAAAGCAAAATGGCTCACTAAACTGTCTGCGCTTCTTTGTTATGAAGCAGCCGTTAGTCCATGCAGTTTTGGACGCGATTTTCACTATGGGTCATCCGGAAACAGTCTCTCTGTTCTTAAGTACAGGGTAAGACTACGTACATCCGACCCCCCTTACCTCACCATAGGTGGGAGCCTTTGCGGCACTGGGGTAAATAAAAATGAAAATGATAATGAATTAATGAATTACCTAAGAATAGTGCAACACAAATTTTCCAATTTCTTGACAATGTCACGCTATTGTCGGGCAATCATGTCAAAGTGGGGATCTACACCCTGGTACTCTAATTGTCAATAGGTATATTTCAAAAAGAAAATAACTCACCTACAAGTTCATAACATCTAATACAATTCAGTGATCAATTATAGTGAGGAAATGAGGCATGGAGAGGGGGTGGCACTCACAAATGTGTGATCTAACTTGGTGGAGAATTCAAGTTCTGCCTAGTTTATAAGAAGTGAATCTTTGTTTTCATTGCATGGTTCTCTCTTATGATTGACATGTAGTGACGGTAATAGAAATGATACTTTGACACCATCTTCTGTTTTTTCCTGGAAAAGGCAGCAATGCAAATTTAAGTCAGTCACTTAACTTTTTATAGAATGGATTGAGATTAATCATGCATTTTTTGGGGGATTACTAGGCCCGGCCCACCCCAAATTTTACATAAAAAATTGGATAAAATTTATCAAACCTAATTTTTTTTTCCGGCTATGTCACGTCTTTTGCTGTCTCTAGCATTTGAACCTTCTACCAATACATGTTCTGCAATTGCAGTTGTATAATGTGTGTTCTCTCCACGAGTATCCTCATGTATCTCTCTAGTAACATAGTTTAATGCATGTCTGCATGGTGAAATAAGAGTTTAACTTACTCTTTAGGGAATAAATATTATTGAAGCAAAAGGTGAAATGTACTTACAATGGTAGACAATTGTATATTCTACCTATAGAATAATTGATGTCCATTAATACAACCTTTTTCAGAAGAACAACCTTTGGAGGGTGAAGAGATATTAATAACTTTGCATAGAAGAGTGCGTTTTCCTTCCTAAACTTAAACAAATGATCACTATGCCACAAAAGGCATAACTTCAAGTCTCCAATTGGAACTAGATAATCAAAAGACTCTTCTCTTGGATCAAAATTCTGAAATCTAGGCAAATGAATATCAGAAGCCTCGCCAGTGCTGATGTTGATTAAACATAGGATGTTACCAGTTTTGACAAATGCCTCTTTGAAGCTCTTACACCCATACAAGATACCATTCTAAAGAGTGGAAGGATAACCAATACTACTAGATAATAAACAATAATCTAACTTCTACCACATAAGATTGACATTCTCGCTTTTATGAAGAAAGAGTAGTGCAATTGAATTTTATACTATCGAAACCAAAACACCATCCTCTGTAGCGGCACAAAAATGTACCCTAGAACGCGTGTTTCCGGATGGAGGCAAAAGTTCCCAAAACCGCCTCTCCATCGATTGAATAAACATAGGCCCAAGGTTGATGACCTAATACAGACTGAATGAAAGGTCTTTGGACTAAATGAAGAAAGAGGCAACAACTGAATGAAAGGTCTTTGGACTGCAATTTATTTAATGAGGGAGCTAAATAATACATTTGATTTGAATGGCCATTAGCCCCAAAAAAGTAAAGCACGCCTTGTACAATAACACATTTAGCCTCTTGTTATAGTGCTTCTGAATGAGACAAAGAAATCTCGGTAACTATGGGATTTTTGATACTATTTCCTGTGATGATGAAACACTTATCACTCACCTTCCTATTGGATCTTTGATAGCTATGTAAAAAGATGGGAATATCTTTGTAAGTGAGTAAGGCTCGCCGGCAAATGATCCTTTCTCACTTACAAACGCAATACAATTGCCAATGAGATAAACAAATCCTTACTCTTTTGAATCGGCACCTTGTCTCCCATTTCTCATGAAACGACAAACGTCTACCTTAGAATGAAACACGGAAGAGGAAAACCATCAGACTCGGACTCTACTTTCGAAAAAAACTTAACCGCATCCACAAGTGTCTCTGGAAACTCTATGCCTGCCTGTCTAGCTATGCCTTTTGCCCGATGACAACTCTTGTTTATGAATTTAATAACCCAGTTTCTCGTTCAAATTAGGCATTTTTGGCTACGGAAGAGAAACCAGATATTCTCATCTTTTTACATGGCTATCAAAGATCCAATAGGAAGGTGAGTGATAAGTGTTTCATAATCACATGAATTAGTATCAAAGATCCCATAGTTACCGAGATTTCTTTGTCTCATTCAGAAGCACTATTACAAGAGGCTAAATGCGTTCTTGTACAAGGCGTGCTTTACTTTTTTGGTGCTAATGACCATTCAAACTAAATGTATTATTTAGCTCTCCAAAGACCTTCCATTCATTTGTTGCCTCTCGAGTCTCCGCAACATCTTCTATAGTTTCTTCAGGGAGTTCTGTTTACATATTTCCCAATAACATTCAGTCTGTATTGGGTCATCAACATTGGGCCTATGTTTATTCAATTGATGGAGGTGCAGTTTGGGAACTTTTGCCTCCATCCGGAAACACGCGTTCCAGGGTACATTTCTGGGCCGCTACAGAGGATGGTGTTTTGGTTTCGGTAGTACAAAATTTTAGTTGCACTACTCTTTCTTCATAAGAGTGAAAATGACAATCTTATGTGGGAGAAGTTAGATTATTGTTTATTATTTAATAGTATTGGTTACCCTTCCACTTTTCAGAATGGTAACTTGTATGGGTGTAAGAGTTTGAAAGAGGTATTTGTCAAAACTGGTAACATCCTATTTTTATTCGACATCAGCATTGGCGAGGCTTCCGATTCGTTTGCCTAGATTTCAGAATTTTGATACAAGAGAAGAGTATTTTGATTATCTAGTTCTAATTGGAGACTTCAAGTTATGCCTTTTGTGGCGTAATGATCATTTGTGTAAGTTTAGGAAGGAAAATGCATTCTTCTATGCAAAGTTGTTAGTCTCTCTTCACCCTCCAAAGGTCTTTCTTCTGAAAGAGGTTGTAGTAATGGACATCAATTATTCTATAGGTAGAATGTACAACTGCCTACCTTTGTAAGTACCTTTCACATTTACTTCAATAATTTGTATTCCCTAAAGAATAAATTAAACTCTTGTTTCACAATGCAGACGTGCATTAAACTATGTTACTAAAGAGATACATGAGAATATTCCTGGTGAGAACACACGTAATACAACTGCAATTGCAAAACATGTATTGGCAGAAGTTCAAATGATAGAGGCAACACAAAACATGGCGTAGGCAAGAAAAAAATTTAGGTTGATAAATTTTATCCAATTTTTTGTTTGTAAAAATTTGGGGTGGGCAGGGTCTAGTAATCCTCCAGAAAATGCATGAGTAATCTCAATCAATTCTGTAAAAATTAAGTGACTGGCTTAAATTTGCATTGTTGCCTTTTCTAGAAAAAAGATGAAGATGGTGTCAAAGTATCATTTCTATTACCGTTGCTACATGTCAATCATGAGAGAGAACCGTGCAATGAAAACAGAGATTCACTTCTTATAAAGGCAGAACTCGAAATCTCCACCAAGTTAGATCACAAATTTGTGAGTGTCACCCCTCCCCATGCCTCACTATAATTGATTACTGAATTGTAGGTGAGTTGAATGTTATGAACTTGTAGGTGAGTTGTTTTCCTTCTGAAATATACATATTGACAATTAGAGCGGACATTGCTTACATAACATTTGTTTCTAGGGACTTATCTTCTTGAGGTCAAACTTTATGTAGTTCTTGCATCTGTGTGGTGAGTTAGAGAAACTATTTAGAATCTTCATGAGTTTTGATACTGTGACCAGATTTGGTGGCTTGAATTAGAGAAGTAGGTTCAATCTTTTTTTTGGCTCGAGAATATGATGGAATAAAGCAAAATGGCTGACTAAACTGTCTGCGCTTCTTTGTTATGAAGCAGCAGTCAGTCCGACCCCCTCTTACCCCCCACCGTAGGTGGAAGCCTTTTCGGCTGGGGTAAATGATAATGATGATGATTAATATAGTTGCTGTTTGCTTAAGCCATCTTGATATATTATTAAATTCAGCCTTTGTCCAAGCTATTCTTATATGTACATTGTATGGCGAGAGACGTAACTACTGTCACGAAAGAACTAAATCTTAGGTAGACCGGAAAAATAGTCATTTAATTAAGTTTTTATCGTAATGGGTAGAATTGCATAAGTGTTACCGTCGCAGAAAATTATGGTCTCCTGCGCTGCTATCCGGTCCCGATTATCTTAGCTATTGTCCGACCAAGTTCTCTGTTGTTATCAAACCGCTACCGCTGTTGGCTTTGTTAGTAGGGGAGAGAAAATAGATAAAATCCTTCATTCTTGACATTAATCATAGTAAGCTAAGAATTTCTCTCCTTTTTGTCTTCACAGTTTATTTCTATTCATAAATATAATAATTTCAGAGCTCCAAATATTAACACTACAGGAGGCTTGAATGCTAAAAGAACTCAATCTCATGCGTGTAGCAGAATATATGGAAACATCTAGAAGTAGGATCCTTGAATGTAAAAATAGCCTTATTTCATATATATGAAGTAAGGCTACATTTGTAGCATTCAGATCTACACTAAGGAAATATTTGTAGCATGCTGTTCTAAATGTCTAGTATTGTGTATTGAATGAAATTCAGAGCACTACTGTGTATTACTCTTAGTTTAAAAAAGTGTGAGGCGATATGAGGCATTTTTATTCATTTTAGCCGAGGCTCACGCCTCTTGGAACTTAGTCACCTTGCTTTGCTAAACTATATTTGTATTACTTCTATATGATACGTAGTACCTTTTACTAAAAAAATCTGAAAAGTACTTCAGAAAACTAATGTTTTTTATGTAACCTGAGATTCAAAGCAGGTTGATGCCTTGATTTAGCTAATATATATTTTTACTTTTAAGAGTTGTTCAATGGGTATGCTTGCCTGGGGCATCTTGATTTATTATGAAATGTCTGATTTGCCATTCTGCGCACTATTCAGTTTTTTTTTATTATATTCATATTGTGTTGTTATAAGTTTTGTAGTTTTTATATTCTACTTTGACATTTGTTTAGAAGATTTGTTACGTCATTAATCCAACATATTATAACCTGGACTATTTTATGGTCTCTCTATCATAGGCACATGGCTTAATCCAACAGATTATAACCTGGACTATTTTATGGTCTCTCTCTATCATAGGCACATGGCTCCATGCAGTGGCGTACCCAAGGTAGTCAAAGGCGTTAGGCACACTCAAGGCGACAAGGTAATCCCAGCGCCTGAGGCGCAAGGCGCAAAAAAGCGCTCGCCTGACTCGTGCAGGCGCAATGCTTAGAAAAATTCATAGCAGTTTCAAAAGCCGTGGCAGTTTCAAAAGCCGTGGCTGAAGTTCCACCTTCCATGTCCTGTAAAAATTACACAGCCAGATATTATATATGCAGAATATAAAAAAAGTTTACTTGTTAACTGAAACATACTAACTGTAAAAAAAATACTAAATGAAACATACTAACTGATAAACATGCTGAAACATAGTAACTGTAAAAAGTAAAAACATACTAACTGATAAACATGCTGAAACATACTAACTGTAAAAAAAATAAGTGACTAACTGAAACATACATGCTGAAATATACTGATTAACTGAAATAGGTTTATTGAACAAGAACACGAAGATTACTTTAGAACAAAAACAAACTGTAGAGTACAAGAAGCTGTTACTTTACTTACTGAAACATACAAAATGAGCTGTAGAACAAGAAGTTTATTGATTAACTAAAAAAATATATGTAAGAGTTTACTACACATGTTTACAAAATACAGAGTAGAGCAACCAGTATATTTTTTCACATGTATTTGTATACATGTTTAAGTTGTAACTGCTGATAAATGAAGAAGTATGTAAGAAGCAACCAGTATATATGTATTTTTTCACAAGAAAAGGGGACTCAGTAAAACCGAAAATAAGCCCTCCCCTGTCAGGCGCAGTAAGCGAGCGCTTTAAAGCGCATCTGCGCTTCTGCGCTTTGTGCGACTACCTGCGACTTAGAAGGAGAGGTGCGACTGGCCATCCATAGGGCGCTGGACCTATCTGTCGCTGCGCTTGGTGCGCTTAAGCGCTCAGGCGCATGACTTTGACAACCTTGGGCGTACCTAGAAAAACTCGTGAGTGGGGGCGAACTTGCCTTATATATTATTATACGCACGTTACGGAGTCACCAAATAAAGAAAAATATTGTAAAGTTACTGTTAAATAACCAAATATTCACTGGGCAAAAACTTTATGATATCTTACTTAAAAATTCATATTAAATAAATTTGTAGCACAAGACGTTTGCAATTTGTTTAAAATTATGTTAATAAATAAGTGAATCAAATAAGGGAAGGATCACATATGTACTTCTTCTAAAAAATCATATATGTACATAGAATTAACTTAAGATACAAATTCACAAGTATATTAAAAAAGCAGTTTATAAATTTAAACTTTATGAATCATTTGTGAAACAAATTTTTTTATTATAATGAATTTTTGATATAGTATAAATCTCTCTAACAAGACAAAAGTTAATTTTTTTATGTTAAGCCATTTAAAATTTGTTTAAGGATTCAAAAGGGTGAAAAAAAAAGCAAAAATTGAGCCCTGCCAGTTTTGAACCCTGAACCTAAGAGATAGCAAACTGAAACGCATATAGATTTCCGTTCCACCGGTTTGACTTTTGAGTGCAAACTCGCTATTAATATAACAAATATCTACTTGCAGAGACAAATATACATATAAAATTAAATATTGGATATATATAGGGGTTGGATACGCCCCTGGCTCCATGTGTGTCTGACTTGAAGTCTTATTGAAATATTTGTAGGGGAAAGAAAGTAGTCTGTTTTTTATGGATCACGGGGTTCAGGTTTGTGGAAGAATATACTAGTATCTGCGGTATATGACTTAATGGAAAAATATACTAGTATCTGCAGTATACTAGTATTTGGTTTTGTAATTATTATCACTTAATGGAAAAATATACTAGTATCTGCAAATTTTTGGGAAAGATATACTAGTATCTGCAAATTATTTGGAGAAGGAATGCTCAATTGTTCATATTGTTTTTGCCTTTTTAGAGTAATGATCATCCGTACAATGGGCTTGGGCTTTTTTTTTCTTATGTGTAAGTATGCAGTTTGTGTGTCTGCTTGTCTAATTGTTTGATTGTCTCTCTCAGGAGTTAAATCAAAATGTGGCATTTAGTTTGTAATTTTTCACTTGAGTTCATAGTTGTTATGGTGTTGCCCAGGCACCGACTAGTGAGTAGGCCATGCAGCGGAGGAGTGATGCCATGCTCAATCGACCATAGACGGCTAGACAATCATGTTTGAGTTTATTCCAAAATTGGTCCGACTTGAAGAATTGTAGGTCGGTAAGCCAGGCTGTTGCCCTTTGATATTTGTTGGCATTGGATGGATCTGTAGATAAACTTCACGGGCATATTATGCAAGAAAATATGTGTATGGGTTCATTTTTGTATTTACTAAAACTTCAAGGAAGGAATGGATACACGTGTGCAGAATTATTTGTATGTGTATAACTACAACTCATGAAGAGGAATATGTTCATAACACATTAACAGTATTCTTTGAAGCAACTTGTGAGTTTTCAGCTAAAGCAATTCTCAAGGGCTTGTCTGGGGAAATTGGGAAGCTAAAATTGCATATTTTATGGTGGAACTTACCCGTTTGGTCCACTTTTATGGACCGCATATCATTTATGTCCTAGTTAGTTTTTCTTTTCAATTTTAATCTTTTCCGTTTTCAATTAAATTTTTTAATTTCAAATTTAGACTTTTATTTCAACCGTCTTTGGAAGGCTTCGAGAGCGAGCGTTCAAAATCTTTTGTGAGGCAAGGAGATTCTGCTAGAGCAGCATCAGGGACAGATGATAGGATTTTCAGCGTCGCGACCACAGTACTCCGTGAATTCATCAAACATCGTTCAGTTCTCCTTGTGTCTGGTCATCATTTGTCCGACATCCATCCAGGGGAACGAGCACTGGGATATTGCGGCCTCAGAGTAGAGAGCGGTGCATACCTCGTCTCCGGTGGGCAGGTTTGGCGGCCACTTTTGCATGGAAGCAAGCCCGAGCAGATGTCCTACGAAGCTGGAAACTGCTGGACGACATACCAGGGACACTGTGTTTTCCTCATACCATATAGGTCTCTGACTGATGATGTCCAGGTTACGTGATTCTCTATCACTTCCAAATTTACAATCCAAAGGTTCATATGATTTTGAGGTTATAATCAAAATCAAATCCTTTATTTTAAAATTGATGGCTCTGTATTCGCATTTGTGAAAGTAAACATGGAATCACATCTATTTTGAACTTCATTTGGTTTGGGTTACTTGGTTAAAGGATTATATTCTCAATATTATTTCTGGAAATAGGCTATGCACTAGATTTGAGCTAAATCATATGTCCCTCTAAGGTCAATTTGGATCAATAGTTTCAGGAGGAAAAGTTACGAATACTTCGTCATTGAAATGCCATAAGCACTTTGACAAGGCCATCTCTATTGTGGCAGATTCGAGCTGGTAGTTCCGTACTTCAGTATTTTAGTTACTGAGAACGTGAGGCTAAAGCAATCGAGAAGGCACTTAACCACTTTGCTTTATAAATTTCTTTGGCTGTCATTTTGAACAATGTCATATTCTAATATGTGTTTATAGTGATGTGAATGAGGTGATGCTGCATTTGATGCATCTTTGCTAAAGAGAGTGACATATGAAATATTATATTTGAAACAGGAGGAAAGAATATGGGAGTCCAATTGTATCTGCCTCTGCAATTGCTGATACCATAAAGTCACGGACAGAAGCACTATTAAGAAGAACTAAGGATGCGGTGTCATCGAAATCCATTATCATGAGAGTAGAATATGCACTGTCCTAACCTTACCATTATTGATACACCAGGATTTGTTCTAAAGGTAAGTTTTTTGGGCCAGTCAAATAGAGGTATGATGAGATTCAAAGTTTTGTATATGGGTAACATGTGATCTGTCTGGAAAATGATTTGACAAGTTAACGTAATTTCAGGCAAAGAAGGGTGAACATGATAACACACCTGATGAAATTCTATCAATGGTGAACCTGATAAGCATCCAATTTATACTGGGTGCCTCCAGATTAAAATTTATTCCTCCTTTCCTCGCGGGCCGTCGGTTGATTTTATCCCGGCCGCCATCCCCAACGGTAAGTATGGCTAATCCTTTTATTTAATTCCATTGAAGCTTGTACTTTGTGTTTAAATTGAATTAATTGTGTTATTTAATTCAAACTTGTTGTTTTAGGAATTATTTTTGGTTAGAGTTGTGTTTTTGTATGCTGCCCGGGGTAATTTTTGGGAGTTATAATCTGTCCGAAATCGTTGTTGTGATTAATTTAAACCTTGGGGTTAATTTACTGCTGCCTGAAGTTGTTTTAGGTGCCAAAATTGTCTATTTTTGTTGTTCGATGCATGATGCCCGATTTATCCAAGTGGCGTAATCTATCTGGATTTTTTTGCGTGATTTAAACTCCCTATAGTAGTATTCTGCCTGGGTTGAATTTTCTGTGCATTTCCTTGTTTTTTCGCGTGTGCTTTGTGTTTCGGGTCATTGCCATGACTACAAATCAGTATGACATGCTCCCGTTTAATGGAAAAACGGAATTTGACATATGAAAACAAAAAACTAGTGTGTTTTAATACAAAAAAAAGTTTTCAGAGTTATCACTAATATTTTCCTTGAATCAGAAGATAAGGCAAAGCAAATTGAAATGAACTGCTTGTTCAACTATTTACTTGAATTTGTCTGATTCTGGGCTTAGGAAAGTGGGTATTTTCAACCAATTGCTGTTGTATTAGCTTGTATCATTCAATTGAACATGTAGTATATTCTTGACGATGGTCTTTGTTCTCTTGAGCCTATTAGTTCCTTCAATCATGTGGAGACCGTCTTCTACACATTTGCTCTCATCCATCTCATTTCTCCTTGATAAGTTTCACAGGAAATAACAATCTATTTCTAGTTGATTATGGATAGATGATAATCAAACAAATATGACAATATCAAACACAATCAAAAAATGAAGAAGAGACCAAATATGACAATATCTTAGATTTCTTAGAGATGTTCAGACAGTAAAAGAATTCCTTAGAGATGAGTTTCAATTTACTAAACTTACCATCAAGCATTTTAATGAATACTATATATCATATGCATATGCCTATAACTACTCAATAAGTCATATATGAACATTTCACTTGTATGATATGCTCATAAAATATAACCTAACAATTTCAAGACATAGACTTGATGCATTGACAAACATGAAAATAAAAATGTTACATTAAAAAAGAACGGAAAAAGTATATAATGAATTGTGATGATGATAATAAACTTTTACCATTTTACACATATTACCTATTTACTCCAACAAATACCTCAGAATTGCAATCTCCATTCTTCTAACATAAATAAGTCATATCGCATAACAGCTCCATGCACACGCCAAGAGAAGTTAAGTTCCTCATCGAACTTCTTTAGAACATAAGCCGGATTTCTTTGTCCTTTGACCTAAAAAATAAAAATAAAAAGTAATATTAAACTTAGATAACATTTTTATGTGTAAGGAAAGGTAATTATAAAGAAACAAAAGATTACGTCAGCATGCTCATCAGCATTTCTGAAAAATCTCACTATATCACATGCAGCGTACACGTATGATTCCCTCTAAGCATATTTGAACATTTCATCCTTATCATCTTTATTGATACCAACACCGATACCCTAATCTAAAGAATATTTCATTGATGAAACATAAAAAGTTTTTGTAAAACTATCAACATCCATGCTATTCACCACAGCCTTCCAATCATAATTGAGACGGGATCCAAAATCAATTTTTGAGATATTGCTTTGCTTTATCGGCATACACAAATAGTTATGAAGTTTTCTATAAAAGTTCAACTGAGCATCCTAGTTGCCCCATAAAAATGAGGGGTAACTAGCAAAAGCTTTGGAACTCTATTCACTTAATTTTGTCCCAGTAAATGCTCCCAACATGATGAAATTATAGAGTAGGATTTGAATTGCTCAGGAAATCCATTATCCTATGGATTCAGCCAAACTTGAGATCTATAAGGCTTAATGTAGAGCCTTTGGGATCCATTTCATTTCCAATTCCTCGAATCCATGCATATAAAGCGTTGAGATCTTCACAAAGCTTGCTTTTCGAAAAAGCTGAAATATCTAATAAAAAGAGAAGTTAATACAAATTACTTATTAATTAGGGTGCCTTTATGTATGCTAAATTACAAATTAAAATAATGGGAACTCAGCTAAATATATATATGAAAATTGGGCAGTTTTATATATAAATTGCAGTTTTTTCAATAATTTATTTAACAGACTTCTTGATTGAATCTTAATCTGAAATTTGGTGGATATAATCTACATTTCATTGGGTGGGATAGAGATAGGGCAACTGCACCCTGTGTATTATACTAGGCTGGACAAAAAGGTTTGGTCCATGAAATGGAGATTATATCCACCAAATTTCAGATTAAAGTTTAATCTGAAAGTCTGTTAAATAAATTATTGAAAAAAACTGCAGTTTATATACATAAAACTGCCCAATTTTCAAAAATATATCAGACTGAGTTCTCGATTAAAATTTAATTTGTAATTTAGCATACATAATCTACACTTCATGGAACACATACTCACAAAATTTCATTAAAAATTTTGATCCAGAAGCACCTCAAATGAAAAAGACACAAAATTATAACTTTTAGCACCTCAAATGTCAAGCTTTAACGCTGCATAACCCTCCTTTCCTTATTTTTTCCGTTTAAAAAAATGTTGTGTTTCAAACGCTATAATCACATTATCCACAATGCTATGCCCCGACACAAAAGCGCTTTAATTTTCTGATATAATATGGTTTAAGATTCCCTTCACCGTTCACACGATAGCATCCTAATTAATAAGTAATTCGCATTAGCTTTTCTCTCTTTATTAGATATTTATGCTTTTTCGGAAAACAAGTTTTGTGATGATCTAAAGGCTTTATATGAATGGATTTGAGGAATTGAAAGTAGAACTGATCCCTGAAGGCTCTACATTGAGCCTTATGGATCTCAAATTTTGCTGAATCCATGAGCAATTCAAATTCTACTTTAATTTCATCATGTTGGGAGCATTTAGTGGGACAAAATTAAGTGATTGGAGTTCCAAAACTTTTGTTGTTCACCCCATATTTTTATGGGGCAACAAGGATGCCAATTGAACTTTCATAGAAAACTTTATAACTATTTGTATGTGCCGATATAAAGCAAAGCAGTACCTTAAAGACAAATTTTGGATCCTGTCTCAATTATGATTGGAAGGCTGCGGTGAATAGCATGAATGCTAATAGTTTTACAAAAACCTTTTATGTTTCATCACTGAAATATTCTTTAGATAAGGGGATCGGTGTTGGTATCGATAAGGATGATACGGATGGTCTGTTCAAATATGGTGAGAGAGAAACGTACGTGTACGATGCATGCGACATAGTGAGATTTTTCAGAAATGTTGAAGAACATGCTGATGTAATCTTTTCTTTCTTTCTTATTACCTTTCCTTACACATAAAAATGTTGTCTAAGTTTAATTTTATTTTTTACGTCGGAGGACAAAGAAATCCGGTTTATGATCTAAAGAAGTTCGATGAGAAACTTAACTTCTCCTGGCGTGTGCATGAAGTTGTTATGCGATATGACTTATTTATGTTAGAAGATGGGAGATTGCAATGCTGGAGGTATTTGTTGGAGTAAATAGGTAATATGTGCGAAATGATAAATAAAGTTCATCATTACAATTCATTATATACTTTTTTCGTTCTTGTTTAATGTAACATTTTCATGCTTGTCAATGCATCAAGTCCATGTCTTGAAATTGTTGGGTTATATTTTATGTGCATAGCATACAGGTGAAATGTGCATATATGACTACTGAGTAGTTATAGACATATGCATATGATATATAATGTTTGTTAGAATGCTTGATGGTAAGTTTAATAAACAGAAACTCATGTCTAAGGAATTCTTTTACTTTCTGAACATCTCTAAGAAATCTAAGATATTGGGGGTGTTTGGAACAGATTCTGCTTCTGTTTCTTTTTTAAAGCAGAATCACATTGACTGAACTCAATATAAAATAAATTAATAGACATGGTTGGGCCAGTAGAGGCATTTTTATTAAAATTGTTGCTCGAACCTGTGTATATAGATTGGCTTAAGGGGTTAGGCTGGGCTCTCCCACATGTCATAAATAGGGCTAGACCAATATGGACTTGCACGACAAATCAAATTCTTTATGTATCACGAGATACAATATAATCAAGTAAGTGAGTGAAAAAGATTTCATTACTCTCTGTAGTAATAGTATAAAAGTTCAAACTTATTTATAGCTTACAAATTTGAGAAAGTGCAAAATAAACCCCAAGACTATTAACAATTTTGCAACTAAACCCTTGAATATAAAGACCTTACAAATAGACCTCTCAACTTATTGAAATAAAACAATCAGATCCCCTTTTTTTACCGGCTAGTGCCGGTAAGGTAGTAACTTTCTCGTGAGATGTTACTGGCACCAGTAGGTAAAATAGTGCTTGATTGCCTTTTTTCAATGGGTCTATGATGTATTTAGAAGGTCTTATAGTTCATGAGTCAGCTTGCAAAAAGTTAATAGTTGTTTACCTCTTTTCTCTCTAAAATAGAGATCACAAACAAAGCTTGGAAAAGCTTCTTCTTCTTCATTTAGGTCAGAGAAATAACATTCAAGAACTACTGGAACGCCTTTTCTCCCAAGATCAGCGCACCCCAGTATTGACCTTGATGGATCCCTATCCCGACCGAATGCGCCCAAACCTATAGAGGACCCTCCCTCCTCGATTGTTTGTCGTGACTATTCTCCCATCGCAAGAGTTCAAAATGTGAGGAGCAGCCACCAAGCGCGTCCGGTTGAGCCTGACATTGACGGATCCCTATCCTGGCCGTTCTTGGGCGGAGTACCCCAAACATTACGCATCTATGTCAATGTATTCGAACACTTCCTGCACGTAAGCTTCCATTACGCATCTATGACACTATTTTTAAACATTAATTAAACATAGGTCAACTTGGCCATTCACCATTTGTTCTCTATGCAAGCTGGTGTGTGGATGCACGCTTTGCGCTCTTCCTAGGATGTGGAGTTAGAGGCTCAGATAAAGAAGAAGAACGAGGCTGAGTCATCCCTTCATGCCAAGCAGGAAACATATGGAGGATAGAAATTACAAAACATACTACGTATAAGTGTATAACAATACAATATAAATAGAATATAAATGCAAAACAAATAGTACGCATAAGTTTCACTTGGGCTGTTGGAGAAATCTGACACTTTATAATTAAATCAAGTGCCTTAAGCAAGCACTCCCAAGAACCCCTAGAGAACATATTTTTAAGAAAGAAAAAAATCTTAGCGAGTACAAGACATCAATTTCTAGATGGTAGATTCTATGGTGCCAATAAGGTAGCATACCTTTGTCCACATGTACCAATGAAAACGTAGCAGTTGAATTATTTAAATCTAAATTAAAAATAATAAAATGATGTGATCCAATCAAATGAATGGTAGGTACGGTACCCCATTTTTTAGAAGGGTACCGGAGTTGTCACCTTTCCAGATTAGTTAAATAAAAGAAAATTATATCCGTAGTACATTAGTTTTCTTTCAATTTCATGCAGCAAAGTCCCCATAACCCTACTTAACAATTTCTGCTCCAACTATCTAGTATCAACTGTTCTGTCTTATACCCAAAACCTAGAGAAAACTATAGAGGGAAAACTACTCATCTACAACTTCATGAAAAGATATCCAAAGCAGTTCAGGTCTACAAGAACCTAAACTGAGCATAGTAGGTACTCACAAATGTAGCATTTGAACTTAGTGCAAAAATCGTGGCATGCTTTCAAAGGCATGTTTCTCCGTCTTCCGCTTTTTCATGGAAAAACGTAGTATGCGAACTTAAGCCACGTGCCCATTATCACTCAATTCATCACGGAATGAGTCAAGGTCAACTAGGGGTTATATGTATTAGAAAAAGTGTTTAACTTAATGAACTAAACATTACCCTTTGATGTGGTGTGGCTGCTATAACTTCAGTTATGGTAGGTGTATTTTTCGATCCACCGCTCTCTTTGGATACAAAGAAAAATCACTACGATTACAAATAAATTAATACATCTAAAAGGGGAGTACATCTTATTTGAACTAAAGGGTGAGAAGTACTTGCAAAAGTAGACGATGGACTATTTCAAATTGATCAAGGTTAACGTCCCCAACACAGCTTCTTTCAAAAGAGTGCATCTTAAAAGATGATTAGAAACAAAAACCTTGGCATAGACGAGGGCATTATCCTTGAACTTGAACTTTTATAACTAGTGTCAAGAAGGATATAATAGTGTATCATCGGTGCTAAATTTAAACATATATAAATTGATGATAACATATATAAATTTAAAATGGCCTTGACTCATCAATTTAGGTCAATTAAGATTATAATAGACTATACTAGAAATCATCGGTGCTATCAAAAAAAGTTTGTCATACTCGTCAAAGTAAATTGAGTTGAACAACTCCCCATGGAATCTCTGATACCTGTAAGAGTAGTTAAGAAACTCAGCAATCAACCCGCATATTATATTTTAATAAACATTAATTGAAAAGTAGACATAAAAGTAACTAAGATACAAGTTACACTTGCAAAAAATTATTAAAAACACCTAGATACTGATAGAAAGTCTTTGTGTGCATGATGATGAAATGAAGGAGTTGCACTATTGAATTCAAAGGTCATCAACATATAAGTTGTTTTGATACTCAAATTAATCATTAGTCTTTTGTCCATCATAACAATTTGAGAAGCGTCATCATAATGCTTAACCTTTGCTGTCATTGACGGTTTCTCTTCAAAGAATTTTTGTTGATTAAAAACGGAAAATAGTGGCCTGTGATATAAAATGTGGGAGATTGCCTCTTGATGAATTGTACCAGTGTGTGTAATCAGTATAACCATAGTGCACAAGGCTTATTACTCAATGACTTACCATTGTTCTGTAAAAATTTCATGTGATAGGTAAGCTGATTATTAATACATGTGTTTTGACTGAGTAAGGCAATTGGTATGTATACTCTTCACATATCAATTAACTTACGCAGTGGAAACATATGTATTAGTAATCAACTTATTTATCATATGAATTTTTTATAGATCAATGTGTAGTCACAAAATAATAAGCAATGTGCACTATGGTTATATTGATTATACACACAAGTATAATTTATTAAAAAGCAATCTCCCAAAGTTCGAAAAAATGGTGTCACGACATATCACATGCCACTACTTTTCGTTTTTAGTCAACAAAGATTCTTTGGAGAGAAACTTTCAATGACAACAAAGGCTGATCATTATAATGACGCCTCTTAAAGTGTTATAATGGATAGAAGATCAATGATTAATTTGAGTCATAAAACAACGTATCTGTTGATGACCTTTGAATCCAATGGTGCCACTCCTTCATTTCATCGTCACGCACACAAAGACTTTCTAACAGTATCTACATTTTTTTAATAATTTTTAATCATATTTTGCAAGTTTAACTTGTAATTTAATTACTTTTATGTTTACTTTTCAATTAATGTTTATTGAAACATAATATGTAGGTCAATTGCTTAGTTTCTTATCTACTCTTTCAAGTACTAGAGATTTCACGGGGAGATGTTCAACTCAATTTGCTTCGACGAGTATGATGAGTTTTTTTTTATAGCACCGATGATTTATAGTATAGTCTATTCTAATTTTAATTGACATAAATTGATGATAAATATTACAATTCCAGAGTGAATCTAAGCCATTTTAACCTTAATTCCTAATAGGCCATTTTAAACTTAGACTTTTGTAGCTTAGTGTCAAGAAGGATAATGCCCTCTTCTATGCCAAGGTTTTTGTTTCTCAACATCCTTTAAGATGCAGTCTTTTGAAAGAAGCTGTGTTGGGAGACATTAACCTTGATCAATTTGAAATAGTCAATTGTCTACTTTTGTAAGTACTTCTCACCCTTTAGTTCAAATAAGATGAACTCACCTTTTAGATGTATTAATTTATTTGTGATTGTAGTGATTCTTCTTTATATCCTAAGAGAGCGGTGGAGCGAAAAATACACCTATCATAGCTGAAGTTATAGCAGCCACACACATCAAAGGGTAATGTTTAGTTCATCATTAAGTTAAACATATTTGTTCCCAAAAAAAAGTTAAACACTTTTTCTAATACGTATAATCCCTAGTTGACCTTGATTTATTCCATGATGAATTGAGTGATAATGGACATGTGCATTAAGATATATAAATCTTAGCGTAGAAGATGACATTACACTTTCTATCATTGTGCCACAAAAGACATAACTTAAAATGATTTATAAGAATTAAATAATCGTAAAAATCTCTTCTGAAATTAAAATTTTGAAGCTTAGGCATTGAAATCTTGTATGTCTTTCTGGTGGATTTGTAAAGTGTGCATAAGGTGTAACAAGTCTACCTAATGTGGATTCTGAACGTTTACATCCATATAAAATTTCATGGTAAAAACACAAATATAACAAAAACCACATTAAGAATCAAAATCTAATTTTTCTCATTCAAAATTATCCTTTTTATGAATGTAACTTTTTTTATTTGAACTCCATTATCAATTGCAACCATAGATATGGCGCGCGTCATATGCGCCATCGCCAAGAAAATGCGGTCGTCACCCATAGCACCATATACGCTATTTGCGCCATTCGTATATGCGTCATCCCCATGCGTCATGAAAAATGTCTTTGAGCTATGACAACTATGATTGCAACACAAAAAGATAACTTGGAATTCATACTTCTTCGTTGGAGGAGGAGGTTCCTTAGCATCTTCTGTATCGACTAAGTAAAGGTACACACACGATTCACCATCTAGATGCTGATAGCTAACAGGAAGCAGGCGCGGAGCCAAGGGGGGGATCAGGGGGGTCAGTCGACCCCGCTGAAAGTTTGAGAGCATAGAGCTCTGAAATATCTTCGATTTGATATATTATGGCCCCTGTAACTCATTACGAGTAAAAAGTTATGACTTCTGTAAAATCAGCACTATCTAAACGTAAAATCAACAAAATTTGATGAGTAATATTGATTTTTTCCCCCAAATTTTAAAATAGCGTATAATTAACTCATTACTTACGTGACATGACTCAAAAATAGAGCAAAAACAGTCTCTTTTATTGTTACGAGTGCCTATTTATCTAAACTACATATAAAATATTCAACTCGGACATTGTTTGGAAACGATCCACCGTTTTTATTTTGTATAAAGTTGATTCTCGACCCTCTTGGACCGTATTTCTGGCTCCGCCACTGACAGGAAGTATGCATACAGAATTTGAGGGCACTCAACGGTGGATTCTGAGAAGTCACCGCTAAAAGACAACTCTTTGAATTTTAAATTGTTGTCTTCATCCAACTAACATGCTACCCCCGTCCCGTTTTATTTAGCCATCTTCAACTTTTTCAGTCAAAGATGGTAAACTTTGATTCATTATTTTAACTAATATATTTATGTGAAACTTAATAAATTTATACTTTTATGATAGTATTTTTAACAAAACATTTTCATATTATCAATAATACTGTATAGAAATATATATATAAGGTCGAAGTTTAACATTCTTGACTAGAAAAGTCAAATATGAGTAAATCAAAAGGGACAGAGGGAATATTCTAGGAGACTTACGGCCAAAGAAGTATAGAAAGCGATTTACATGAGTGCATCTAGCTTCTCTTAAAACCGATTTGAAATAAGAGAAAGACAATCTCATAACCTCATGATCGGTGAACATACAATCACCCGTGATGATAAAACATGTCTATAGTCTTTCCCATGCTTTGATAGGCATGTATGAGCATGAAAACATTTACATCATCTTCATATTCTTCCCCTTCAATAGACCAAATGTATTATTTAACCCCCACTACTTGAAAAGGTCATTTGTCAAAATCGGTAACACCCTATGTTTATTTAACATTAGCACTGCCGTCAATGTTCTAAAAATCGCTAGGCGTCTAGGCGGGGACCAGTCGGAGACATCGAAATGATAACTTTATCAATGATTATGCATAAATGATTAGTAATGTTGTGTTTGTCTGTGTATAAAAAACACACACACATACACATTAACATGCATGAGTGATAGAGTTCCACTCATTTAATAATATATTATACCTACTACTTAACTTCATTATGTAATAAATAATACTCTCTCCATCCCATTTAAAGATTCTCACTTTCCTTTTTTGGACGTTCCACTTAATGGTCTCCACTTTCTATTTTATGAAACAATTAACATTCTTAAATAACAACTTAATCATTAAATATTAAAAATAATACATTTTTAACATTACAGTTATCATCAATAACTCATTATATTATATACTCATCAAAATTATTTCTCAAAATATATTTGAATTAGCATATTGGATTATTGTCTAAATAATCGTGCCATTTTGTCATGGGAACCTTTAAACGGGACGGAGGTAGTATTCAATAATAATAACACTTAAGATTATATATAAATATGTATAGTTTCTATCTTAATTTACAACTAATAGCTTTCTTTTTATGTGCTGTTAAAGTTGAAGGTACATATATCTCTTAGAATACTAAAATAAAAAAAGCAAAATAAAATGTTTGACGAATCTAGACGCCTTAGACGGCCGATTAAGCGCTCTAATGGGCAATTAGGTGCCCCAGACAGTCGACTAATTCACTTAGGTACCAAATCAGTTAATCAGACTAAAATCAAGACACCCGGCCACCGCCTAGAGCCTAGGCGGGGACTAGTCGGACGCTTACTGTGATTTTTAAAATTAATATTTAAAATTAATATTTAATACTCCGTAATATTTAAAATTTTAAAACAAAAAACTAATACAGTTCATGACAATTTAGGTCTTGAATTGAGAGTGTTCAATCTCACTTTCTCCAAAAAAAAGATAATAGATTAGAGGAGAGAAATATTCATGGGGAGAAGAAACTATGTACTGCACTACTGCAAAGATCAAAGAGTGGCGACAAGATGAGATTATAATGGAACCATTAGAAACGTTTAAAAAAATTGAGATTTTTCAATCATTTTAGCTCTCTATCAACATGTTTCATCTTGCAGATCTCTTATTAATAATTCATATATTTTTCAGATCTAGATATGATAAAATACACTTATTAACCTAAAAGGTAAAAGTTACTTACAAAACGTTTTCTCTTGTATCAAAACTTTGAAGTCTAGACAAAGGAATATTGGAAGTCTTACCGGTTCTGATGTTTAATATGAATAAGATGTTACCCAACAATCAACATGACACCTGAGTTTACTAAACTTTTATACCAGTAATTTAATTTTTTTGATTTGGATCGATTTGATCTAATTGTTCAATATTTTTATTCAATTAAATTTTAATTGAATCGGATATTTTTGCGCCTCCACCGAGCAACACCACCTCGCACCTCCTTTTGCTGGTAAGGATCAGATCGGTGGGTGACAGAGATCAAATTCCTTTTGCTTCTATAGTGGAGAGCTAGAGACGTTTGGGATGTACTGGCAGGCCGGCCGGTTGATTTTGAGACACAATATTCAGCTACTCTAGCTAAACACTGCTCACAAAAGTAGGAGAATAGGTTTTGAAATTCCAAAATAGAACTACTATGTTTTTCTTCTTTAAATAGGAGTAACATGACTGCCATCTTCTAGTCATCACTATAAGAGCATCTCCAAATATGTGGCATGAGTGATAGCCACATAAATATTAGCAAATAAGTTATTTCTCTCCTTATTTGAATGATTTTATGCAATTTTGATAAGTTTTTTCCTGCAATGTCAACAACAATGTCAACATCTAGACGGTCTCCTTGACAGTGTGGAGAAAAACTTATCAAAACTGTATAAAACCATTCAAATAAGGAGAGAGAATTTATTTACTAATATTTATGTGGCTATTTCTCATGACACATGTGCACCGTGCACATTTTACCATTGGAGATGCTCTAATGAATGACAATACTTTTCAATCATGGCGGTAATGACTCCTATTTCGGGAAGGAAAACATAAAAGTCCTATTTTGGAATTCTAAAACCTATTTAGTCCTATTTAGGACAATTTCCCTTATTCGATCTATACTACATACGAGTCTCTATTTATCCATCTGTTCTCTTACTCTTCCTATACCACGTTTCTTCAGTTTTTTGGATGGGTGTTTTATGCATATAAATTGTCATTTTCCAATTGTTTATCACATTGAACTTGTGTAATGTATTTTCGTATTTTAAATTATTTATTTTGCAAATGAACCCTTCAAATGTAATTGATCTCCATACATAGTGCTGCTGCAGATATACTACAGGGTACCACGGTACCACCCTTTTTGGAACAGTGGCATTCAAGGTTCGTTGGGTTTTGACTTGCTAAAAAATAGTATGTACTTGTATGAATTTCCAAGTTGTAGATTTACTTCAGTCATTAATATTTCGAGTAGTTATCCAAACTTTGTTAAGGTGTTTCAAAGTTTGTTATTTTAATTTTTTGTTTGAGAATTCAGAAAAACTGCTAAAAGTTCGGAACAAGATGATGTTAACAGACCATTGTTTGGAAAACTATACACACACGGCCTTCATAAGTTATTGGATTCAATAGGTTGTTGGAAGATTATGTGGTCTTAGCTAGTCTATGCACAAAAAAAACTTAACATGTTAGTTTAGATACTTTAGGTCCTTATTACTGGAAGAGAAGACTCAGATATGCCCACATCCGCTCCAATGGATGATGGAACACAATCGTCAAACGCATTCCGAGATTGGATTCAGCTGCTTCCATAGCTGCTTTCTGCTCTATTAAATTATTGGTGGCTGCTTCGCAAGCTGCTCACTTTAATCAATTCAAGAAAGTTGTGGTGCATCACTTGAACCGCATCAAATAGTTAATAATATCTACGGCCATAATTGTCATGGTGCATGGCGAAGGCGCATATGGCACATTTGCTATGGCAACGACCACTTTTTCATGGCAATGACGAATATGGCGCACAGCCGCACACCATATCTCGCCATTGACTGCTATGACTGCAGTAAATAATACTCTTCCTATTACAAAAATGCTATTGTTACACACTTTTCATACACACTTATACACTATCGTGTCTGTGAAGAGTTATTTTTTGTCTGTATACAGACATAACGTATTTGAGAATACGTTATGTCTGTACACAGACAAAAAATAACTCTTCACAGACACGAGAGTGCATAAGTGTGTATGAAAAGTGTGTACCTCAAGTGTGGAAGTGTGGTTGGGTGACTGGGTGAGGTCAGATTTACATTTCAAACTAAACTAGCTTGGCAATTTTACACACTTGTTTGTAACACTTGAATTGACTAAATAGATGAAATCAGTTGATCCTATCAACCGGCTGGATTGGATGGAATTTATAAAATCTTGCCTAAAAGGCTAAAATGACTGCATTACCTAAGAAAGAATGACAAGAATATTATTGGTGAACTTTGGTAAAAAAATGACTATTTTATACTTAGACAAAAAAGTGACCATTTGGGGCAAGGGGAAGGTGATTGAATTACCTAATATACTACCTTCGTTCTTAAATAAATGTAACACTTCGACTTTTATATTATTCACATGTGGTTTGGTCTGAGACTTAAATAAGTATATGTATAAACATCTCAAGTAATATGTTGACTATGCATTTATACGAATTGCATTTTTACACGAATTGCCTTGGCAAATTGGCAAATTAGGGGGTGTGCAAATGTGTGAAAGTGTGTTACGGCATAATAAACAATACTGAAATATGAATTTGTGTGAAAATGTTAGTTGAGAAAAGTAATGCTATCATTTAAGCACAATATCTTTCGAAACACATTCAATAGGTTGAATCTATATATGTGACAATTTTTTGAATTTTGTCACTATATATGTTACTATATACTACCCCATTTTAAATAAATGCAACACTTTAACTTTTACATTATTCACATGTTCTACTTTGACTACGTTTTATTTAATAATGTAATAATATTATTTTATGAAAAAAATATTGTTAAACTTGTCTGTAAATTTTCATAATCTATTTTTTTTTTTTAATTTTGTACTAATACAAAATCATTTATATTGATGATCAAAGTTGTGTCTCGCCAAGTCTGAAATGTGGATGGTTCATTTATTCAAGAACAGAGGAAGTCCATAATACAAACCTTACCCTCGGTTTAACTAGAGCAACGGCCAAAGTACAAAACCAAAGATAGAAATAACCCCGAAAGCCAAAAGCGAAATCAAACCCAGCAATTAGCCCGATGGTAAAGTGGCGACACTTCAAAGTTCAAACCGTACAGGCTACATTAGGGATGGACTCGGGCCGGTTCGGGCCTGGGCCCGGCCGGGCCTCGGGTCTGTTTTGTTGGGCCCGAGCCCGAACCGGTGGCCACCGGTTCCGGGCCGCACCGGGCCGGGCCACTCGGTTAGTTTTTTTCCTTTTCTTTTCTCCCCCTCGCCAAAAATTGTAACCGAGCCCGGAACCGCCCAAGCCCCCGGGCCTAGGTCCGAACCGGTCCTGGAACCGGAAAACCGGGCTGGGCCGGTCCCGCACAGTAGTGGGCCGGGCCGGTCTCGGGCGGCCCGAACCGAGGCCATCCCTACCCTACATGATGAGGGTACCACCGTACCAGTCAGTTGTCATCTTAAAGTAGAATTACAATTTTAATTCAGTAACTTTATGTTGTTTTTATTATTAATCTTCTAAATTTAGTCACTTGCAAGTTTGGTCTTGTAATCGATAAATCGTTAGATTTTCTGGAAAAAATCTAATGCCGGTGGCATATTTTCTTGCATATTTATGCCATAAAGTAAACTTTTCCACAAATATTATATTGAAAGGTGTTAATAATGAAAGTGTTAGTAAAGATGTTTTTACTTGGATTAGTTTTAGTGCAAGAACAAACTACACTTAAGAGACCAAATCAAATTATATCAGATATAAACAAACCAGACTTCCATAATTATAAAATACACAGAAATCAGAAATTTAGGATATTTTTACTTGGACTATAATTTGTTGGTCTGGCCTAGTCTATTTAAGTCTGGTCTAGTCTGGTCTGGTCTGAACTAGTCTGATCTGGTTTGGTAAATGTCTGATTCTATGTATTTTATAACTACGGAAGTCAGGTCTGGTATGATCTATTTAAGTCTGGTCTGATCAGGTCTGTTCAAGTTTGGTATGGTCCGGTCTGGAACTGAAACCAGTCCAAGTAAAAAACATCCTTACAAGACCAAACCAAACAAGTTCAGACTAGACTAGACCACCCGAAATTTAAACAGACCAGACCAGCAAATTTCAAACCAAGTAAAAACGTCCTAAGTGTTGGCGGGGTCTGAAAGGGAAGGTAAGTGTAAAACATAAATTTTCCATGTTTGGTAGATTTAAAAAAATGAAAAGTTTGTAATGAAAGTCTTTTTGCTAAAAATGAGAAAAATATCCTCATGCCAAACATAGCAAAACAAATATGATCTATTACAAATAGAAACATTTACGAAGAAAATTATATTATGCTACGTATAACTTAGCAGCACTGCAGCACCATGAAGCTTGTTATTGACAAAAAACAAGGGCTGGAAAAAATGGTTTGTACGTTTTGAAAAAGTGTTTCAAAAGAAAAGGAGATACTTAATAGTATCAATTACCCTAACAGGCAACAGCTTACTAGGAACAAAAATGATTTACACTCCCTAATCCAAATTTATTAACCTTTAAAGATTTCTGACCTAGTTTGTATGATTGAGCAATCAAAATACATTGAAAGCTACAAAAAAGTGATTTACATATTGGAAAGGTAAGCATAAACTATAGTTGTTGATGGTGTTATGGACTCTCTGTAAGGTAGACAGGAGATCTTGAGTCCGGTCGGAGTCCCTGTAAGGTCGAACCCTAAGACTTACAAATGTTCTTTTTTGTGTTTCGTTTTCAGCTTTTGCTTTTATTTCAGGGTTACCCAATTAATCATACGAGTAATATTTAGCAAAAACACTTCTACATGAAGCTAATGTCATATGTGTGGGTAATACTCCATCCGTCCCTTAAAACTTTGCCTAGTTTGACCGGCTCAGAGATTAATAATTAACCGAAACCACAAATAACCAACCAGCACTGTGTGGTTGAGGTTTGTGCAAAGGAGTAAAAATTAACTGAAATCACAAATTCTTAACTAAAAAGGAAAAATGACAAATTTAGTGAGACAATAAAAAAAAGGAAGACAAAATTTTAAGGGATGGAGGGAGTATTTTAATAAACATCTGATCATGTACAATTTTTGAGTTGTAAATTACTTATTATAAACCATTTTTTGTAAGTTGGAGCTTAGATTAAAGAAAAATTGTGAATGCACAATCTATTGTGTACAACATTCGCACACTTTGTCTGTATAAATTGTTTGTATACAGACAACTTGTGTATTTCCATAAGAATTGTATGTATACAGATTATTTAGAACTTATGTAAATTAGAACGTTGTTGTTTTTGAAACTACGCATTCGAATACATGTTTTCGATACATGTTTTTAATGAAGGGTAAATTAATTTGTGAATGATGTGAAAAGAACAGGGGTGGAGACAGGGGTAGGCTGGCGGTCATGGCCGTTTTTGGGCAGGTTCATTAGGTTCGGTGGAACAGGGCCTACCAAAAAACTGAGGGCCCCAAAATTTGTTAATTTTAGTATTAGTATATAGTTATGTGTTATGATTTTATTATAATATATTATAATACTCCGTATTAATTATTATTCCGCAAAAGCAAAACCCGAACGGCCAGACCAGGGACTCCTCACGCGGACACACCTCTCAAGCAGCGCAGCCGCCAGCCAACATTATCTCAAAATAAAAAAAAAAAAAACTCCTCGCCAAACTCATCGTCTTCCTCACAAGTCCGCCCCGGAGGCTGCTCTAGTGCTCTTGCCCGTGCTTTGCGCCTCCACCAGTCCAGCAGTCTGCCTAGTACGCAGGTAATTAACAATTATTCCGATCTGATTGATTTCTGATAAATTGTAAAATTGATAATACGAAATTCCCAAATTCTAACTGTATGTGCGGTAATGGTGTAGTGTCCAATTATTTACTTTTTAGTTAATTGTTATGATTTCAAATATTTAATTATTTATTAATTTATGAAATTTGATTTCAGAAGGTGTTCAATTTTTTTATTGTTGACTAAAGTCTTCAAATTTTCACTTTGTTTAGGTTGGTTGAATTTTGTGAGTTTGTTATTATATGTGTTTTTGTTTTTATTCATATATGAGGCCTCAATTTTGCATTGGAACTGAGACCTCTAAATCCATGTGACGGCCCTGCTGGCGGTGGCCTTGGCCCCTACAAGAAAAAAAAATTGTGATGTATATATATGTATAAATATTTATAAGTAGTAAAAAAATATAGTGAAAATTTAAGTTTTAGCCCCTGCTATATAAATTTCTTAAACGTCGGTCCCTGTAAGAGTGTAAGCTGTCAATCCTGGCTCCGCCCCTGGAAGGGAAGACCTATATTATGAACACGATACTATTTTTGTGAAGGGAAATTATCATTTACCACCCTTCAGGTTTCACGTATTATCACCTAGACCCCTGCACTATTAAAAATATACACTTACCCCCCTCCCTATCCTTTAATGAAAGTTTAATAACTCTTAATTACGTTTAGAAATAGTATAAATTCAGTTTTATAAATTTACTCACTTGCAGATTTAACCTAACAATTAATAAATTTACTTGTATTCAAAATCTTTCCACCAGAAAATACTTTTTTGCAAGAACATGTACTTTCCAATGAAATAGCCCTTATTAATGACAAGGTACATAACTACATCTACATGTGAGTAAAATTACACTTAGCAGACACAATCGAAAGGTACGAGCTTAAAACCATAAATCTCTGTTACTTTTAAAAGTTCAAAAATATATTTGAGGTTGTAGAAATCTTGGTGAAACTTTTCTGACGAGAGAAAGATGTCTAATACGTATATTTTATACGTAAAACAGATGTTGTTGAAGGACTTTTAGGAGACTATTGTTACCTATTGTAAATTTGTATGAGAAGTACTTACTTTTGTGATTCATATTAGGGGCGGACAAGGCCCGGTCTCCAGAATGACCGATTTTTTAATTAAGATTTTAGTTTGGGATCGAGACCAGACCGGTGAACAAGAGGCCTCAGGCCTCACTTTTTGGACCAGGATTGGAGCCCATGTTTTGACTCCGTTCATTTTTTCATTAAAACCATTGAAAATATTTTAAAATTGGTTATAGTCCGTTTAAAATTAAAAAATAGGTAGTTAAGTATTTAAATTATCGGGAGCCAACCTAGACAAATTAGGATGTTAGAACCGAAGATAAGGTCATGGGCCACACTAATTATTTAGCACTAACCAGTCTGGGTGTGAAACTCATGATAAATTATAATGTCTTTACCAGTATTTTACATGTAAACATGTTCATATTTTTTCAAATGTTAATTTACAAGTTATATTATACCTATAATAATCTCATTTTCAGTGATAAAAAAGTTTCTAGAGTGCAAAATGGGAATTTTCTTGCATTCAATCTTTAATGGTAAAACCGAGTAGTCAACATCACTTTTGAGTCGGTTTGGTTCAATTAAGTTGATTTGTTTCAATTCTTGACAAATTTAGCTTATTTTGATCATTTCCATGCCAGTTGAGTATATTTAGTCACTTTACAAATTCAAAGGTATAAAACGAACTACCTAGAGTGGGGTCAGTTTTGTTTGACTTCCGATAAAAATGTCATTAATATGGACAAATTTATTAATTACCGGATCAAATTTGTGATTGAATAAAATTACAGCATTAAAAGCGGACCTAACGAAAAATAATGAAATTATATCTATAATTTTCTCTAAATATAGATTAGAAGTTATTTAATCATCATTAAAGGATAGGGAGGGGGGTAAAAGTATATTTTTGATAGTATAGGGATGTGATTGATAATGCATCAAACCCGAAGGAAACTAATATTTCCCTATCGTGAATGATCTGATAATGACACACTCTCTGTCAGCATCATGGTCTCACATATCACTAACATTGTCCCACGTGTCTTGTGATATTGTGACCTCCAACGTCAAATTATTGACAAGTTATGTTGATTTCTGTTCTAAATTGATGTACGGGACTACAATCCCCATTTTTAAATACATAGGAAAAAAGACTACACGCAACATGAATACATCTAAGTTGTGCAAGTATACGTTGCAAAAGTAGACGAAGAAGTATATCACACAAACAACTACTGTGCAACTTTAAAGAGAGACACATTCAAACAGACAAATAAAGCAAGTCCGTGAAACAAGGCCTAAATAACCTAAAATACATACTTCGTGAGGTATTTTCCCAGCTATCTAATGCGATTTTCAAAGAGGAACTTAACTTCTTCAGGAAAAACATGACTTCTTTTTGCAGTTACTTGCAAGCAAGCCCCATCGTTGAGCATATGCTGCAACACCCTTGCAATGTTTTTGGAATCATCGATTCCAAGATGGTGACTGCCTAAAAGGGGAATATTCAGTTCCCTCATCATGGAAAGCATCCCTGGGGCCTGCAGTGCCACAAAACAAAACCAAGCTGAGGTTCAACATTTAATAATGCACCAATTAGGGGGTGGAACTTAAAAAGAGCTTCAATATATATATGCTGACCCTTCGCTTATAGAAGTTCAGATATATGTCCTTCAGATTGATCCATTCCATAAAATATGACGGAAGCTTCATCTTTGATACTTTGCACTGCTGCGGAACTTTTGTTTTCAAATCCCAATTCCCACTGTTACAGGCCATTCATAAGATTGATATCAGTAATTCCTTTCCATGATTTTGTGTTTCATGAGAAAATCAATATGAAAAGCATCTCGAAACAACAGTGCAACATATCAAATCCACATCTGATACACTTGCATATGGAGCATAAGTAGACAAACCAGAAGGCAAAAAGATTCCAAGAATGCTCTAGAACCAAAGATATTTAGTCATGGCTCCATAGCCAGTGACTAGACTAAGAGAGTCCATCTATTGCCTGAAAAGATTATTTGAAAAAAACACTATCGCTTATCACCATGTGTCTATTAACATTTTTTATCTTTTACATTTAAAGAGTTATCCTTTATATTTAAATTAAGGATCAGAAAATCTTGAGAGTGCTTTTCTAGTTTTATCTTCTCATTTTAGGTGACTTACCAGGTCACAAATGCAGCCTTATTTAGGCAGCCACCCCCCTCCTTTTGCCACAATTCATTCTTAGCTAGCCAAGTTTCAAATTGCTTGATAACTTCTCCGAAAGGGATAGCCGTATCATGCCAAACCCTGGAAGAGTGTAAGCACACCGAAATCAGCACATTAGACACCATCCTGGAACTTAGAAATGGATTATGCCTGGACTAGAACCAAAATATAGAGGATTGAGTCCAAAAGATAAAAAGAATAACTCTTCATCACTGGATTCTAAATTTTTGTCCTTTTTGTTTTGAGACTTTATTTCATTAGAATGTGTTTGGCTAAGGACTTTGGCTCTCGAAATGCTATCTCAAGTTAAACTCATCCCGCATTACCTGTTGGGAGGAGTATTTTGTGAGTGATTTACAAGCACAAAATTTGAAGTAATGCAATGAACTGTAGCCTTTTCAATTATAGCACCTCGTGTTTGTTATTTTCTTGTTTCAACCATTTTGCATGATCTAAAAGGTTAATTTTTTATATACTACGTAGTTTACATTGATGTTTTACAAAACAGTTACCCACAAAATTAATTTAGACTTTTAAAGCAACCCTGTTTTCAAATCAAAGCACGTTTTGAAGATACAGTGTTTTTAAATAACAAAGAAAGTTTTAAAATCATCAAATCAAATTACGTTTTGAAAACATAGTGTTTCTAAAGAAGAAGAAAAAAATTAATAGTATCACTTACCCTAAACAGGCAACAGCCTACTAGTAACAAAATCGCTTTACACCACCTAATCCAAGTTTATTAACCATTAAAGACAAGTTATGTAATCTTAGTGTGTATGATTGTGCATAGAAAATACACTGAAGGGAAATTGCCCTAAATAGGACTCCAACGTTTGTGTATCCCAAAATAGGACTATTATGTTTTTATTTCCTAAATAAGAGTAATTACTGCCATGTTTTGGCAATACCAAACTTTAAACTTGGCAGTATTTTCCAAGTTTGGTAGTAACTACACCAATTTAGGGAATAAAAACAGAGAAGTCCTATTTTGAAATTTTCAAACGTTTTTACTCCTATTTTGAGAATTTTCCCTACATTGAAAGCTACAAAAAGAAGTGAACAACATTATACTACGGTAGAAAGGAAAGCCAAAATCATACCTGTCAACCCCAATTTTCCCATACTTTCCTTCTATATATTCATTTATTCTTTGCTCGCTCATTTTTGAAGGCCGGACAAACCTGTACAAATATTTGTGAAAAAAACAAAAGAGCATATGATTGAAATGTATTCTCTCTGCACCCAATTATTGTTTTGACATGAAACAAACTCAAGTAGCCTGGAAACACAAAGTAATATGGCCACTTTTTTATAGAGTCACCTCACATGTAAAAGACTATAATTGTTGGTTTGTGTTTTAAATTTGTCTCATTGGGATGACCAGACCCTCCAGGTTATATTCATACTCCCTCCATAACATAAAAATCTTCCCACTTTCCTTTTTCGTCCGTAACAAAAAAATCTTCTCATTTCTAAATCCCATCATACCCTCAATAATTCTGAAAATAATACATATTACAACTACTTTTTTTTGGATTTATCCCACATTCCATCACATTATTTCACTATCTTCTCATCATGGCCTCAATAATTCATATCCTCTTTCACTATTCTTAATCTACCTACTTTTGAAATGGGAAGGTTTTTAAGTTACTGAGGTAGTATGTTTTATGTCTGACCTGAAAGATGTAATTTCTTTCTCAGTCCACTTAGAGCTTCCTTTCGTGCCTTGACGGCCTTGTTAAGTTTCTATTCATATAGAATTGTAGCCGTTTCTTCTCAAAAGGAGCATCTAAAATTAGGAAGTTGTATATTGTAAGTGCCATATCAATTAAATAATACTACTAATCCGTAGTTTATTATTCTAACATGATAAAATAGATATCACATCCATAAGCTAACAATTAAATTCTAAGGTTAAGTGTTTTGTCACACTAAAATACTATCAGGCTAAGGTTCAATTTGCATATCAATCTAAAATCCAAACATGTAAAGTGTAAACCTCTCAAGTCTCAATACTACGTAGTATATGTTAAGCAAAAAGAATCTCACCTATGAAAGAAATCTACAACATCCATGGTTTTCGTATCAAACAATAGTACAGGGAATTCAAGTATTTCAACTTTCCCTTCCAAATCGAGCACGAGAAGAAAATCTAAACCCTGCTGCAGCAAGTTCCTCGATTGCAAAATATTTGCCGCTAGCTTCCCAGCCACGGAGCAACAGTGATTGAACTTCTCAGTATGTGTCACATCATCCATCTAAATTGACGCCATAAATGAAAAATGTAGTTCTAAAAGTGAAATTTTCTTATGGGAGGTTGCTGAGGGAAGTGATTACCTTAGTGCATTTACCTTGAGTGAAGTACAAGCACGTCGGCTTCCACCGAACGTTCTGCGGTTGGGCTGTCGAAGAAATCAGAGGCGAGCTTGATTCTTCCGTCATTATTGACTGAGAGGCAAAAACGCTGAATTTGCGGCTGCATTGGAGGCCTAAAGATAAATATGAAGATGTAAATGGAAGCGATGGCGACAGAACGTGATACCTGCGGAACACAGAGGCCGTTGAGAGAGCCATTTCTGCTTAATTGGAACCTGGAAGAGTCCGGTTCAGAAGGTCAATCTATTGAAATAGATATACGCCCCCCGTTTGCAAACACAAAAAAAAAAAAAAAAAAAAAAAAAAAAAGTGAAAAGATGTTTTCAAATGACAACTTCTATTTAAATGAATTGCTTAAAAGTTAAAAGCTAGAATCGGCTTTTTACTTTTTTTTTATTACACAAAAAACACTTATTTTACCAAATAGCATCAACTTTTACTTTTCAAAATCACTTTTTCTCAAACACTACCAATTTTTCCTATTAATCACTTTTTTACCAAATCATTTAAAAAAGTTAAAAGGACTTCCCAGTTGTGTTTGCAAACCGTTAATAAGCAATTTCATTTTTAGTTTGGATGAGGTGTTAGGGGTGTTTGGAACTGTTTCTTTTTTAAAGCAAAAGTAGAATCAGAATCATTTTTCAGAAGCTGGTCTCCCCCAACTTCTAAAAAACTGATTCTATGAGTAAATTAGAGCACCAGAATCACTTACCACTTTCACCCAAACACTTCAACTCATGCTTCTGTTCCCGGAAGGAGCAAAAGCAGTTTTGAGAATCAGATCCAAACACTCCCATAGTAATGGAAGTGTTAGGATGTTTTCTTTTGGACTTGAATTTGTTGGCCTGGTCTGGTCTGGTCTGGTCTGGTCTTGTCTGAACTAATCTGGTATGGTCCGGTAAATGTCTCGTCTGTGTGTATTTTATAACTATGGAAGTCAAGTCTAGTCTGGTTTGATCTGGTCTGATCTGGTCTGAGAAAAGTGGACAATTGAGGTGATGGAAAGGTTATTATTAACACTTCTTAACCCTTACTAACACTTCTTAACACATCTTAATTTCTCTCTAAAACAAGTGTTAGTATCAACACTTACTAACACTTCTATTACTAACACTCTCTAACACTCAATGCAAACAGACCGTTAATTTGGCGTGAAGCAGGGGCTGAGCCAAGATTCTCTCACAGGGGCTACAAGAAGAGTACAAACAATATAAAGAAAAGTATTAAAATAAAAATAGAGTTCATAAATAGATTATTATTGTTTTATTTTCAAAATAGAACTTTTTTTGGGCAATTCTTTCTAACCTATTATAGTATTTGTTCTATGTTAAGGCCAACATCCTTGAATTGGGATGCGATTCGAACATGTGACCTCCTTCTTGAGAGTGTAACAGTGTGACACCGCACCCGAACATCCTTGAAAATTCGATTTAAAAATTTAACATTTATGTATTGAAATTCCGATTGCCAAACAATTGTAAAGCGATTAATGTTTTACGTAGTGCATGACTGAATATCGTACTGTTCAAACTCGTATGATAGTGTCGGGTTTGCAAACACTTTTCGGGACTTATTAATAAATAAAAGAGCTCAACATTATCTAAATAAGTGATCGAATGATTAAAAAGAATACCAATGCCTACAACCCTATCTTTGGCATTTTTGAGCTAAATAATGGAAGTAGGATTTTCCTTCTATAATATCCATCAAGTAAATTATTGGGATGAACCTACACATATTGGAGATCTATAATGTGATTTAGGAAGTTGACTTGTTCTAAATAAATTAGGATGAGTACAAAAAGACATCTTTTGACAAAGATAAAACAATAGGACCCATTTTCCCATTTTTGGAAGTATTGGTAGATAATTTGGATCCCAAAATGATTGGGATCAATTGGGAACCACTCCACATGATATTAGTACCTGCAAAACAAATAAAAATGGGTTAGGAAACTTACCTTGGACGACCACCATGGAGGGGAGCTGCACAAGACTTGATAGGAATCAAATGTTGGGCCACCATCCCTATTTTTCGCACAAAATGGTGTGCTGGTTGTCTCCACTCATTATGGGAGTTATACTCGACCAAACAACGTGTATAAGGCGTCCTTGGATAGCTTTTGAAGTCTATTTTTATAATTGAGTGGTCTCTGTTCGAGAGGAGAGAGCAATCATCCAAAAATCGATCTGGAACGAGCAGTGGTCTGTGAACTCGAGCTGTGAGGGTGCTGAGACTGTTTGGTTGATATCTCGAGTTTTACCAATCCAATTAAGGCATGTGAGATACCAAAAGAAAGATCTCAAGACGAGGAATCCGTGAAGGTCTGGTTTGTATCAATCGGAGTTGTGGAAGACTTCCAAATCGTCCGAGCAAAACACAACCTCGCAGGAGAGGATTTAATCTTCTAAAGAAACGAGTTAACCGGGAAACACCCGTTCTAGGGGCTGTTTTTGTATCAACGATTAAGGGTTGAACTAGCACTTTGAGGAGGCTGTTTAACACTCATATTTGAGCAAGGAATCAGTCCCAAATCCACCTTGACCAAAGCTTTGACCATTGGACCAAGAAGGGAAAGTTTAAAGCTCAATTGAGGTGAGGATTGACATCTAATTGCTTACAACTTGTAGGTTAAGCATGAGATTACCTAAATGCTTAAATCATGATTTTTTTCATGGATTATGATGATTATATATTGATGAAATATTGATATAGTTGCCAAGGAATGAAATTTGAAATGATTTGAGAACGTATGAATAATATGAGATTAAATGAGTATAAATGAACTATTTTGTGAAATAGGCATTTTGCTCATGTATGAATTATGTGGATACATAAATGAATATTTGTGTATTGAGATTGAATACTTAAGTTGCTGCTACATAATTAATAATGTGTAGAGAATTACAAATAATGAGGATAATGGTATGATAACAATAATCTTAATAGTATTAAAATACTAGTTAGTGATTATTGGAACTTGTTGATTAAATTTATCCTAGGGATTGGATGGTATGAAAGGTACTTGAATACAGTTCAAGTGTATATAATAACTTAGTTTGGAACTAAGGTTAAGTTATGGGAAGTCTTTAAGGATGACCCAAAGTAGTTTAATGATATGTCAATTCTAGGCATAGGGTTGCTTGAGAATTGGACCTTAATGCATGGTGATGTAATAGAGCCGAGCTCTAGAATGCATGTAAGGTGTAGACTTGGAGTCTATGTATTGTATAGCTAGAGCCGAGCTCTAGGACTTGCGTGGTGATGTGATAGAGCCGAGCTCTAGAACGCAAGGTAAGGAAATTGACCCGAGGTATATGAATTGTATGGTGATGTGGTAGAGCCGAGCTCTAGAATACAATGTCATGTACTAGGGTTGGACTCTAGGAGTTGTCGTGGCTTATAGTCACGGGGTTGGGAATGGTGATTTCCAAATGAACATGGGCCCACGGGCCGACTACTTGACTTTTATATAAAGTAAGTATATTTTTAAACGGGGTAACTTAGGGTTACAATCATAATGTACTATCACCCTATTTGAGGGTCTTGTGTTTGAAATACTTGTTGTATATCTATTAGATGCCTGCCACACCAGTACTTTATAGCCGTATAGAGTACTGACCCCTTCGGGGGCGTCCCACCACCATTTCAGGTTGAGGCTAGAGCTTGCATCCTGTGCTCGTTGATCGGGGGATTCCTCGGAGAGAAGACTTGGTTCGTGCTTCCTCCGTTCTATTTGAAACATTAATAAACTTGCTCATGGATATTTTACTTTAGAGCCTGCGTGCTCATGAATAGCCCTGTGTGGCTCTTGTTTTAAACAATGTTTTCCGCTGCGTTATGAATTACTTATTATGTTTGTTTATGGATGTATATGTGTGAATGATATTCAAGACGCCTTGTATAATATGAATGTGTTGGACTGCGGTTGACTATTCGTATTGTACGGCGGGTTGTTGACGTGTCCGGATAGGTCCGGGGCGTGACAAACAGTAATGTCGTCAAGAATGATCAAGTCATAGCTACCTTATAGAATCCACTGTCCGACTTCCTATGTTTGAGGTGCTTCTGGATGGACTTTCTAGATGCGGTTTTATGACAATGTTCTTTATGATGTGTAGATTATTTACACCAAATTTCAGTTTAAAAGTCAATCGTCAAGTTAGTTAAATAAATTATCGAAAAACATTGTGTCAAAAACTATACGAAAAAACGCAATGTTTCCAAAATTTATTTTATTGACTTCCTGTTTGAAATTTAAGTTGATATGTGGTGAACATAATCTATACTTCATGAAATACATAATCACAAAATTTCATCAGAAAATTCTACTCGGAAGCATCTCAAATGGAGGCTTCTACGGGGTAATTCTAACCCAATCTTTTCTTATTATTTCATACTCCCTCTGTCCCCGAAACAAGTTCCCATTCATTATTCATTGGTCAACTTAAGTCACTTCTAATCTTTTACTTTATATATCAAATTTTTATCAAATTTAAATTTTCTTGGTAAGACTTTGTAGCGGTTTTAATGTAGTTTCTGAATATGTAAATTTTATTTACTAAAAATAATCTGAGTGTGAACAGGGATCGAGTTGCTTTATCGTTAGTCAAACATCGTAAACCGAATGAGAACTTGTTTCGGGGACGGGGGAGTATGTAATACTAGTACTACAAAAAAAAAGTTGGGGGGAGCCTCCCTACCCATATACATAGCTCCGTCCCCAGAGTGTTTGAATAGGCTTCTTAAAACAGTTGTTTGTATTTTTTCCGAAATATTGAAGTGTTTGAGTGAAAGTAAATGAATACTTCTAAATGCTTTAATTAGGGAAATCAGTTTTTAAAAAGCTGATCCTAATTCTAATTCTTTTTTTTTATCATAGAACTCTTTTAAAAAAACAAATTTAACTCATTTATAAAGTCTTTTAATAATGAGAAAATTGTTGTTGTTAAGACTAAATGATACAAAATTTACCGGATTAGGACTTAGGTTTTATCCATCTGTAATCTTTATATACTTCAACTTAACTTTTAGTTTTCGTTTTTACGCTCCACTTTAGGCTATCCCTGCATTATAATTCCATTTATATCTAAATTGCTAATTAAATGGGCTTTTAAATGAGGTATCTCTTTAGCGACTTGTTCAGGGCCTTGGCTTGTCACATTAGTTTTAATTTCAAATGTTTTAAAGACGTATAACCTCCTCCCCCTCCGACCTCCCCCCCTCCTCCCCCTCCACTGTACGAAATTTTATTAAAATGATAGCAGTGGAAATAATATATTAAAAAAAGGGGTTATGTTACGGCCCATTAAGGTTTGTCCTTTTTACGGCTAAACAAAAAAAATATTAGTAAGTTGAAATTGTTCTTTGTTTAGAAGAATAATGGTAATCTGAACATGCGAAATAAAAATCTTTAATGTGGCCAGGTAATTTTCTTTTATTACGTGTGGTAGACTCTCCGTTAATTGAAAAATATAAACATATAAACAAATTATGATTCCTGAACAAAGTGACAAACTAAAGAATAAATAGATACAATCGTCCAACTCATTGCATGGACAAAATAAATAAATAATGTTTGCATGGAGAGAAACACTTGGCTAATTTACAAGAATATATAGAAACATAAAAGTAACAAAAAGTCTTGGTGTACACCCTGGGTTACACCCTGGGGTACACCATATATAAACCTTCTTTTTTTACTGCTTTCTTTACTCCTCTTCTCACACAGCTCTCCCATCCCCATTCTTCACGCACATTTCTTTCTCTCCCACATCCCTCTTTGTTCGTTCTCTTCTTCCCACCTTTCTCTCTGTTTTTTATTTTTTCTTTCGAGATATCATGGATGATTTTCTAGCATATTTGATGGTGGATGGAGAAGTGGCTGGAAACGATGGAGGTTTGGAAGATACCCCTTACCTGCGACGGATGACGGACAACGGAAATGGAAGAAACGTGGAAGCTCTGAACGTCGAAAATGGGGGAGCTGTGAATGGAGAAGATGGAGTTGTGAACGGAAATGGTGGATCTGTGAATGAGGAAGATAGATGGTGGTCCGAACAACCCTAGGGACGAAGACTTAGGTGGGACGGGTGGCAGACTTGTGACACAAGGCGTCAACGAAGTTCCGATATTTGACGGCCGAGATGATTACAGTTGTGACGGGAAGAGAATAGCAGGGAGAACATGAACACAGATGTTGGAGGTATTTTCTTTGACATACAGACAACTTACATACTCAGTGTCGGTTTGTACCGACAACTAATGTCGTTGTGTACAGAGTACTGTCGGTATGTATAGACAACTGAAGAAATCCTCATTGAGTTGATGCATACTTACAAAGATGAATGTTGTATCTGTGAATGGGTTAATAACTAGTGTTTAATTTACCCTTATTCTGATTTTCTAAGTGGAAAATTTATAGAGGAGTTATTTTTAATGAGTGCATTGACAATAATAAAGTGTTCAAAGTTTGTTTCAGTTTATCACCGTAATGACTTCGTCAATGAGTCATTGTAAACAGATAATATGAACAGATAGAATATATATTTCCTTAATCTCCTAGCCATATCTAAAAGTTACCGATTGGAAGTTACTAAAGGTGTATTCCACCCGAAAGTGATCTTTTTTCTTTCCCTTTGTTTATAGAGAGCAGATGCAATACTTATTTTAGAGGGATGTGGTGTGATAAGTCCGTATTTAGACACGTATTTGATGCGTGTTGGGATTGGATTTTGATGGTTTTCCTAGATTTAAGTTGTTGCAAGTCTTAATTTTAGCTCAAGTTATGTTTAACATGCGTTGGTTCAAGTTTTGTTGCATTTGGAGTCAAAATGAGGAATTTAGAGTTGAACATCGGCACTTGAGGAGCAATCGGGATGATTCGAGATGCATTCGAGAGTGGATTGAGAGCTTTGGAGGTCACCGGGAGGTTCACGATGAAGATTTGATGACAAAAGAGCTCTAGGATTGGCTATGGGATCAAAAGAAGATGAATGAAGCTGGAAAACGACGATCAGGATGACCTTTGGTCAATCGTTCAAGCATATATCTTTGTATAAGCATCCAATGTACACGATTCAAGTTCCATATGAAAGCCAACTTCAAGGGCTACAAATCATATCAAGACATCATTCCGAGAATCTGAGAGGATCAAGGTGAAAACAGATGATGAAGTCAGATGATCTCTGTTGCGATTTCAGAAAGACACCTTCCACCATTTTAGTCATATCTCTTGATTGGGTGATTCAAATCACATTCGGCAAATTGGGGTGGATAGAGGACTTCATTATCTACAACTTTCATGAAGGAAGTTTTGTCAAATTCGGAATAGAAAAAAGGCTGAAGAGCACGGACGCACGATCGTGCGTAAAAGGACGCACGATCGTGCGTAAGAGCCAACAACGCGGCAACTAATCTGCCTGCTACGCACGATCGTGCGTGGCAAGGTACGCACGATCGTGCGTACACCCGAGACGCGGATTTCAGCCCTTTTTTAGTCCCAGTTCAGCCCAAACTCATCTGTTTTCTATAAATAAGACCCCCATACCCATATTTTGACGTTACGAACATTACGGAGAGGCCTAGGGACGAATTTAACACCGTTTTTACGCTATTTTCTTCCAAGACCCTGGGATTATTTGTAAGTTCATCTTTTTAATTAATGACAATTTATTCTATTCATCTCAATTCTGTTGATTCTTCAATTATGAATTGTGAGTAGTTTAATTAGGGATTTGGGGTTGATGAAGGGGTTAATCATGATGTATGGCTAGATTCTTGACGGTTTAATTGCATGAATGCCGTTTAATTTGTGTTTGAATAATTTAATTGATATCTCTTGTAACCTAGACTGCAGCTAGAATTACAATTGCATGTAGAATGAATTAAGAGAGATCTAATTTGTTCTAGGACACATTCACACACACTTAATCGTTCGCTAAGAGATTAGTAGCGATTAAGGGGCCGTAAGCTCGCTCGTCTTGGCAATAATTTAGGATCCTGTCGCATGAGAGATCAGCCTGGTCTCCTAAATTATTGTACTCTACGCCGCGAGAGCGGTAAGAACTTAGTAATGATTAGCTAGGCTCAATTAAATTAAATTCATGTAATTAGGCCTGATCTGCCAGAAATCTGGTTACCCCGGAATCAATTCCTATTCCCTTCGTCGTTAATTGAGAAGAAACCACTTTTATTTTAATCGTTCAATTCGCATTAGTTTAATTTTAATTCACCAATCAAATCTCGCACACTTGCATTTATTCATTTTATTTCTTTTTAATCGCTGAATTTAGTTAATCTTTAATTCCCTTTTGTCCGTCCCTGTGGAGACGATACTCGTACTTTCAACCACTATTCTACAATCTTTTTAAGTGCGAGAAAACACACATCAGTTTTTGGCGCCGTTGCCGGGGACGGTGTCGGTTTTAAGGGTTAATTAATTTCAGCGAGATTTTTTTTAGTTAGTTTTTTTTTTTTAGTTCTTCGTAGGATTTTTTTTTCTGTGCTAACCTTTCAGGTATTTTTCAAAGAGGCATGAGATGAACCTATTCAGCCAAATTCCTGGAGGAATTCCTTACCCTCAAACCTCCATGGAATATTCACCATATACGTCATACCCTCCTTACACTCCTCCTCCTCCTCCTCAATATTACTCACCTCATCAAAATTACTCTCCTACACCACAAAATATTCAGCCTTCTTATCCATACACTCCAACCACACAACTCTTTCATTCTGATTTTTACTATCCTTCATCACATTACCCTTGGGTAAGCGTAAGACGAGGCTCCATTCTTGAATTTATGCTTCTAAATAAAACGCCTGAGGAAATATCTGAATGTTTTAAGGATAGCATTTGTTCTTTCTGTGGAGGAGATCACCATTTATGTCTTTGCCCCATCAAACCTCTATATGCCCATCCTTTCCAGGAAACTGCATACCCCACTTCTTCCTCCCCACAATTTACGAACACAAATGTTTCAATCACTCCTACGTCTTTGCCGAGCTATGAACCACAGGATGAAGTGGAAGAGATAATTTCAGAGAAGCTGTCTCACCTGGAAGAAACACTCAAGCAATTCATGCAAGAAATTGAGGCGAGCATGGCAATTCAACAGCAAGCAAACACAAGGAGGCAGAACATGGAGAATCAATTAGGGCAGATTAGAAAGGCTTTATCTGAGGAGTCCGAGAGATCTTATCCTAGCGACACAGACGCTCAACCCGAGGAGACCAATATGGATGATCACGTGAGCGAGTCAGACTATGATAGTGGGAACATGATGGATGATACACTTCTTGATGCCTTTGAAGACCCACCTATGGTTGAAGATGATGAAGAAGATAGTAGTGTTAAGTTGTTTTTCCAAGAATACAGGAAAAAGTTTCAAACGGTACAAGTTGTAACTGATGAAGTCACTGATCACTGTGATTTTCATACAGAAACTCCCCAGCCATTTGATTTACCATTAGTCTCAGCACCTGAGGAGGGAAAGGAGAAGATCAGTCTTGATGATTGTGCTACTGAGGTAGGTTTGGGTACTGAAGATGAGTTGGGAAAAGATGATCACATGCTCCAAGAGAGTGGGGGCGAGGTAGATGATGTCCATAATGAAGAAGTTCCGCTCCACAAGCAAGAATTCCCTTCTTGTACACATGCACCGGTCCACTCTTACGTGGTTTCAGATTTGGATTTCTTTGATCCATTCCTTGGTGATGATATTTCTTTGTGTGTGGAGAATGATCACAACTGCTTGGAGGATATTAATAAGAAGAGTGACGAAACGAATTGGGATGCATTCATGGAGAGTGATACAGAGTTTGGAGGAGAGGTTGCGAATGTTCATGTTGTTTGTGGAGAAGAAAAAGACTTTTCTATGGTGCACTTCGATCACGGTGTTGCTCCTAATCTTTGCTTCGAGACATCTTTTGAGCTTCCGGTGATACCTAGAGTAATCAAAGTTCTCACTCATGTTTCCTATCCACCTGAAGAGGATGAGAGTTTCATCCTTCACTTTTGTGCTGCTGATGAGGATTATGAAGACCATGTGCTGCCTACGCATATTCGAGAATTTAAGAATCTGCGCCACCTAATGGCATTTGTTGAGGGGAAGCTGGAAACGTTGATTACTAGTGCACCATTACAGTCTTTTGTATTTGAGAGCTTACGAGGTATCGTCGGGCACACGACGTTAAAAATAGCGCTTCTCGGGAGGCAACCCGAGCGTAATTCTGCTTTTGTTTTCGCTTTTGCTTTGTTTGTTGTTTGGTTGTTTTGCTTTGTGTTTTTGTTTCAGCTCAGGGTCTTGTTATAGGGATGATGTGCCGAGGATTACATTGACTCAGTTTAGTTCTGCACCGACCAACGCCTTAGGGAAGTTTCTGTGACTCTAATAATCGCCTGTTTGTAATAATTGACTTGAGTTAAGTTGAGCACGCGTGACCCTATCCTCTTTACCCCCTTGTGCATAGTGCATTTTTTGTCATCGAGGACGATGCCAAAGTTTAAGTGTGGGGGAGTGAATTGGGCATTCGGGCAGTAGTTGTTACATGTGATTATTAGAGTTAGCATGCGCAGGTGTTAGTTGTATATTCATAGAAAAATCATGTTAAAATTTTTGAAAAATTTTCCTTTAAACTGTGTCTTTGTGAGCTGGCTAGCGTTTTGACTATGCTTTTAGAACATCTTTGAAGTGTTTAGGCTTAAATTGCTTGCACTATAATCTAGGTGTTGAGAGGATGAAGGCATTAGTCACCCATTGAATTCTCCATTAATCATCCACCCCACCTGAAAGAACCCTTTAGGAGAAGCCATTTTGAGCCTGACTGTTCTTTGTTACCCAATTAATTGAGCTCCATAGCCAAATGGCCTATTTCTTTGCCCATGAATATTTCTGACTTAGTCTTGATGTTTAGGGAATTAAGGGATTAATTTGCTAAGTTTAGGGAATTTTTGTAGGAGCCATTTTTGGCACTGTTCCTATGCCCCAAATGGGGTAAGAGCAGTCACTTTTTAGGAATTTGATACTTTCGAGGATTGCATTGTAGGCATGGATTCACTTTTAAATTAATGAACTTAAATTGCTATTTTTCCTTGGTGAGGCCGAGATTAGAATGGGGTAATGTCTAGTGAGAATCCGAAAGGTGAAAAATTAATATAGCTAGACCTCTTGCCTTACGAAAAAGAGAATGGGAGCCCCGGTCAAAAAGCGTAAGATGAGACTTGGGTATCTTTCGAAAGAAACGGCGTTCTCGTGCCAACATGACAAGGGAAACTGAATTTAATTAATAAACTTGGAGGCTATCTCAAAAATTAGCTTTAGTCCTCCGCGTACTTCAAGTATACGTCAAAGCACAGATGTGCTGAGACGGTTTAGCTTAGTTGTACACCATGTCTACTCTTTGCATAGGTTTAAATGATTGTTCCTAATTTGTGGCCTACTAAATTCCTTGTTCCTAAGAATAGCCCTGAAGTTCCTAAATACATTAAGTCTTTGTTAGAATATTCCTATCTCTCAAAATAAAGGGACTATTATCATTAACCATTAACCATCACATTCACAAGTCCTTCTGATCAGTAGCTAGCTTATTTGTGTATGCTGTCATTACTTTGAGGATGTTGTGAATAATTGTGTCAAATAGTTTAGCTTGAGTACAAAGTTGTAGTTTAGGGAAGAATTTTCTTGGTTTAGATTGTTTGTCCTGTGAATATCCATTTAATTACGTGTGCATGCTAACTATTTTAAATTCCGTGTGGTGATTATCGTAAGTCCCGTTGTTCAGTTTGCTTGAGGACAAGCAAAGGCTTAAGTGTGGGGGAATCTGATAAGTCCGTATTTAGACACGTATTTGATGCGTGTTGGGATTGGATTTTGATGGTTTTCCTAGATTTAAGTTGTTGCAAGTCTTAATTTTAGCTCAAGTTATGTTTAACATGCGTTGGTTCAAGTTTTGTTGCATTTGGAGTCAAAATGAGGAATTTAGAGTTGAACATCGGCACTTGAGGAGCAATCGGGATGATTCGAGATGCATTCGAGAGTGGATTGAGAGCTTTGGAGGTCACCGGGAGGTTCACGATGAAGATTTGATGACAAAAGAGCTCTAGGATTGGCTATGGGATCAAAAGAAGATGAATGAAGCTGGAAAACGACGATCAGGATGACCTTTGGTCAATCGTTCAAGCATATCTCTTTGTATAAGCATCCAATGTACACGATTCAAGTTCCATATGAAAGCCAACTTCAAGGGCTACAAATCATATGAAGACATCATTCCGAGAATCTGAGAGTATCAAGGTGAAAACAGATGATGAAGTCAGATGATCTCTGTTGCGATTTCAGAAAGACACCTTCCACCATTTTAGTCATATCTCTTGATTGGGTGATTCAAATCACATTCGGAAAATTGGGGTGGATAGAGGACTTCATTATCTACAACTTTCATGAAGGAAGTTTTGTCAAATTCGGAATAGAAAAAAGGCTGAAGAGCACGGACGCACGATCGTGCGTAAAAGGACGCACGATCGTGCGTAAGAGCCAACAACGCGGCAACTAATCTGCCTGCTACGCACGATCGTGCGTGGCAAGGTACGCACGATCGTGCGTACACCCGAGACGCGGATTTCAGCCCTTTTTTAGTCCCAGTTCAGCCCAAACTCATCTGTTTTCTATAAACTAGTAAACTCACCCGTGCGATGCACGGTTTGAGTATTTTTCTTTCAAATTTATGTGTGCTTAGTAATTCAAATTACACTATCAATTGATGACATTATCTATCTTCATGTAATACTGATATAAATCAAGCATTAAACGAAACACACTTATAATATTATGGTCAAAATGAGAGTACTAAGCATTATTTAAAAGATCAAAAACATCCAACAAATACGTTGAAATCATAACTGTTGGTCTTATGGGAGATCAGCACCACCCTTTGATTCAGGGCTTAACCGCCCAACCTGTTGGCACCACAAAGTGGTGCAGCCCCTCATGTCCATCCACCGCTCAGTAGTGGGGCTCTGCACTGCCGTAGTGAACTGTGGGGGGTGCCCCACAGGAATCTACCTTGACTTGGGGACTACAGAGTAATGGGTTAAATAGAGGGTGTCCACTTCCTTATCACCAATTGGTTTTAAGAAAGATATGGCTGCTATTTAACCACAGAACTCTGGAGTTAAGCGAGCCCGGGGTAAGAAAGCCCAAGGATGGGTGACCCACTGGGAAGTTTGTCGACAGGGGTGAATCGATCCAACAAGTGGTATCAGAGCGAGGTCACAGGTGAATCTCTCGGCTGGTGCTGGGGGGGTGATTGTTGGTCTTATGGGAGATCAGCACCACCCTTTGATTCAGGGCTTAACCGCCCAACCTGTTGGCACCACAAAGTGGTGCAGCCCCTCATGTCCATCCACCGCTCAGTAGTGGGGCTCTGCACTGCCGTAGTGAACTGTGGGGGGTGCCCCACAGGAATCTACCTTGACTTGGGGACTACAGAGTAATGGGTTAAATAGAGGGTGTCCACTTCCTTATCACCAATTGGTTTTAAGAAAGATATGGCTGCTATTTAACCACAGAACTCTGGAGTTAAGCGAGCCCGGGGTAAGAAAGCCCAAGGATGGGTGACCCACTGGGAAGTTTGTCGACAGGGGTGAATCGATCCAACAAAAACTGTGAGTGCCTTTTTGAAGAAATATGGCGTCACACACAAGCTCTCCACCGCCTATCACCCGCAAACAAACGGCCAAGCCGAGGTCTCAAACAGGGAGTTGAAGTCTATACTCCAAAAGACGGTGAATCCTAACCGCAAAGATTGGAGTCTTCGTATGGATGATGCCTTGTGGGCATATAGAACCGCTTTCAAAACACCAATTGGAATGTCTCCCTATAGGCTTGTGTTCGGGAAGGCTTGCCACCTCCCGGTCGAACTCGAACATAAGTCTTATTGGGCGGTAAAAACATTCAATCTTGATATGGAGCAAGCGGGGATGAAAAGAAAGCTACAACTCCAAGAGCTAGAGGAGCTTCGACTTGAGTCCTACGAGAATGCCGCCATCTACAAAGAAAAGACGAAGGTATGGCATGATAAAATGATAATCAGGAAGGACTTCCAAGTTGGAGATAAAGTCCTTCTATTCCGATCACGCCTCCGTCTTTTCCCCGGTAAACTGAGATCACGATGGGAAGGACCATTTGAGGTGGTCAAAGTCTACTCACATGGAGCGGTTGAGATCAAAAGCCTTGACACCGATAAAATCTTCAAGGTTAACGGACATCAACTCAAGCCATTCCTTGAGGGCTTCCAAAAAGAGAGCGTTGAATGCATGGATCTCTTCGATCCAATCTATGAAGGATGAACATGACTATGGCGTCGAGCCGCGACGTTAACTAAGGCGCTTCTTGGGAGGCAACCCAAGTCAAGGTACGCATTTTCTTCTTTTCTTTTCAAATTCTTGCTTGTTAATGTCACTTTTGAGAAAATGGGGTAAAATTCTCAAGGAAAAAATGAAGGAAAACCATGTTTTGGAAGCCTGGGGAAACCTCCGATCGGCCTTCATGACTTAACCGATCGGATCCGCGCTAAAAAGAGGTTAAAACTGGACAAAAACACGTCCCAGGGTAGGGTACCCGATCGGGCACAATTCCCAGACCCGATCGGGTACGTATGAAATAATCAAGTCTTGAGGAAACCCGATCGAGGGAAGAAAAAATTCTAAGAGGGTACCCGATCGGGTATCCGTAAGACCCGATCGGGTCTAATTCCAAGAATTTGGGAATTTAATTCGAATTGAATTCCCCGATCGAGTACCCCCAAACTCGATCGGGTGAGAACCCCTGGAGCAATTTTTTAAAAAAATCGTCGTCAGACCCGATCGGGTATTTCACTCACCCGATCGGTTACACTAAGCTGCAGAATTAAAAAGGCACTTTCGAATTAATTTACCCGATCGGGTAATCGGGCCACCCGATCGGGTACACTACTCTGGGAAGCTAAAAATACTTTCGAATTAAAATACCCGATCGGGTATATCGGGCCACCCGATCGGGTACACGGCCTTTTTACCCCAAATCACCCCATTTTTCGCCATTTCATCTTCCCCAAACTCCCAAATCTCGAACCCCTCTTCCCAAATCCCCCATTTTCGGACCTTCAAGCTCCCATAACTCACCCAACACTCCACCAAATCCTCTCATACCACCACCAAAACACTCCTCTCACCACCCTCTCCAACCTCATACCCAAAAAGCACCACACCTCCCTCTCTCTCCAAAAATCCGAAACCCTACCCCAAAAACCCCCAAATCCGAATTCAAGCTTGAAATTTGGGCAAAATGGCACCAAAAAGAAGTCAACCAGAGAGCTCTAATGCTAGAGGACCAATTCCGGGGTATGAGACCATCCGCTTTGGGCCGGGAGATCACCGCAAACGATTTTTGGCCATCATCAAAAGGCAAGTAGTTCCTTCTAGATTCCTTTGTCATAATGCTCTTACACAACTAGGCTTGTTGGATGGAATGAGGGAACTATTTGATAGGTTGGAGATGAATTTGATTTTTAATATGAAGTATAATTGTGTTGACAAAGTGATTTATGAGGTGATGAGTTCGGCTAAGGTTGTTCTACATGATGACCCGGCGGAGTTCCTCTACGACAAGCTCACGTTTCGTTGGTTAAACAACGAATACTCAATAACGAGACGTGAGTTTGCGGAACACTTCGGCATCCCCGCACCCCATGAAAGGGGGATACCGGAGAGCACACTTGACGCGCACACTTTATGGGCCAAAATGACCGGAGAAAGGAAGGTGAACGCGTCTAAATTATCCATTAGTCACGTTCAACATCCTCTTCTCCGGATGTTCCTAAAGTTCTTGTGCAATTCTTTGCTTGGTCGCCCCAACAATCACCATACTCGGATGGGGGACGTGGCCGTACTCACTCTAGCCCTTTTTCATAGACCCACGGAATATAATCTTTGCAACTTAATGTGGGATCATTTGGAGGAAGCTTGTAAGAAGACCGGGAACATTGTGGTTGGGGGGGTCATAATGCATTTGGTGAGCAAATTCGGCTATACGGAAAATGCTCCAATCCACCCCGATTCTTTGATGCACATTGGTTGGTTGTCCAATGCGGGTTTGATCTCTTTGGGCAACAAGGACCACAATGGAAACCAACGCTATCGGTGGCACATGAAATACCCCGAACCCACCAAATATTTCCCCCTCCCTTGTGATGAATTGCCTAAGCTTAGGTATAGGATGGCCACATTCGAGATCCCCCATTACCTCCTCCCAAACAACATTCCACCCCACCTACAAGATCAAGCCAACCCACCCGAAGACCAACCCGAGCATCATCCCGATCAAGCCGACAATCAAGGATATGAAGATGTCCACAATGCTCTTCCCGACCCTCCTCAAAACCCGCCACCCCAAGATTTTTTCCAACAACTCTTGGCGGGTCAACAATCCCTCCTTGCCGGTTTCCAAACCATGAGCCTCGATTACACAAAGATGGGTAGGCAATTTACCCAACTACAAGAAGAGTTAGGCCAATACCGGGCGGAGCAACAAGCAAGGGACCGCCAATTTGATGCCTTCCGGACCGAACAACAATCGGCATTCCAAAGGATGGAGGAGCAAAGGGCGGCCGACATACAACGGTATGAAGAGGACTACCGGAGGATGTATGGGCCTACATACTCTTACATGTCCAACATTGGCGGATTTGCATCTATGTCCTCACCACCACCGGCACCCTCTTGGTATAACCCCTCGGATTGGGGTCATTTTGGCGGCTCTACTTCCGGCGGTGGTGGCTATGATGGCGGGGATACTACGATGGGAGAGGGAGGCGGCGATGATATGCATGGGAGCGGCTTTGGAGGCGGCTATTATGGCGGAGAAGGTGGGCACTAAGGATAGTGCCACGTTTCAAGTGTGGGGGAGGAAGCATCATCTCTTGGTATGTCACAATCCCTTTATTTTTTTTTACCTTGTGCTAAGCATTAGTTTCTACAAATAAATTGTTAAAAAAAAAAAAAAAAAAAAAAAAAAAAAGGAAATGAAATGCTAGTTAGGTTGAAAACCCAAAAAGGGCAATCTAAGCAACAAGGGCTTTAAAAAAATGATGAGTGAGTGGTAAGAAAGGAAAAGAAAAGAGATGCTAGGATGAAAACCTGAAAAGGCTCCTAGGCAAAATGAGAGATATGAGAGAAGCATTTGCATTTTTGCAGGGCACTATCTCTTGGGGAGGAAGAAGAAAGGAAGAAGAAGAAGTGAGGAGCATAGAAGACCATTAAACCCAAGGAAAAATTTGTTTTGTAACTTCATTTACAATACTTGGTGGTTTTAGTTCCTTATTTCTTCTTATCTATGAACTCATGGTCTTTTGATGGACATTATGTAAACATTTGGTTTTACTCGAGGACGAGTAAATAAACTAAGTGTGGGGGAGTTGACATTCGTGTAATTTCCATATTTAAATTTGTGCTTTTAATTAGTTTCGAGTGATTGTTACTTTGGAAATTACACACTTTTGGTGTAAATAGTTTAGTTTGTAAAATATTTGTAATATGTTTAGATTAGGTTTATTCTGAGCTCAAACAGGTCCAAATACACTTTGGAGAACATCACCAGTACAAGGAAGGTGCAAGAATGCAAGAAAAAGATTGAAGATCTCGTTTTTGGTCTGTACCCGATCGGGTATGACCTATACCCGGTCGGGTACCCTTCTGAAATTTCGAATCAAATCAAATCCGGGAACAAGGCATCATGCGGGAAGATTTTAACACGTTCGGGTGTCCATACCCGATCGGGTGACCGACAGACCCGATCGGGTATGACCCCATTTTTCAGCTTCGCCGAAGCCACATATGGTACCCGATCGAGTGGGCTGAAAACCCGATCGGGTACACGACCCTGCAAGCCTAAAAAGCCTATAAATACACCCCATTTCCTCCACAAGAAGTGTACCAATTCACATATACTTCTTAGCTCAGTTTAGACAAGTTCTTTCTTTATATTTTTCATCATGTTTAGTCTCCAAATGAGGAGCTAAACTCTTCCATCTTGGTTTTGCTACTTTGAAGCTTAATGAATTGTAAGTTGTGAGTTATTTTCTTTGATCTTCTTCCTTGAGTATTAATTATTTCCTATTCCTATTACATGTCAATATTTTGAGCAATACTTAAAGGATCAACTAGTTTTGTTTCATATATTGATTAATACTAGAATCGGTCGATTAATACGCTTGTTATTAACTCGGTCCTTTCACGGTAGTAAACTTGGGTTGCTAATGCATGCGTCTCATGGTTAGTAAGCCAAGGGGAATTAATTATATTGATTAAACCGATAAACCGCTTGTGTTGAGGTTATCAATCTCAATCGTTTTCATCTTGATTTTATTGCTACTATCAAGTAAATATACGGCGCGTGTTCTATATTGACTCGGTAGTAAGTTTTATTAATGAACGCGTCTCGTTATTAATAACTACCCTCGATGAATTGGATATACTCCTCGACTGAGTATTCGAGAGGAAGATAGTTAAAGATATAACCGGGATCGACGAACATTTCATTAAGTGGATAAAAGCAAAACCAAGTCTCCTTCTCATTAATTAAACCACATAACTCGTTCATCTTCGTATTTAATTAAATTAAATCACTCAAACCTAAACCCCCCCTTTTGTTACTAGTTAATTAAAAAGAGAAATATTCCTTTCCCTGTGGATACGAACCTTACTTCATTATACTACGTATAATTGTTGTATTGTATTATTATTTTGAGTGCACACCGCGACAAAGTGCACGTCAGGCGGACTGACTTCGGCATTTACGAAGGGTTTAGTTACGGTCCTGACCGTGACTAAGACCGTGACAACTTGAAATTTTTTAGTATAAATCATCTTTCTCCGGCCCAAGACTGAACTGTAAAAAAAAATGGCTAATAGAGGTCCAATTGACTGGGATTCGATGTGTAGAGATATGAAACGACTTAAGCTGATTACAGAGCTTATGGAGCCGAAAACCGTGGAAGCATACGAGAGAATCAAGGAGTTGATGTCTAGACCCCTTGAAAGTTTTGGCGATTATAAAGATGAAGAATCCGACTCGTTGGGCAAGTCAAAAGCAAGAAATTTGTGTCGGATGCTTCAACGTGCACAAGAAGTTTCAGAGTATATGGACCCGATCAACGAAGAAGCTCGAATGAAAATTCAGGAGTTGTGGGCTAGGCCTCTTGAAAGTTTCCGATTGAGGAATGAATAATGTTAGTTAGGCTAATGTGATAAATAAATCTATGTTAGTTGTTTAATAAATAATATGTGACAATTTCATTGTGTGTTTTGTATTTATCTTTGAAATTTGATAAATAAATATCTGTTAGTTGTTTATTAATATCTAAATTTATTATAATATTCAGATTAGTAAAAGTAGATTACTGTTTTTTTAATTTTCGAATTTTGTTAATTTTCGAATAGACTTAGAATTATTAAAATTAATTTTCGAATTTCGAATTATTAAAAATTATTAAAATAAATTTTCGAATTTAGAAAAATCAAAAATAATATTTGAATTTTCGAATTTGAAAATAAAAGAATATAATATAGAGTAATTTCATATTTTGTATTGGGTAAATTTTAATTTTCAAACTTCGAATTGTGAAAAATTTTATTTTGAATTTATGATATGGATATAAAAAACTTGTTGTGGTTGAATTAATATGGAGTAATTTTTTGTTCATAATAAATAATGATAAAGATAGAAAAAAATTCAAATATTGTTGGAGTAATATAATGATGAAGAAATCTGCACAAATATTAGAAGTCAATAAAATTGAAATTACAACAGCACAATTATTCGCTATCAGAATCGTCATTTTCTACATATACAGTATCTTCTTCTGTATCTGAACCGTCTATCCATTCACCTTCTTCCTGATATTGAGCATTTTGTTGTGCTACATACATTTCCTCAATTTCGCGCTCAGATGGAATGGTTGGGTCCGGAAGGTGCGTTTCTGGCATGACTTCAACACGTCCGCCATTTGGATCACTTAATTGAACGTTATAGTTGACCGTCTCAACAATAGGCGGAGGTTGGAAAAATTGTTGCTGAAAAGCATCTAGATCAACGTCCTTGTGTTGAGTTTGTGATTTTATTTTGTTCGGACGGACAGGACATGCACACACCCAAGGATTCTGTGTCCGCCTTGTTGAAGGATATTCTGCATAATAAATCTGCGCTGCTTGTTGGGCGAGTATGAAAGGCTCATTTTTTGGGTACACACGAGAGAGGTTGACGTCAATCATATTATACTTCGGATTTTTGCGCACGCCACGTGTGGGGTCGACCCATGTGCAACGGAACAGAACGCATGTCAATTTTTTCGCACAAGAAGGCATCTCAAGTTCCAGAATCTCCTGCAGGACACCAAAAAATTTGGTTTCCGAGTTATCATAACCGATGGTCGGGACACATAACCCGCTGTTCGTTGTTGGTCGGCCCTCTCCGTAATCGGCTGTGTGATATGTGTAACCGTTTATCACATATTGCCGCCACACTTTGGCACTGGCACCTGGACCCCACGCTAATGATACTAACAAAGGGTCGACAATCCCACGACTATTGATCTGTAAATATAAACATAATAATAACATTAGGTAAACATTAGGTAATATATATAATTAATGTGTGTGTATATATACCTGATACTTGTACCAATTTACAAAATCAGAGTCCACCAACGCATCAATTTCATTATCAGGAAAGGCTGATAAAGAAGCTCGGAATTCACTGTGAAGTCAAAAAAAAAAACTATAAATTAACTACAAGTATAAGTAGTTAATTAACTACAACTATAAAAAACTATAAATTAACTTACTGATAAAACGGTGAGATTTCTGGACAATTCATGAGGATATAAGTATGCGCAATTTGCAATTCCCCACCCAGGATGTATCGTTGTGTCGCAGCACCTTTACCTCTGCCTGGGTAATTGAAGATGGAAACTAGATTTTCATATAAATCCTCGCCAATGTCATCGTTCCGGGCAGGTCTCTTCCTTCTGGTGATGACGTCACGCTCGAAGTAAAAAGACGAGAACGTTGAGATTTCTTGTTGAAGATACGCTTGACAAATTGAAGCCTCAACGTGTGCCTTGTTGGTCACTTTCTTTTTCAGCTCTCCTAGAAATCTGCAATAATGCAATAATACACATGTTAATAGTTATTGTGAAATAAATATTCTTTTTTTAAATGAAATTGTGACTAACCTTTCAAATCTGTACATCCACCGATAGAAGACGGGCCCAGCAGTCAAAGCCTCATACGGAAGATGTATAATGAGATGTTCCATTGTATCGAAAAACGATGGTGGCATTATTTTTTCCAGATTACACATCAGAATGGGAACAGACTCTTGTAGTCTCCGGAGGGATGCCGCATCCAAAACGCTGGAACATATCGATTGAAACAACAAACTGATTTCAGTAATGCAGGACCATACGTGTTCAGGGAGCATCTCTTTTAGTGCAATTGGTAGAAGTCTTTGCATTATTACATGAGCATCGTGAGTTTTCATGCTCGTCGTCGTGGTAAGTTTGTTCATGTCTACGCATCTAGACAAGTTGGAGCAGTACCCATCTGGAAACTTCTGAGACGCAAGCCATTTTAATATTGCTGCCTTTTGTGGTTCTGTGACCTGGTAGACTGCTTTTGGAACTTCCTTGCCCTGATATTCTAGATCAACAGAAAGTTCGGGTCTATCACACCAAATAGTCATATCTTTCCTAGCTGCAAGACCGTCTTTAGTTTTGCCTTTCAAATCCATCACCGTGTTAAATATATTGTCAAAGACGTTCTTCTCGGTGTGCATGACATCTAAATTGTGACGGATGAGAAGGTTTTTCCAATAAGGCAACTCCCAGAATATGCTCCTCTTTGTCCACTTATGGGTATCACAATACCCATATGGCTCTTGGTTTGGCTCTTCCATAGCCGTAGGGAAACGTCGAACCCGGTTATAAATTTCTTCACCGGTCAATCTCGGGGGTGGGCTCTCTCGAACCGCTCTGCCTCTAATGAAAGACTTCTTGTCCTTTCGATATCGGTGCCTTTCCGGGAGAAACTTGCGGTGACAATCAAAGTAACTTCCTTTTTTGCTGTAACTGAGCCAGTTGGCACCTGATTTCTCCATGCATATCGGACATCCCATCAGACCGTGTGTGCTCCATCCCGAAAGCATGCCATAGGCAGGGAAGTCGCTAATGGTCCAAATGATGGCAGCTTTCATGATAAACATTTTATCTGATGAAACATCATAAGTTGGTGTCCCAACGGCCCACAGTTCTTTCATCTCCTCGATAAGGGGTTGGAGATAAATGTCTATCTTTCGCCCAGGATCCTTGGAACCCGGACAAATTAAAGACAAAAAGATGAAATGACTTTTCATGCACATGTCGGGAGGGAGATTGTAAGGTGTTAACATGACCGGCCAACATGAATAGTTCTTGCCAAACCTGCCAAAAGGAGCAAATCCATCTGAGCACAATCCCAGCCGCACATTTCGTGGCTCCATAGCAAACTGAGGATGACAGCGGTCAAAGTGTCTCCAGGCTTCACAGTCCGAAGGGTGAGCCATCATACCCTCGTTGGTTTCGTGCTCAACATGCCATGTCATGTGTTTCGCAGTAGCAGTCGAAGCGTACATCCTTTGCAGTCGAGGAGCTATTGGGAGGTAATACAGTTTAGACAGTGCAGACCTATGTCGTGGTTTCTTTTTATTTTGACGAACAGGTTTGTATCTGTCTCCACCACAGAACTTGCAGAACTCAAGTGCCTCATCCTCCTTCCAGAACAACATACATCCTTCCGGGCACGCATCAATTTCAACACAAGGTAGCCCCAACTTAGACATTAACTGCTTCATGTGGTAATATGAATCGGGAAGGGTATGATCTCGCGGTAGCATCCCTCCTACTGACTGCAAGACTCTATTCATGCAAGTTTCAGGGAGACTGTATTCGGCTTTTATGTTCATGAACTCAGTAACAGCGGATAGCTGAGAGTATCCCTCACAATCAACATACAGAGGTTGGTCGACAGCTTTTAGAACATCCTGAAATCTCTCAGCCAAACCTTCATCCACATAAGGTTGATAAAATGTCGGATTTTCATCCGCATCTGGTTGATACGAGGTTGAGGCTTCAGGGGGGTCGTTAGTTGGTTGTGAGGGGTTGAACTGAGACGGTACACCGTATGCGTCATATACCATTTGTTGGTCCCACTTCATTTCAGCACGGTCTCCCCACGCACTCATCTCTGGAGGGACGTAACGAGACGAACCTACCGTTTGTGGTATAACAGATGGATCCAAAGGTTCGCCGTGAGAAGTCCAATTATAATAATTGGGAACAAAACCGACCGCGTACAAATCATACCCAACTTCGTGTGGGTCTTTAAATTTGAGATTTTTACACTTTGAACATGGACATCTTATTTTATCACCACTCATATAAGCCGGATGTTCAAGTGCAAATTCAATAAATTCCCCGACTCCCTCGAGAAAATTTGATTGCATTCCGTACAATACCGCATCTTTATCATACATCCAACTTCTATTTTGTTTATACATTATGCCTGAATATTATAATAAAAAATTAGATGAAATGCAATGCACACAATTTTAAGTAATTTATTTCACTAAATATAATCAACTAATTTTCACTTTTTTTAAATGAAATGCACAGAATTCACATCTTAGTTATGCACAAAATATATGTCCCCTAATGCACAATAATGCAGATAATTTCACTAAATTAAACATACGTTTAATTAAATCTAACTAATTCATTTAGTTAATTTTATACAAATTTAACTAGTTCATTCCGTCCCCTTTTAATGCATCACTACGTTTAAACTTACGTTTAGCTACCTAATTTAACTTAATTAACACATCAATAGCTACGTTCAAACCTACGTTTAGCAAACGAATTTTAATTAAATTATTTTTGTAAACCTACGTTTAAACCTACACTAAATTATTACGTTAATGACATTTAATCTTATTAGTAATACACAATTAACAATTCACTAAATTAAATAATATGACCAAATTCAACCCAATAATTTGAACATGTATATAAAGTTATTTGAATTAATAAGCAATACACAATTCACAATAACAATTCACAATTCACTTAATTAACACATTACTAACGTACGTTATTTGAACTAATTTCACTAAACATAAACATCATTACGTTTTAAACCACATTTATCTAACTAATTTTAATTAAATTATTTTAATTTATAAACCTAAAAGTTTAACTAATTCTAATTTATGACATTACTACGCTTATAGTTAAAACATGTTGTTAATTAATTAACAACCTCACTAATTTAATAGTTTTAATAATTTAAATTGAACCAACTAATTCTAAATAAAAATTATAATTCAAATAACATACCTTATCTGCATAAACAGGGAAAATGATAGAAGATAGACTACATCCTTCGATCTACGGATACTGTATATACTGGGAATGAATTGGTGTGGTTCTGTTGAATGAATGAGCTGCTCCTGCATATATAAAAAATTTAGTCACGGACTTAGTCACGGATTTGTCCGTCACTAAGCAAAACCGTGTCCAACACGCGTCCAACACGTGTTAATTACGTGTAAATGACGTGTTAATCAACATAGTCACGGAACTAGTCACGGATATGGCCGTGACTACATTTATCCGTACATAATGCCGTTACGAATTAACTAAGGGAGTTGAAAAAAAATAAATTTTAACTATAGTCACGGGCATAGTCACGGATTTGGCCGTGACTAAGTCGTCGGAATCAAATAAACTTCGCCGGAAACGGGAATGGGCCTATCGGAGGAATTAAGTCACGGTCCATGACCGTGACTAACATTAGTCACGGTCATAGTCACGGCTCTGACCGTGACTATTTTTTTTTTAAAATTTCCGTGACTAGTCCGTGACTAGACCGTGACTAAACTAGTCACGGTCGAAATCCGTGACTAAAATCCGTGACTATGACGCTGTTTTTTTGTAGTGCACCTTTGTAAGTTATTTGTCTAAATTTCAAAGTAATTGATAAAAGTTGAATATATAAATTATAAAGTAAAAGATCAAAATAATTTACAATGACGGGGGAATATGAACGAGAACCTTTACCTCATATCGAAGGTAATATATATGTAGTACGTAGTAATAAACTGCGAAATATGTGTCTTTAAATAGACGGTTTGGCATTTTTTTTTATACTCCGTATGTACTACGTAATAAATTATTTATATTTACTCCGTAATATTAATTTTTAATGGAACCTAAGGGCTCTTTTATAAAGTTTGACTCAGACCAAAAATATGTTAGGAACAGCCCTCCCCGGAGGGAAGGAATGCAAATGGTTTCTACCATTTTACTTCAAACCTCTCAAAAGCTTTGGTGTTGCTTGAGTAGAAGATGCAAATAAATGTAGAACGGGCTGATATGTCGCTTGAGTGTATTGAGGTAGATGTTATGGTGGAACCAGAAAACAGGCTTTCCATTTCCGAATCTCTCTTTCAGGTTGACTTAAAGAAGTTTTTGAGCATGGAATCTGATATGGTCACAGAACTCTTATCAATTGCATCAGATAATCCGACTACTAAAGAGGGCGCGGGAAAGCTAGAGCAGACCTCCATGGGTGAGAATACAGACTCAAGCGAAGATGAGGTCATCGTTGTTAGAATTCCGCCATCTGGTCAAGCTTTACTGGATCATCTAGCAGACCCTAATTGGAGTTCTATCAAGCCTAACCATCCTAAGAAACTGCCTTTTCCTCGAAGAAGTGCCAGGTTGGCGGAAAAGCTTTCATTAGCTACTTGAGCCTATATGTTTTTTTTTATATATATTTTAGAATATGGTTACCTTAAGATCTCTTACTTTCTCTAGATTTCTCCACTCATTAACGCTTTGTATTTTCTCTCTCTCTTGATTTAATAATAAAATCTAATTATTTTTGCCAAAAAAAGCACATAAAATAATGGACGAGGCTTGCCGGGATCAAATTGGTTAGAGCTTATGAATTGATATTGTAGTATGATTTAAGACTCTATCCTGTTGTTTTTAAGAGTAGACAAGTACTTACAACTCTTATATGTGAGTTTGCATCTTTGCATTTGATCGGTATAGCATGTCATAATTCTTTAAATTTTATAAACAAACTTTGATTACGGAAATAATTATTATTTTTATGACAATCCTCCAACAATTAATATATGCATCACATCTACAACTAGATTAATTACCTTAGCATAAAGTTGGAACTTGAAAGCCAGGACTACTGCAATTGGCATTCCAATGCCATAAAATGATCCCAAGTTTATGCACACAGCCAAGTGCTGCCAACCACATCCCCTAGCTACCGCTACTCACATAAAAAAGAAAAATAAAATGAAACTCAGAGAAGATTATATGTGAAAAACTTGCATAACTTTAGATGTGAAAGATTCCTTGGAAAAAATCAAACATGATTGAGATAACAAGGAATGGTGCCATTGATCCAAATTTGGAAATGACAACAGAGCTATCGCTAAATAGGCCAGCCCAAACATTGTGACCAATGATGAGACAAAGAGCAGTTGCCGAAATAACAAGGACACACAACATAAATGTCACTGCAACCGCTTGCTTAGCTCTCTCAGGTTTTCCAGCTCCCAGCTCATTCGACACTCTTGTGCTGTATTATGTTTCAAAAATACACTTCTCTCAATTTTAAATGATTGGGTGCAACAATATATAGATAAAATATTATGTGTGTCTGATATATGGATAATTAAGAGGTTGTTACTCAATTGGATTACCTTGCAGATGCGTTAAGTCCAATTGCAATCATGAAGGCAATGGCTTCTGTGTTTAAACTGGTTTCACAACAACAAAAACATTACACTCTCCTATATTTAAAGTGACTATTCTAAATGAAGATAGCTCAGTCCATTCAAAAAATTATCCCAAAAGTGCTCTGCTAATTTTAGTCATTTGAAGAAAAAAACGCCACCGAAAGATTGAGTTTTCTTTTTGTTACAAACCAAACAAGCTTTGAATAATAAAGAAATTGCATACATACCAGATTCCAATAAGTGAAGTTGTTATCTCCGAGTTCGGCATAATGCCTGCCAACAGCACTAGAAGCTCAAAGGCCCAATACTCCATGCTGGAAGCAAAAAGGGGATATTATTAAAGTTCTAACTTAGCAGTATCAATGCCTCTAATACTTTCTCAGGTTTCTCCACGAATATTACTAAAATGTAACTCAAGTACAAACATATGACTGCACTTTGTGTGGAAATACTACGATGTCAGTACACTGTAAAGTTGGACATCACCAATGTCAATGCAAAATATTAATTAATATGGTCAAGGCATATTTAAGTTTATATATTTAAATCACATATTTCATACTTTCTTAGTAGTTTGTACTCATAATTACTCCTTATAGAGATTAAATAATAATCTGCATAAAAATAAACTAACCACACCATAGCAGCGGAGGTCAAAGCCAGCTTCATAGTTGTATATAGATAAGCAAATGATTCCGACGAAAATCCTTCCCATGTATTCTTGAAATTCTCCGAATATAGTACGTAGAAACCCAACATAAAGAATGATATCCACAATGAAATTGAGGCAGCCAATGGAGCACCAGCAAAACCCAGGCTCGTTAACTGAACCAATACGTAAGTGAGGAAGACTTGGATAGATAGTGGCACAATTGAGCTCAAGACCAATGGTAAAATAACCCTCTGTGTCTGCATAAACTTCAACAAATTTTGCAGAAAACCATAGGCGAATAATCCTGGGATGAGAAACTTCAGGTACAAGCCAGCCAGTTTTGCTATTTCAGGTTCTTGTTTTAGTAAAATTAAGATGTGATCAGAAAACCACCAAACTGGAGGTATATTCCCATCATTCTGTACATCTTTGCGCCATATCCTTGTCCGCATAATGTCTCAAGTGCCCCACTTAGACCAATCTATTACATTTCAATCCATATATGATCAGTGAACATGCTGAGTTCATTCGTGTTTGTCATATCAAAAGCTGATCATTCTTAGCTAGTACAAAGTATATAGGCCAATGTGACTATTATTCCTACTGTGTTTATTCACTTTTTGTTCAGATTGATATATGATAAGTGTTAAATCATTTGTCCCACACCGGAAAGCTATAAAACAATTAAACACTATATAAGGTTTTGGGCTACTCCTCCTGTCAGGTTGACTTTTAGGATGGAATCCCGGGTCTTAATATCCGATAGCAAGTGGGATTAACATGACACTGTTCTAATGATTTTCTACATATTGTTGCTCCAAAGAAATGTCGTATATTATTAATCTGTCAGTTGTGCAATGAGCTGAGAGTGCTGAGGACCGACCGCATACTTTTGGGCAATGTAGGCTGGCAAAACAAATCAATTAGGCGCTACCCATAAAGGCTGAGTATTCTTTCGTTGAATGGGCTGAAGAGTTTTTTGCAGCAGGAAGGGAGGACTTGTGTACTAAGTTTGTGGGCTTTTGTGGGGAGTCGGGAGAGCAAGAAACAACAAAATCTGGGAAGGCAATTTTCATGCGGGAGGCTCTAAGTTGGATCAAAGGAAATGGTTGGGATAACATACATACCGAATCGGATGCTCAATAATTAATTGCTAGCATTCAGGAGGGTTGAGACAAGTCCCCATTTGGTGTTATAGCTAAAGATATTAGATAATTACCCATCTACTTTTATTAGTATAATTTTTTCTCCTATAAGGCGGTCAGCAAATCGGGTGGCCCATGAGTTTGCTAGGATAGCCGATACCCGATTCTATGTCTGATAGTTATGTTTGGATTTATGATCCTCCCTTGTGTATCTCTTTATTGGGTCATAATTTTATTACGTGTAATATGTAGTAATAGTTAATAGTTAATATTTATTCTCCAAACAATGTTGTAAGAGAGTGTACACATTTGTCTAAATTGAAATGAGCATGTCTGAAAACGTGTGGTGGTAATTTAGCAAATTGTATGTCTAAAAAAGTATGGTTGTAGTTTAGCAAATTACATATGTACGTACACATGGTGGTAAAGTCCCCCTTTTGTGCAATGTCTTGGATTCAAGTCTTCATTTTTGTGAGATTGATGCTCGTTTTTTACGATAAAGGTGTTACTGATTACGCTACCATAATATTTGAACCATTAAGAGCAAAACCTCCATTTCTTTTGATGGGAATTGAATCCGAGACATCACAGAGATGGGAGGGAGACTTTGATGAACCAAAGGAGCAACACCACCTTGCCCAAGATTGTTGTTTCTCTCCATTGTAAATAAGTATCAAACTATCGACTAATTTTTCTGCTTACGGTAAATTTCATGCTAAGTTGACTCCACAAATTCAAGGAAAATGACATTTAGGATCCAATCTACCCCATTGGCCTTAAATCTACCTCAAAGAATAAAAAATGGGTTCTTTTTTAAAAATTGCAAAATGTATAAAAGGTCTGACATAAAAGAAATACAGATAATTAAGCTAATTTGTTTAACAAAAATGAAGAGTGTTATATAGGACTGGGACCGGTTCAGTTCTTAGGCAAATCATATGGAATCATTTAAAATCTCAATTTTTAATATTAGTTCGGTTCTTATGAATTATTTTGGAGCCGAACCTTAATGATTCGGTTCTAGTCATTTTCGGTTCCTAAATTTTTTAAAATCTCCTAAAATCACCGCTAAATTTGTACCATATTAATACATTCAACGTTTGAAAATTATAAGAAAGAGGAAAAATTCACATAAATAATCTGAACTATCAATGGTCTTCCAATATTAATCCCAAATATGAGTTATTCTGGTATAATCTAATCGGAAAAATTGAAAATAATAATCCCAACTATTGCCTGTCCGTTGATAATAATCTCAACTATTGATTATTTTTGTATAATTCCAACTATATGGATCATCCGCCAATAATGGTCCATGACCAGATATTACCTCCTATAAAAAGTGAATTTTAAATAGAAATTAAGTGTAAAAATTAAAAGTTAAGATTATTTATAGGGATTGCTTGCTATACCTCTCCTCATCCACTTAAGAAACTACATGAATTTATTTATAGGGACCATTATTGGCGGAAGGTCCCTAAAGTTGGGAGTATTCTGAAATAATCAATAGTTGGAATTATTATGAGCAGACCGCTTATAATTGAGATTATTACTATCAATTTTTTCTAATCTAATTTATAAGCGTTATCTTCTCAAAAGGAGTGGGACATGTGGCCTTTTTTTATTGGTTTTCAATTACTTTTGTTTTTCCTTTTCATTTTCTTTCCTGATTTTTTTTCTTTGATTTGTTTCTGTCTTCAGCCTTTCCACATCTACTGTTTTTTTTTGTTTTTCCTGATTGTTGTCTTTTATGTCTGCCTATTCAAGCATATCGCCCTCTGGTGCGTCGTCTTAGCCAGAAGGTTGACACCCCTTTTGGCCTCAAAAACGGGATGACGACAGTAGAACCATAAGAAAAGCCTTGGCTATTCTGCATCTGGCTGAGATGGAATCATGGTGCGACACAAAAGACAACAGATTTTTCAATCTAGATCCAAAAAGTTTCTGCAACTAATTTTTTTCTCATTCATTCAGGCGGTGTGTGAAGGCAAAAAGAAAAAGAACACTAGCAAGAAGAGGAAAGAAGGGATGAACTAAGAGATCGAGGGAAAGTGAGAAACTAAATAGGGAAGAAATGCAATAAAATAGGGAAAAAATTGCTGCAAGCACGATGGAGAAGCACTCCCGACACCGTGCAGTTTTTCATCGGGTGTTGGTTGGAGAATCGCCGGAGAAGACAACCGGAGTAATGGTCGATCTGCCATTATTGCTTTGCCATGTTTTCTCGTTAGTGACCGTAGTCCATTGACAAGCAAAAGGAGGGGAAGCTAGAAACTTAGAACTGTTAGACTTTCCCCCCTTTTTTATTTTATTGTTTTTTACCTGTTGAGTAAGTTGTAGGTCATTGGGATCAACTTAAGAAGACTCCTTATTAAATTTTGATTATTTTAGAATTACTTATATTTGGGATTAATATGGGAAGACACCTAATAGTTAGGGTTATTAATATGAAATTTTCCTAGGAAATACTAATACGTTCAATGTTACCATCATTTCAAACCTCAAAAGTTAAGTTTTAAATGTAAGTGCATAACATATTCAAAAATTTAGTAAAGAAAACATAAAAAGATACTTGCTACAAGAGAAATCGGTTAAATTCTTATCAAATTATTAACTCTATATTTTATATCAACTCTATTAACTAAACTAATTTAATGAATTTAATATATAAATAAATATTCAAAAAAAATAAGTTAATAGCTAATAGATAAAAACTTAATTATTATATAACGGTTCCACATACATATTTTTTAATAGAAACCGAGAACCAAACCGTTAGTAAAAAAAAGGAACTGAATCCTTCATAAATAACTAATTAATGTTGGAATCGAACCGAACTGGGTCATAGCAGTTCGGTCCAATTCGGTTTACCAGCTCTTGGTTCCAAAGTCCCACCCATAGAGTTATATAGACAATGAAAACCAAGAGCTTATATTTAGTAGTGCTGGAATTGATTGAATTAACTGAAATTATGGCTGAATTTGTTGATTCTATTGAAATATAAAAAACATACACGTAGTATTTAAAATTTGTATATTTTAATGAAACAAGGAAAAACTTATATAAAAAATAAAATTGTCATCTTCAAGAAATTCGACCAAAAAATAATTTCAATCTTATCTATTTTTATTATCACGTTGTGAAACAAATTTTAAGTATTTACTTATAATTTGTCTCAAATAAAATATATGAGAATATTGGGTTCATTCTCTAAATATGATCATCTGATTCTTCACTTGAAATTTAAAATAAATATAATTAAACATATTTGTTTAAAATTAAATCCTTAGTTATTCAAGTATTCAAACGTTCTATAGATTTTCAAGTCTTTGTTCTTGAGATCTTGAGATCTTAGATTCTTCGTTCTTCAATTGTCAGATCTTCACTCCTATGTTCTTCTAATATTCAAATCTTCAAACAATCATTCTTTACATATTCAAATCTTCATAACTTCATTGTTTGAATCTTTGAATGTTCTTGAATGTAATATTCTGCTTGAAGGATATCTGGTCATTAAATAACTTGATCTTCAACAAAACGATCATTTTATGGGTTGATCTTCTGTTGAACAGTTTCCCATGATATATGACATGAACTCCAATGGATCGAATCTAGATGCAATCTTGACATGAATATCTTTAAATCTTTAATGACTCGTTCGGATCTTCGAATCTTCAAATCTTCGTTCTTCAGATCTTTGAATTTTCAAAACTTTGTTCTTTGAATCTTCTAACGTTCTTCCGGTCTTGGGCTTATATTATCAAGAACAGACGAAATCAATGAATTTTTCGTATATTCTTAATAAAATCCGTGTATTTATTTCTTCAAAACTTCTTCGAAACTCTTCAAAGTGTCACGGGAATTCTTTAGTTTCGTTGTTTCTTTGTCAGGAAGTTCGCTCTTGATTTCTCTCAACTAGCAACTAGGAATCCTACTTATAAATATGAATGGAAAGAGATATGCATTAGGATTCCAAATAGTTCATCGAAAAGGACTTTGAGAGTTTGAGCTCATTTACTTATATTTTCATAGTTAGAAAAACCAGCACTTTTTTTTTGAAAAAAAAAAAAAAAAAAAAAAAAAAAAAAAAGTGCTTATGCAATGCTATTTCTTATGCATATGGACGGAATTCATAGTTAGATTCATCGCCATCTTCATAAATTAGATCATGTCTTTTATTTACTGGGATACCATTTAATTTTAGGCTTAAAAATGATATGCTTAAAATAGAGAAATTAATAGGACCGACCCATTGTTTTAAAAGCTCAATTTATAACTAAATAATGGAGAATTCTATTCCCAATCCTAAAATTGCTATCCACATCGACTTAATTAATATAGCCAATTTTTAAATTTGAGTGGACCAGGGCCTAGGACCCCCCACTGCTACTCCCCTGGATATAGAACAAAATATGTTCCCTCCGAAATTAATGAAGCTTTGCCTCATAAAATGATAATAAATCAATCTTAAAACTATGCTAATTTTGTATACACGTTTTGTACTCTCTCCGTCCTTTGTTATTGAGTCAAATTTGACTTTTCAAATCAATGATGTTAAACTTTAACCAATTATAGATTTATACACGGTGGTATTGATAATATAAAAATGTTCTTTGTTAAAAATATTATCATAAAATTATAAATTTATTAAGTTTCACACATATATACTAGTTAAAATAATGGATCAAAGTTTGCTATCTTTGACTGAAAAAGTCAAAGATCACTAAATCAAAAGAGATTGAGATAGTATATTTTTGTCCGATTGTCTCTGTCACAGACAATATGTACATAATTTTCAAGATTTTTTCATTTTTATTTTTAAGCGAATTATCTATGATACAAAACAAATATTAATCCACAATCAAATTCCAGTGCCCATCTTATTTGGTTTATCTTCATCAAAATAAGGGAAAAATAGTTTAAAAACTTAACTTTGAAGGAGTATGAGATAAACACTTCAAACTTGCATATGTGATATAAATATTCTGAACTTTATATAAAAAATTATGTTAGCACCGTGACTATATAATTTTTATTTCACAAATATAAATTTATGGTGTTAAATAAGTAATATATACATTTAGCATTTATGAAAGTGCAGTTAACATTCTTAGGTTCTCCATTCAAAAAAAAAAACATTTTAGCTTCTATTTTTGAAATAACTTATATTGTCAATACTCTATTTAAAAACTCTTAGTTTGATATTTGTCAATACATAACTCTTACCATTAACATTGACTACTAATTAAAAAAAACTATAGAGTTTAAAATTGCACATTTTAAAATTTTAATCCAGGACAATTTTTGTAATGTTTTACATATGAAAATTGTTCAATACATCACTAAATAAAATAAAATCAAAATATAGTATGTAAATAACGTAAAAGTCAATTAAATTGTTAATAGTGAAAGTCGTGCGATGACAAATAGCAAATTAAAAGCGTTGAATTCAATGAACCGACTTAATATTATTTATTTCATAATAGAAATTTAGAATGTTAATTTTATACTCACGAATCTAAAATATTTCAAATTGTGCAATGAACACCATAAATTTACATTATATTTATGAAATAAACATATACATGATTATGGTACTAAGACAACTTATATATAAAACATGGGGTATATGTATTACATATAGAAGTTTGGAATATTTAAATTATGTTTTCCTCAAATTAAAAGTGGGCTTTTTGGTTACAACAACAACAACAACATCCAAGCCTTAGTCTCAAACGATATTGGGGTCGGCTAACATGAATCGATATATGATATCACCAAAAGGAAAAGAAAGAAAATAAAGATAAAAAAGATAAGCTATTATAAAAAAAAAGATAATATAAAAGAGATGAATATACATATAAAAGATCAAATAAAAAGGATAAAGTAATATTTATATATAAGGATAAAAATATAAAAGAAAAAGAAAAAGAAAAAAAAAGAATAAGAAAAGAAAAAGAGGGGAAAAGATTATACAAGATCACTCCTCCACACGAATACACGCTCTCCATTTTGTTCTCTCCAAAGTCATACCCTCATCCAATCCAAGAAGAAGTATATCACTTCTGACTCTCTTAACCCACGTCTGTTTGGGCCTTCCTCTCCCTCTCTTCCCTACCAAAAAGTGGGCTTTTTGGTTGATTACAAAAATATAGACAAAGTATAGACGAAATAAATTGTGTGACTACGTTTATAGACAAAATATAGTTTAGATATTTCAGCTGATTCAATGGAGTTTAACCCGAAAATAAAGTTAAATAAAAAATAATTCTCAAAGTAAGATCTTATTAAAATTATTTCTCAAAATACTGCTCATCTAAATCCTGGTAATGGCGGCTTAGGGAGAAAATAAAGTGACGCACGTAACAAGCAGCCAAAAGGAGAATATGAGTTAGCGGTTCCACAAAAAATAAAATCTCATTTTAATTTAAAAGTGATTATTACAAACATTACATCAAAATTCATAACATTTTATTATCTTTCATACGACATCAATATTAAATATATAAAAACAAAAACATAATTTAACTCTTCAAAAAATATCTTTTTTTGTAAATGTTATACTCTGATTGTTACAAAAATATATCAAAATCCATAACTATTTATTATCTTTCATAAGATATCAAGTTTGAATATATAAAAATTAAAAATTAATTCTATTAATTTGTGCAGCTTAGGATCATTTTTTCTGTGCACATAATTAATCAGGAGTAATAGCTTAGAATAAAACTGCACAAACTTCATCACTTTTTATTTATTTTTTTATTCTTTATGCAGTTTTATTCCAATTTCTCACTCCTGAGTAATTGTGTGCATAGTAAAAAACAATCCTAAACTATAAAAATTAATAGAATTAATTTTTTTAATTTTTATATATTCAAAAGTGGTGTCTTATGAAAGATGATAAATAGTTATGAATTTTGATTTTTTTTGTAAAAAAATTGAAGTAAAAATAAAAAAGATATCACATTTACACAAAAAATATATTTTTTAAAGTGTTAAATTACTTTTTATTTTTATATAGTCAATATTGGTGTCATATGAAAGGTGATAAAAATGTATGAATTTTGATGTGTTTTGTGTAATAAAGTTATATCACTTTTAAATAAAAATGAGATTTCATTTTTTGTAGGACCTCTATCTCATGTTCTCCTTTTGGCTGCTCATTACGTGTGTCACTTTATTTTTTCCTAAACCGCCACTTCAAGTGGCGATTCTCTTGATCAAGGTTTAGGAGAGCAGTATTTTGAGAAATACTTTTATCTCGACCTTATTTTGGGGATTATTTGTTCATTTAACATTGGAGAAAAAACTTCATTCTATGTGGCCCCAAAAATAAAATCATTGTTGTGGTCCAGACTATATTTGGCATGCACATTTCATGAAATTTTCTAAATTCCGTTAATATGAGGAAAAGTAACCTTGTTGGGATACAAGACTAAAGTGGTTAAAGTGACTTAGAGTTAAGAAGCGAATTAAATTCAATGTTAGACCAGACCTAAACACGAAACACGCAAATTTTGATTAGATTAGATTAGAGTTATAAGCTCATTTGATGATTCTTGTTTTCAATTTATCAAGTTTATCGGTCAACTTTTATCACGAAACACGCAAATTTTGATTTAACGTGTTGAAGTACTGCACTACTGCAAAGAATCATTTTAATCATTTTTTCATTATTTCTGTTACTTCTCTAATAAAATATATTTTAAATATAATGTTTTCATAATTCAACATATTCAGACAATTCAATCGCTTCAATCAATACTTAAGTAACCTAAACACTGAATTCAAAAAAAAATAGACCAATCAATTCCAGTGTTTCCAAACGCTCTAATTAATAAATTTATGCTTCTTCCTTTCCATTGTAAGATTCTCACTTTTCTTATTTGGGTGTCTCATTAAAGGTTCTCACTCTATTTCAAACAATAACTTACTCTTTTTTAGTTACATATTTACTCAAATTTCTCTTTTCCACTTTTTTCGTGTGAATTTTCTCCAAACTTATCTCCTTTAATTAATTTCCCTTATATGTTTACTTTTTTATAAATTTTAGGATAAAATACTTCTTCTTTATCCTGACTACTTTATTATGACGAATCTTTGCAAAGAAAGAAATGATAATGAATTCAGAAAAAAGGAAGCACATTTTTCAGCAATGATTATAGGAGGTACGAACTACGAACCATAAGTGAGAGGCCGGAGACGCAGGACCAGGAATCGGCGAGATTAGCGGCGGCGAGCGGAAGCTGACCGAGGTGGCCGGCGAACATGACAGGAACGAGAGTGATGAGAAAGAAAGAGGCGTTGGTGAGAATCATGGGAAGGGCGAACAGAATCTGATTTTTGGCTTCTTCTTTGTCCATTACCTTCACCCACCATCTCTCTTTGCTTGATTCCAGCAGAGGACTGGTAGATTCTGATGCCGCTGAAATCCACATTTCTATTCCCTCTCTTCTATTATTATTATATTGTTGTCCAAGTCTCTCTATGATTATTATTGTAGAGAAGAATAATACGGAGTAATAGTTATTAGTGTCCAAGTCTTCCCTCTCTTCTGCAGAGTATTACGGATTATTATTATAGTGTGTTTTATTTATTGTCATACTTCCTCTTTTTTGGATTTAATTGCAAGTTGCAACATAGGCGGGAATTAAGAATTGAGATCTGAGTTTTGTTTTAGCCAGGAGTTTTGTTTTAGCCATTTTTACCCTTGTCTGTCACTTTATCTGCACCATCTACTATTCCTACCCGTGAGGAACCGATTTGATTCTTAAAACTATTTCTGTTCATTCAGGGAGCATAAGCAGAAGTTAGGAAGTGTTTGAGTAAAAGTACAAAAGTGATTCTGATGCTCTAATTTACTTCCAGAATCAATTTTCTAGAAGTTGGGGGAGACCAGCTTCTGGAATCTGATTCTGTTTCTGCTTTAAAAGAGAAGCAGAAGATGAATCAGTACCAAACACCCCATAATTTCTAACAATTCTTATGTTGATGCCATACATGATTCATAATTTCTTTTAAAAGACCAAGTTTGGGAGTTTGTCGAGATCGAATCATATTCATTACTGGCTATTAATGAGATCAAGAATGGTTCAAGTCTGTCAAGTAGGGGTTTGCTAGCGGAAGATGTTCGGGAGTTAAGCTCAGAGTTTTCTAATATCTCTTTTTCTTTTGTTAATCGTTCAACGAATTCTGTTGCTCATAACTTAGTTAGAGTGGCGGGTTCTATGTCTGATAGCGAAGTGTGGTGGTTTTATCCTCCGAGTTGTATCTTGAATGCTTTAACTTTTGATCTCATTAATACACGTTAATTTCTTTTTGTTCAAAATAAATTCTTTTAATTTTATTTTAATATATCACATTTTACCTACTTTTCATTTTTGCCACACATATATAAGTGCACTAAAAAATCTTTATTTGACTTACCGGTTTGGAACTTGGAAGTAACTATAGGTTTTGTGAAAATGACATATTTTTATTCGCAATAATTTCTTTAACATAATACGAAGTATATTTTTAAGGGTTTTTTACAAGAATATTACTAAAATAAAACATATTTACATAAATATGACTATTCATTACTACAATGTGGTGTTGTGGTAACTTAAGATAAAAACTTGAACATGAATTACTATGATTTCATTACTACTCTAGTCAATAATCATACTTTTGTAAATCATCTTTATTTTGGTCATATTTATGTAATTATTTCTATTTTTAAACTGATTACTTCACTGAAAAAAACAAATTTACCCTTCGAGATGGAGAACATCTTCTTGCTTTGCTGCTCCCCAAGTCCCAATTCATCTTCTTCTCCGATCCAGCTGCCTCATTTTCCAGTGTGCACCGCGATTCATCTGAAACCAAACGGCCACCTGCCTGGATTGCAAGCCGAGCTCATGACCCAATTTTACCTTCCTCACCGGCTCAAGCTCGTTCTGCACGGACTGCACTTCAGTCTTCTCCAAACTTCACCTGCTCCACACTCATACACCTTTTCTTCTCCATCATCATACGTTCATATGTGGTTGTTCACTTGATTTGTGTGCTCTCCGAATCAAATTAATCAAGTACAATATGTAATTAGAAAATTTAATAATATCATTAATCACGTTAATTTGAATGGTAATCAAACTATCAATCAAAAATAAATTACTAGCACTCTAGCAGTCCACTTCAACAAATTCAGTCTCTGCAGGCTTTTCAGCCATTCCAACCAATGCACCTGTTACCAAATAGGCCCTTGGCCAAATTTCCTCTTTTGACTGTTTCAAAAACTTTGTTATTTCCATTTTTTTAGAATATTCTTCTAAATTATTATAGTATCTGCTCTTGTTAATGCCAACATCCTTGATTATGATGTAACTCGAACCTGTGACCTCCTCTTTGGAAGATCGGTAGTGATGTCACAAGGTACTTGATTTGTTAATTCCATTTAAAGTAATAAATGTGTGGCTAAAACTATTTCTCTTTTTTTGTGCACACATGTGAATGATTCTTTTTTTTCTTCTACTTCATTTTCAATTAATCGTCATTTGGTGCGTTCTTTGCTCCGGAAGAATAGAAATAGAAAAAGGGAGATCTACTGAGTTATGGTAGTGGGCTGTGGTGCCGTGGTGGAATGAAAAAAAAAAATGAGAAGGGGTGATGATTGTTGTGGTGTGTCGCAGTGTCGGTGATGGAAGACAAAACTATAGCTGGAGCAAAAAGCTTTACTGTCACTGTTAAAATCTTCTAGCAAGACTTCCATTCCGATCCATTCAAATTTAAAAATGAATTGGACAAAAAAAAGGATAAAGAAAGAAGATGGAAAGGGATGAGGGGAGAAGATTGTTGGAAAAATGTGTGAAAAATTGCATTAAATGGTAATTTTGGGGCAATTTTTTGAGTGGGGTCCACTTCCGATTTGGGTCAGGTCAAAGTGGTTTCGGATTGTCCTTGTTAAGAGCTACAATTTGATATGTGGTACGCTCAAAACGGATAACGGGTGAATGAGAAATTGATTCTCAAAGTTTGCCCGTTAGAATGAGAAAACTGGGAAAAAGGATGGATTTCTAGAGTGTTATTTCCCACACCGGAAAATCCAAGGGATTTGCAACCCTTTATAAAGGGACTCTCCCCTTAAGAAGTTAAGATTCCTTGGGAGGTAAGGGTCAGATTAGTACTTGAAGTTGCATAATAGGGGTCAAATAAGTCCTTATATAGGAGATTTTGTCCGGCTATCGCCATTTGGGGCGGTTCCCAAATGGATTCAAAAATGAATTCTTGAAGATAACTGCGCGGTTAAGGACTTATTTGACCTTTTTATGAAACTTCGAATACCAATCTAACCCTTACCCCGATTCCTTAGGGTAAAGCCTCTCTCCACGCGTAGGGACGAGGGGGGTGCAAATCAAATCCCGAAATCGAAGAAGAAAAACCGCGACTTGCGTGCGCGGGCGACCTGTGGACACGAATGTCGTCCAAAAATCTATATCTGAAGAGATACGGTTAATTTTTGTTTTCTTCCCGAAACGTTTATTTTTTCCCAGTGACAGAAGTGCCTAGCGGCAGAAATGCTCCGGACAGAAGGCCTCAGACACCTCGGTATGGTGTTCTGGTGGCTCTGGACAGATGCACTCGTAGGGGTTCTGCTGGCTTCAGACAGAACACCTCGTAAGGTGTTCTGTTGGAAGGTCTTCTGGTCGCGTTCTGAACCGTTACAACATTGAATGCCCAACGTTCTTATCTTTTAATGCAGCCTTAAATGGACCGTTCATGGACGATTCAATGCCCAACGAACTGGTCATTGATGTCCAACGTTCAGGTCCATTAATTAATCATTTACACACAACAAATCCTCATATATAAAGGCTGGCAGGTGGTTTGCAACAACACACGTTGATACAGATGCTAATACACATTCCTCACGTATTTCTTCAGCTAAAAACACCTTTAGTCTCTCTAAAAAATTCCTTCTGAGTGTTCAGTCTTTGTTCTCGTTCGCTGGAACTTTTGTTTGCGTGCTCAAACACTAGTTCGTAGTCATCATATCCTGAGAAACGATTGTTGCAACGCTCCTAGCACCGTGAGAGGCAACAAATACGTTTTAAGGACATCGTGCGTAGCACGAGCTTTGGCTAAATTCTGGTCCATCTCATTTCTTGTTTTTCATTAGTCATTTTATTTAATTTTCTTTATTTTCCGAAACACACCCAACAAAGATGACGTGACAAATTGAAAGGCTGAGTGGCTGGACAGAAATAAGTTAGGAAATGGGTATTCATGTTGAGTAAGGATGTTTTCTTTTGGACTGAAATTTGCTGGTCTGGTCTGGTCTGATCTGATTTGGTCTGGTCTGTTTAAGTATGGTCTGGTCTGAACTGGTCTGGTAAACGTCTGGTCTCTGTGTATTTTATAACTATCCAAGTCTGGTCTAGTCTAGTCTTGTCTGGTCTGGTTTGTTTAAGTCTGGTCTGGTCTGGTCTGGTCTGGTCTGTTTAAGTCTAGTCTGATCTGGTCTGGTCTGGGACTGAAAACAGTCCAAAAGAAAACATCCTAAGAGAAGAGAGATCCGTCTGCAGAACTATTAAGGGTATTAAAGTCATTTTATGCATTGCTTATTTCCTAAGAGGGGAAGTGTTGAAATTATTTAAGAACGAATGAAGTGTTAATTATTAGGGAAAATAATTTAAATATTCCAAACATTGAAGGGGTGTGAAGTAAATGTCTCATACTTGCATATGTAATACATATGCCCTAACTTTATACTCCCTCCGTATTTAAAAGTTCCCTACAATTTTCTTTTTGGAATTTATTTAAAAGTTCCTTACACTTCAATTTTTAGTAAGTTTACTCTTTATAAAAGAGTAATTTTAAGGGGTCACATGTGACTCTCTTATGGAGTCACATGGGCTCTGGTAGCACCATCCCCACCATACATTATTTTAGTGGAGGTCTCCATTAAAATAATGTGTGGTGGGGAGGGTGTCACAATAGCTCATGTGATTCCATAAGAGAGTCACATATGACTCCTTAAAATTTTTGTTTTATAAAATACTCAATTACCCTTACTTTATCTACTTTTTATCTTCTCTTTCATACTGTTACACAATCTTTCATAATTTTTCTACACTATTCACTACCCCTACTATTATATATATCCCAAGATATCGTGCCCAAAGCTAGTGTAGAGAACAATTAAATACGGAGGAAGTATAAAAAGTTATGTTGGCACCATAATCATATATTTTTTCACAAATGTAATTTTATGGTGTTAAGTGCATAATTGAAAACACACAAAACATTTAAAATGTTAATTGCATTCTAACAAAACTTAGAGTGGTATACATTATGTAATTATATTCTAATAAATTATATTTGTAAAAAAACATACAATTATGGTGTGAAAATAATTTTTTATGTAAAATTCGGAGTATATATACTTCGTATTACATGTGCAAGTTTGGATACTTATCATCCCATGAAAGTTTGGAGTATTTAAATTATTTTTTCATTAATTTTTATACCATCTCCGTCAGCTTAAGATTGAGACTTTTTAAGAGTGACATAGTTTTTATAAGAAAAGTAAAGTCTTTTCTTAATAAAACTAGTATAGTACCCGTGCAAACGCACGGGAAAGAGCCGTTGGTGCATATACTTTTACTCATGATTTAATTAAATATTAAAATAAGCTAATACCATAAAATATAAGTCCATATAATATATATTCAATGAAGAGTATATTAGGAAAAATTAAATGACACTACTAATTAGAATTTGCTACTTATTCATTTTCATGATTAGATTAATTTTAAATTAATTAATATTCTAAAAAAGTGAGTACAATAAGTGAGTGAAATAAGGTTTAAGTGAATACAATAACTATTAAAATTAACGAATATTAGTTAAATAATAATTTTGCATTCATTAGTAAATTAGTGCTAACATATGTGAAAGAAAATTGTCTTGTTCAATTCTTAACCGGGTTAACTTGTTATACCTAAAACAACTACATATGAGAAAATCATATGTATGCAAAACACTATATGTATGCAAAAGAAAATCATACTCCTTAATTGTTAGCCAGCTTATCTTATACTAAAAAACAACATATATGATACTTCTTCCCGCTCAATTATTAGTAAGCTTATATTTTTTATATCTAAAACTCTTACATATGAGAGAGAAAGTTCTTCATCTCAATTTTTAGCTGGCTTATCTCATACCTAAAAACACTACATATGAGAGAGAGAGAAATATTTCACTTAATTGTTAGCTAGATTATCTTATACTTAAAAGAACTATATATGATAAATAAGGTTCTTTCACTCAATTGGTAGCAAGTTTATCTTTTAATAACTAAACGTAGTACATATGAGACAGAAAATTATCCCGCTCATTTGTTAGCCGGCTTGTCTTATACCCTAAAGCACTATATACGATACAAAAAATTATCTCTCTCAATTGTTAGTTGAATAGTTGGATTTAATAGATTATTATTAGGCATATTTGTTTCCTAATATGTATTAAACTCTTTAATATAAATAGACATGCCAGGGCTCCTATTAGAGTACCTTTTCCCATTATTTCACATGGTATCAAGAGCCTGGGGCTAATATTTTTTTCTCGGCTATCTCTCTCTTCTCTCAATCGCCGCTAATATGGCTATGGAGTCTGCCGCAGGAAGCGTTCCAGTCACGGACGTTTCGTCCTCCATGTATTCCTTAACCACTGCAGAGATGACGATGCCAATCACCTCAATCGACCCTGCTTCCTTCATCTCCGTGTCGAGCAGTGTTTCAGCACCTATGCAGTCCACCGGCGCCATGTCTTCTTCCATGCCGCAACCGGAAATTTTTCCGTCAATTCCAGATTTCTCTTCTTCTCTCTAGATGCCGCCGAGTGCCTATAGTCTCTTCAGCCAACTCCCGCAGCAATTTCCCTGGCAGCAACTTCCTACTCCGTCCAGTTCGTGCGCAACTTCCTCCTTTTTTGGGGCAACTTTGGCTGGGTCACCGGGCATCACTCGGCCTATGCATGACACCCATCTGTTCGGGACCTCTATGGCTACGTTGGCGCACTCCGTTTCCCATGGAATAGCTAATGTGAGTCAAATTGTTACAATCAAGTTGAAGGTTGTTGAAGACTACCTTACATGACGCACACAGTTCGAATCTTTTCTCGTTTCTCAAGGGCTCTTTGGCATTGTTGACGGGTCCATTCAGGTACCTCCCATGTATACAGTGAATTTTAATAATCAGTCTATCATTAATACAGAGTATTATCATTGGCTTCGAGTAGACAAAACAATCCGTTCTTGGTTGTTTGCTACTCTTTCTCGTGATGTATTAACTGATGTGCATGATATTAAACATTCATCTGGTATTTCGGATCATTTGCAAAAACATTTTATGTCTGCCAGTTCACCTAGAGCTATGAAACTTAAGCGTACCCTGAATGCGATTAAAAAGAAAGAAAATCAATCCATGGAACATTATCTGCTTGAAATTAAGAAATTGGCTGATTCTTTAGCTACAATTAATTACCCTGTGAGTAACAAAGAATTGCTGCAATGCACATTGTATGGCCTGCGACCCGAGTATGAGTCTATTGTGGGCACCATCTCTCTATTTCCTGAAAATTTTCCGTCAGATATTCTTCACCCGAGGTTGATGGAGGCCGAGCAACGTATTCTTTTTCAGCGGCAGCAAGTCTCTACTCACCTCCAGCCGGCTTTTGGAGCTCAGGTTCCTGCTCCACAGTTACAGGCCGGTCAGCCGCCTGCTCAAGGTGCTTACCGCGGCAGAGGAGGTCGCGGCAGAAGGGGCTGTGGCAGAGGCAGGGTTCCACCACACCAGGCCTATGGACAGCACCACGGTCAACTGCAGGGTTGCGGTCAGCAGGCCCCACCGTACCACGGTCAACAGGGCTACGGTCAGCAGGCGCCTCAGTTCTTGGCCGCAGGGGGTGCACCTAATCCAAGACCTCCGAATGCTCCATCCGGTAAATCTGTTGTTTCCACTTTAAATATTAATGCTAAATCTACCTCTTGTTCTCACTATCATTATGCAGGTTTCCCATCAACTGAGGGTATTCTTGGTTCAGTTCCTCCACCGATTGTGTGTCAAATTTGATTTTTTGCAGGTCATTCTGCTTTGCATTGTTCGTCCCGTTTTTCTTCATCTTCAGCATCTGCCTTGGTTGCTCCCAGTGGGGAATCTAATGATGCTTTGTGGTATCCCGACTCTGGAGCTTCTGCTCATATGACGTCGTCTAAAGGTATTTTGTCAAATAAATCTCCTTACTATGGCACCATGTCTGTTAATGTTGCAAACGGTATTAAACTTCCCACTGCTAATATTGGAGATATTTCATTAAATACTCCTACTCGCCCATTGTCATTAAAATCTGTGTTTCATGTACCTCAAATTAAATTTAATTTAATTTCCATTCAAAAATTGTGTGCTGGTGACAACTGTGTTGCGGTTTTTGATAAAAACTCTTTTTTTTTGTTAAGGACAAAATTTTGGGGGCAGTTCTTCTTCAGGCGCGTCATAATGGTCATCTTTACCCTGTCAGCCTCAACCCTCCCGCACCTTTAGCTTTGGCTTCTGTTTTTACTTCTGGCCTTGTGTGGCACCGTAGATTAGGACATTGTGGCGAAACTGTTTTACGCCAATTGCGTAGTAGCAAACTTATTACTAGTTCTTCAAAATTTGAACATGATTGTGTTTCTTGTCATTTCGGTAAATCTCAACGATTAACTTTTTCAGATGCTAGTCATAATTCTTCTTCACCATTACAATTAATTCATTCTGATGTTTGGCAATCGCCTGTGTTGTCTAATTTGGGTTTTAAATATTATGTGTGTTTTATTGATGATTTCTCTCGTTTTACCTGGATTTATCCCTTGCGTGCTAAAAATGAGGTGTTTAATCAGTTTCGTTGTTTTAAAGTCTTAGTTGAAAATTAATTTAATGCTAAGATTAAAGTTTTTCAAAGTGATGGAGGGGGTGAGTTTGTTAATTTTAATATGCAACCATTTTTGGCCGAACACGGTATTTATTTTCAAAAATCTTGCTCTTATACTCCTCAACAAAATGGTGTTGCTGAACGTAAACATCTCCATCTCCTAGAACTTGCTCAGACTATGCTCATTACAGCCTCTATTCCTAGCAATTTTTGGGTTGATGCTATTTTTACAGCTGATTATATTATTAATAGACTTCCCTCACCGACTCTTTTTGGTATTTCACCATATGAAAAACTTTTTCATAAAACACCTTATTATGGTTTATTCCGTGTTTTCGGGTGTGCTTGTTATTCAAATTTTTCAGCCTCTTCCTCTAATAAACTTTCTCCCCGTTCCATCCAGTGTGTTTTTCTTGGCTATGCATCTGGTTTTAAGGGATATCGTTGTTTTGAATCCAAATCTGGCAAAATTTTCATTAGCCGACATGTTCATTTTCATGAAAATATGTTTCCATATGCCACTCTGTCTTCTTCTATGGGTCATAAATCTTCATCTCCTTCTGTGTTAAAACTAATACGGAGTACGTAGTATTAAATTGAGAGAAATATGGATAGAGGAATTCTTATAAAAGCATTATGCTTGGTACCTGTTATCAAACATATCCACACTATTTATATACCTTAGTAGTAGAGCCTAGCCTATTATTAAGTAGAGAGACAATGATTGGCCCATACAAGTTGCCCACATGCATAACACACACACATAATCAAAATAATGAAAAACTAAATTAATGTAGCTATATGCAATCTCAATATTCTGATCTGTCAACTGACTTCACCCTCACCAATACTACCCAAACCTCTCCACCCAGTTCTTCTCCCATAATTTCTACTTTTCCACATCGAAATTTAATTCCTTCATCACCTACTCGGCCTACCAGTAACCATATCTCCACAGTAGATACCTCCCCAACTCAGCTTTTCAAAGAATCCACCAGTTCAAATGAGCCTGTCAACAACCCACCAGTGCTGCTCAATGACCATGACCCCTACAACGAACAACTACAGAATCCGTTCCCTGTTCCACCGAGTTCTTCTCCAGTCGTGCCTGAAGTGTTTGCCACCCCACCCGTCTCCGTCCTGGAATTGCAGCAGTCCACAGCTGAAGCATCTGGTGCGTCTGAATCCCACGGCCAGCTTGCTAATAAACACCCAATGCAAACTCGGGCTAAGTCGGGCATTTTTAAACCCAAAACCATTTTTAATCTCAACATTGTTACGTTATCAGCTGATCCTACTTGTTTTTCTGAGGTTAATAAACACTTAAAATGGTGTGAGGCAATGCCAGAGGAATTCAATGCTCTTATTTTTAATAATACTTGGGATTTAGTTCCGTTTGATAATACTCAAAATGTTGTGGGCTCTAAGTGGATTTATAAGACTAAATATAATTCTGATGGGTCTATTGAGCGTAACAAAGCACGTGTAGTTGCTCAGGGGTTTAATCAACAGGCAGGTGTGAATTTTTCTGAAACTTTTAGTCCGGTCATTAAACCCACCACAGTTCGTATTGTTCTTACTCTAGCTATTTCTTTTGAGTGGGTTATTCGTCAGTTAGATGTTAAAAATGCATTTTTACATGGTCATCTGACTGAGGAGGTCTATATGCGTCAGCCGCGGGGTTTTATTCATCCTCTGTTTCCTCATCATTTATGTCGTTTGTGAAAAGCCATTTATGGCCTTAAGCAAGCCCCGCGGGCATGGTTTCACAGGTTTAGTAGTTTTCTACTGTCTCATCATTTTATGTGCAACAAATCTGATAGTTCATTATTTATTTTTCGCCAGAATAACAATGTAATTATTAATTTATTACTATATGTTGATGACATCATTGTTACTGGCAATTCTTCCGCTTGCTGTCACTTCTTTTATTTAGCTTGTTTCTCAGCACTTTGCTATGAAAGATCTAGGAGATCTTCATTATTTTTTGGAAGTCCAGGTTGTCCGAACCAGTAAAGGTTTGTTTCTATCTTAGCATAAATATGTGTCTGATCTTCTGTCTCGTTTTCACCTTCATACCCTCAAGTCTGTTCGTACTCCACTTGCTACACACACTTCTTTATCCCTCACTGATGGTGAACTCCTTGCTAATGATGCTGACTGCTGAGTATCGTAATATGGTTGGTGCGTTACAATATTTAACTTTGACACGACCTGATATTACCTATGTTGTGCATTTACTGTCTCAGTTTATGCATGCTCTTCATACTACTCATGTATTTGCTGTCAAGAGGATTTTTAGATATTTACAGGGGACCCTTGATCATGGATTATGGCTTCAATCTACATCTCAAGCTACTTGTGTTATTGCTTACTCTGATGCTGATTGGGCTGGCTATCCAGATACGTCTCGTTCCACAACAGGATTTGCTGTGTTCTTATGTCCGAATCGTGTCTCATGGAAATCTAAGAAGCAGCCTACTATCTCCAAATCCTCAACGGAAGCTGAATATAGGGCTGTTGCTTATATCGTTCAGGATATTTTGCATATTCGTTCTGTCTTATTTGAGCTCGATTTTCCTGTCACTACACCGGTCCAACTTTTTTGTGATAATATTTTTGCTTCCTATTTGACTGCTAATCCCGTACAGCATGCTCGTAGTAAGCATATTCAGATAGACTACCATTTTGTTCGGGAGCGTGTAGCTCATGGAGACTTAGTTGTGAAGTACATTCCTACTCAGTTGCAGTTAGCTAACATTTTTACTAAAAGTCTTTCTAGTCAGCAATTTCATTTTTTAAAAGACAACTTGCACGTTGTACCTCCCGCACAGTTTGAGGGGGTGAAATAGATTATTATTAGGCATATTTGTTTCCTAATATGTATTAAACTCTTTAATATAAATAGACATGCCAGAGCTCCTATTGGAGTACCTTTTCCCATTATTTCACAGGATTATGTTATAGTTAAAACTTAAAAGCACTTCTTATGAAAGAGAGAAAAATCTTGTTCAATTGTTAGACAGCTTATGGCTTAATCTTTCTAAAAGCACCACATATGAAAGAACAAATTTTCCCGCTCAATTGTTACCTGGATTATCTTACTATCTTACTAAAAAGCATTACAAATGAGAGAGAAAGTTATCCCGCTCAAGTGTTAGCCAACTTATCTTATACTTAAAAGAACTAATTATGAGAGAGAAAGTTATCCCGTTCAATTGTTAGCCGGTTTATCTTCTCATACCTAAAAGCACTACATATGAGAGAGAAATTTTAGACGCTCAATTGTTAGCCGGTTTATTCCGTTCAATTGTTAGTCGACTTATCTTATACCTAAAACTACGCCTGTCAATGGGTCGGGTCTAGACCCGAACCCAGCCCGGATCCGTCTTTTTTAATGGGTATGGCTCTATACTTTTTCCCCGTACCCGGACCCGGATCTGGGCCTGTTATTAAGTGGGTCGGGTACGGTATATGTGGTTCCGACCCGTTTCAGATCCAACCCGTCTATATACATATATACTCCATATATAATATGCCGCCCACATTACTGTTACGTATTATAGTTAAATTACAAGTCATTAATATTACTCTTTACTCTAATACTACGTATCTTACAAGTTACTCCGTATAAAGTAACTCACAAAGAACTAGAGAAGGCAAAGCGGCTCATTAAAGTGATATCAACTTACAAAACTCCTTTGGAATTGTGTTTTGGTAAAAGGCAGATGGAACTTATTAATTTGGATTTCATTATCTATTTATATTATAGATTCAAAGAGAATATTTGGTTAAAACTTATGTTTTGCAGGTTTGTGTTTATTCCGCTAGTGCACCTTACATGTTAAATTTTGAATGTGTAGATCTGGAATCATCATGTTTATATTGTTGATGATTTGGGTTGAGTAATTACAGACATGTAATTACAGTGCACTGTATTGTTCCCAGAAAAGACTTGGTAGTAAGAAGTAGGGATGGACCCGGGCCGGGCCCGGCCGGGCTTTTTATTGGGAAGGGAGAACCGGAACCGGCCCGGGTAGGCAACGGTTCCGGGTCGGTTCAATGTTATTTTTTTAATTTTCTTTTGCTTTTCTAATTAACCCCCCCCCCCCCCTCACTCCCACCCCCAAAACACCCAGCCCAACTCGGAAAAAAAAATGGAAAAAAAAGAAAAAGAAATAGGCCCGAACCGGGACCGGCCGGTTCCACTTTTAGGAGGCCCAAGCCCGCCCCATGTTTTAACCGGTTCGGTTTGCCCGGACCGGCCCTAAGACCGGTTACTGGGCCGGGCTAGGCCCAAACAGTACCGGTCCGGGTGGCCCAACCCGAGTCCACCCCTAGTAAGAAGTCACGTTTTTTATTTAAGAAATTGGAGTTAGGATTCTTGTGAGCGAGGCGGGTCGGGTCTACCCGACCCGGTTCCGATACCCGATGGGTACGGGTACGGAACATTAGTTCTAGACCCGCCGGGTATATGGGTCGGGTCTGGAACAATATAGAGGCTAGCGGGTCCGGGCCTGGAACACTACATTTCGGCCCGTACCCGGCCCGTTGACAGGCCTACCTAAAACCATTATATATAAGAGAGAAAACTATTCCACATCCTCCACAAATGTGTGGATGATTCACCTAATAACAACTTTATTTCACCATCTTCCACATTTTCCCAACTTCATTACATAATTCCATTTTAATTAACTTTCCACCATTAGATTGTTAGTTTTTTGAGTTTTTTTCATACAAAGTATATCTTCCGATTGCAAGAACTTGTACTAAGCAAGTTTATTATTATGAAGAGCACGTGTGAACTTTTGATTCACAAGTTTATTTTCATTTGGCTTCATATTTGAGTTGACAATCTACTCTATTGCTTCTTTCATGACCCATTGACTCGTGAACAAATGAATTTTCTGTAAGAATCATAACATTTTGTCATTTATTAATAAATCAACTTTGATTCTCTCTCACCCAAAACTATGATACTATGAACATAGTATCATAGTTTGGAGTCAAGGGCACCATATGGTACTCTTTCTATCACTATGTTCATTATATAGATCTTTTCATGAATAATATTTGATCAATAGAAGGTGCTCATAAGTCTATCTCATGTGTATGTATAGAATTGGAAGTCCACAATAGTAACCAAATTCAAGTATGTTTACTTTTAAGATTCCCATTTGTTTACTTTTAATAGACTTTTTTCCTTTCAAAAAGTCTCTTTTTATTAGCCCCTGATCTATTGTTACTTTCATGTTCTAATTTTGATATTTCAAGTCAGTTTAGTAACACTGAAATTGGCTACTTCACTTGATTATTTTGAAATTGATGAATTTTTGAAATTGGCTACTTTCATGTTTTGATTTTGATATTTTCAAGTCAGTTTAGTAACACTATATGAAAAGTAGTTAAAAACGATTATGTACAGTAATTTCAGCCGAATAAGTCAAAAAATAATTTTAATAAAACTAAACTTAAATAGATCAAAGCAGTTTAAAGTGATAATAAAATAAGAATGAATTAGAACCACACAAATATTAAAGTATTAAAGAGACGGATTGGAAATAAAAAATTTGACAATTAAAGTATGTCACTAAAAGTCTGCTTTTAAATGATGATAAAATACTCAAAAAAAATTATTTTCTTATTTAATTTGTTTTTTATTGCCCAATCAAATTTCCAAAAAATAAAACTCACCCGGTCTCCAGATTAGTTTACCCATCCTTGCATTTGGTGAAGAGTGTGTTGCGTTGGTTTTGAATCAAAATATAACATATATTATCTATAAAAGAAATAACAAAATTTATATAAACACGCATTTAACTATTTTAGGAACGAATGTATAAAGTTGTTGATTTGAATAAGAAATTTATTGAAATGGAAAAAATATTAAAATGTGCAACATATTTTTCTAGACGGGTCTAATTCGATATTTTTTTATTCTCAAAATCTTGGATCGGTACCGTACCCGTTTCAAACGATACGATTTCATTCCGTTTCACCATTTTTCCTACTTTTTCTACATTATAAATTACTCATATTATTTCACTCTTAAATGATGTGTCCAAACCTATTGTAGTTAACTTTTAAATAGAGAGGGTATATTATACGGAGTGCTACTATATTTTTTGACCTTGCACTACAAGTTAATCAAATGCTTAAAAACTAACGACTGGAAGGGCTTAAAAGCCTGAAAAAACTGAATCGATTGAAATAAAAGTGTTTGGTGATATGTTGGTTGGAATGACTGATTAAATCTAAAATTACCATTAACGGTATTTACTTATTTTTGTTGGCATGTTTTTGTGAGCTTCCTGGCTTGTTTTGTTGAATTTTACATGTTACCATAGTTTAGTAGCTACTGGAGTGTCGCCGTCCTGGTCCAATCCCGTTTTAAACCAACAAAAGACCGGTACGAGATAAAAAAGATCAAGTCCGAGAGAACACGTGAATGGTTTCAGAGTAGGGGTGGACTCGGGCCGGGCCAACCGGCCCGGAACCGGACCGGCCCGCTACTGTGCGGGCCCGGACCGGCCCGGTCAACCGGTTGGTCAACCGGTTCGGGCCACCCGGCCCGGAGGGATACCGGTTCGGGCTCGGGCCCTGATTTTGGCGAACCGGCCCGGCCGGTTCGGGCCCGGTCCGGGCCGGATTTTATTTTATTTTTTTTTTTTTGAAATTTTTTTAAATTTTGGGTTGGATTAGGTATTTTGGGCCATTTGAGATGGTTTGGGGTAGTTTGGGGTTGAGGGGGAGGGGTAGGGGGTTAAAAATGAGAACCAAAAAAAAAAAAAATAAGTTGGGCGGTTCGGCCCGGCCCGGCCCGGCCCGGTTTGGCCCGGAACCGGAACCGGAACCGCCCACCGGCGGTTCGGGCCCGGGCCCTATTTTTCTGGCCCGAGGCCCGGCCGGGCCCAGGCCCGAACCGGGCCCGAACCGGCCCGAGTCCACCACTGTTTCAGAGTATTTCAAAACGGACAAAACGTGACCACAATTTTTGATCACCTCTACACGAGCTCCCTAAGTCAAACGGACTAAAAAATCTAACATATTTTAAAAAATCTAAAAAATCACGAGTCCGTTTGAAACAGCTTCTACTTTAAAAAAAGTGCTTTTTTTAATGAAATGGGGAGAAGTGATTAAATAAAAGTTGACAGTGTTTGAGAAAAAAGTGATTTTGAAAAATAAAGTTGATAGTGTTTAGTAAAATAAGTTGAGTAAAAAAAGTAAAATAAGTGCTTTTTGTGTAATAAAAAAAGTAAAAACACTTTTGACACGAAAGCCGAGAAAAATAAAAGGTGTAGTGTTTGGTAAAAGAAGTGTTTTTTTAAAGTCAAAAACTGAGAAGTGCTTTTTTTAAAGTGGTTGCAAACCAACCCTACGTATATGTAGGAATGAAAAACAAAAAAATACACGTATCTCAAACAAAATAATACTATAGCTACATCCATTTAATATATTTAATTCTTTATTTATCAGCAGCTCATCATTTTTTAGATTGGGGGCGTAACTATAAAGTTACACCCCTACTTATTTCATATTCTCGTGAGAGATTCATTGCAGAAGAGATGAGGCTGAAATTAAATTACAGTTTAGAACGTCCTCATAAACACATGTAGGTAATCCTCAAGGAGAAAATCATCTATTCTACATAAATAAGGAACCCTCATGCTCTAATTAACCCAGCAATGCTTTCTCTTTATCAGTTTTAGGTGCTAACTCCACTTTGTCCCACTTGGTGAAGATAGTTAGCAACAACAGACCACATGATTGAGAAGCCAGACCACATATCAACCCAATCCACAATCCCTGTGCCACAATTTTCTCATTAACACTCCACACAATCTCATATGAATCACAAACTTGCAATTTGAAAAAAAAAAAACATTTGATCTATTAAGATATGAGATTGGGAAAAATAATTAAAATACCCCAAACTTTGAGGGGTATGAGATAAGCACCCCAAACTTGCATATGTAATTTAAATAACCTGAACTTTTTATAAAAAGTTATTTTAGCACCACTTTCATGTTTATTTCTTTAAAAATGTTAATTTTTGGTGTTAATCAAGGCCGTCTTTTAGGAGGTGCAATAGGTGCTTTGCACCGGGGCCCACGTTTATAGAGGGCCTCCAAATATTTAGTATGTGTCATACATGTATTAGTTATAGGTTGCTTTTTCTATCTATTGTGTATTAGTTCATATTCTAAAACGTGTGTTATGTCACAACAAAGACTCAATGATTTGACAATGATATCAAATTGTGAATGAAGCTCTCTACAAGATAGAGTATAAAGATTTAAGTGATGGTTTTGCTTCGAAAACTGCTAGGAGGACAATCATATTCATGTGGATTTTCATCAGCGAATCAGCGATGTAATATTACTTTAAGATTGTTTAATTTGTGTATTTTAAACATTATAAAACTTATAATTTATTTAACTATATAGTCTTTTTGTATTTCATTATTAAATTTGTTATTCTTTATCGTTTCAGAGGGCCTCAATTCGTCATTTTGAACCGGGGCCTCCAAATTCATTAGACGGCCCTGGTGTTAATTTGATAATTTAAAATATTTTAGCATTCATGAACATACAATTAACATTCTAAACTTCCGTTGTAAATAAAAAATACTACTCCCTCCCACTCTATATAATTGCAACATTTTTAATTTACTATTTTGAATTATGCAATTAACACCATAAATTTCTATTTTTGAAAAAAAATAATATATGATCAGTGCTAAAATAACTTTTTATATAAAGTTTGGACTATTTAAATTACATATGAAAGTTTGGGGTGTTTATCTCACACCCCTTCCAAGTTCGGGTTATTTTATTTATTTTTCCCTATGAGATTTCATCCTAACATAATAGAAAGATATTGTAGTGTGATTTGAGACTGTCCTGTTTTTATAAGACTACATAAGTACTTGAAACACTTTTATGTGAGTTTCTAACTTTACATTTCATTGTGTAACATGTCATAATTGTAACTTTAGTTGATCAGCAACTTTCATGTTTCATAATCTTTTACCTTGAATTTTAGGAACAAACTCCGTCCACGAAAATAATAAATATTTTTTGATGACCACGGTCAGACAATTAAGATATGCATCACATCCACAACTAGATTAATTACCTTGGCATAGAGTTGGAACTTGAAACCCAAGACTGCTGCAATTGGCATACCAATGCCATAAAATGATCCCAAGTTTATGCACACAGCCCAGTGCTGCCAACCGCATCCCCTAGCTACCGCTGCTCACATAAAAAAGAAAAATATAAATTGAAACTCGGAGAAGAGTATATACGGGGAAAACTTGTGTAAGTTTAGATGTGCATGTCTGACCTGATAAGATTCCTTGGAAAAAATCAAACATAAATGAGGTAACAAGGAAGGGTGCCATTGATCCAAATTTTGAAATGACAACAGAGCTATCGCTAAATAGGCCAGCCCAAACATTGTGACCAATGATGAGAGAAAGAGCGGTTGCCAAAGCGAGAAGGACGCACAACATGAAAGTCACTGCAACCGCTTGCTTAGCTCGCTTAGGTTTTCCAGCTCCCAGCTCATTCGACACTCTCGTGCTGTTTTATGTTTCAAAGATACACTTCACTCAACTTTAAATTATTGGATGCATGCCACAAAATGAAGATACAACATTATGCGTGTATTTACTATATTTATACATATATAGTGCAGTTCATTTATAATGTACTCTTCTCGTGAAAAATGAAAAAAAATGAATATATACAGTAAAAAATGATATAATTTTTCATGCCGAGTGTGTGTAGGGCCAAATTTATTTACAAGTATACCACTGCATTTTTTCATTTCCCCCTCTTCATTAGATCCACAATCTAATTCACCATACATAATTCTCATTTTTCACCCTAATATCGCTTTACATTTGTTCCAATAAACAAACACACACACACTCATGTTGTGTTAAGGGGTTATTACACAATTGGATTACCTTGCAGTTGCGTTAAGTCCATATGCAATCATGTAGGCAATGGCTTCTGTGTTCACACTGAATTCACAACACCAAAAAGATTAGGCACTTTCCTGTATTCAAAGTGACTATTCTAAATGAAGATAACTAAGTCCATTCAAGATATTATTCCAAAAAAAAATCAGCTCATTTAGTCATTTGAGAAAAAATTACGCCACCAAACAAGTTTTCTTTTTGTTACAAACCAAACAAGCTTTGAATAATAATAAAATACTGCATACATACCACATTCCAATAAGTGACGTTGTTATCTCCGAGTTCGGCATAATGCCTGCCAACAGCACTAGAAGCTCGAAAGCCCAATACTCCATGCTGGAAACAAAAAGGGGATCTTATTGAAGTTCTAACTTAGCAATACCATGTCTGTAATACTTTCTCAGGGTTCTCCACAACTATTACTAAAATATAACTCAAGTACAAAAATATGACTGCACTTATTGTGGAAATACTACAACGTCAGTACAGTGTATAATTGGGCATCACCTAGGTCACTGCAAGATATTAATATGGTCACTGCATATATAATGTCATATATTTCATACTTTCTTAGTTGTTTGTATTTATAATAACTCTTTTTTATAGATTAAAATTATTAATTAATACTCCAGATAAAAATAAACTGACCACACCATAGCAGCGGAGGGCAAAGCCAGCTTCATAGTTGTAAATAGATAAGCAAATGATTCCGACGAAAATCCTTCCCAGGTATTCGTGAATTTCTCCGAATATAGTACGTAGAAACCCAACATAAAGAATGATATCCACAATGAAATTGAGGCAGCCAATGGAGCACCAGCAAAACCCAGGCTCGTTGACCAAACCAAGACATAAGTGAGGCCGACTTGAATAGATAGTGGCACAATTGAGCTCAAGACCAATGGTAAAATAACTCTCTGTGTCTGCATAAACCTCAACAAATTTTGCAGAAAACCATAGGCGAATAATCCGGGTATGAGAAACTTGAGGTACAGGCCAGCCAGTTTTGCTATTTCAGGCTCTTGTTTTAGTAAAATTAAGATGTGATCAGAAAACCACCAAACTGTAGAAATTATAACAGAGAAAATCAACGATATGATGCACGAAGTCTGAAGGTAAATCCCCATCATTCTGTACATCTTTGCACCATATCCTTGTCCGCATAATGTCTCAAGTGCCCCGCTTAGACCAACCTATTACATTTCAATTCATATATGGTCAGTGAACATGTTCATCAGTTCATTCATGTATTAGTCATATTGAAAGCTGATCATTCTTAGCTAATATGGAGTATTTAGGCACATGTGACTATTATTCCTACTTTTTATTTACTTGTTGCTCAATTTGACTTAAAATAAGGGTATACATAGAAAGTCAAAACAAGTTTTTATTTTTGCATAAATATATGTGTAATTCGAATCAAGAACTTGTTTTACGAACAGGACTATTATTTTAGAATGTTATTTTAACCACATTTTGATAGGAACCCACTTATTAGAAGTAATAATAATAATAATAATATTTGTAATGAAGGTATGGGAGGACTCTAGTATAAATAGACAGGAGGGGGGAGTTAGTAAGCAGGCTGTTTTAGACTTGTGTCTTGGGACTTTGGGAGATCGAGAACTTTCTCTTTCTTTTGGGGGGCTTCGGCTCATTGGGGGCTTCGGCCATAGTTTGTTTCTTGTTACAGATTCTTGTTCAACGATAATAAAGTTTGATTGTTTTTCTTGATATTCTTCTACACATTCTTCTTGTAATTGTGTGATTTCTGGAGATCTCTATCATTGGTATCAGAGCGAGTCGATCGCTGGATGAGACAGACTCGAACGAAGATGGAAGGTCGTATAACGCAGATAGAAAGGAAGCACGAGGATATGGCGGCAAAGATGGTCGCTATGGAAGCTAGCCTCGCCGATCTACAAAACAGACCTCCATGTCGTGGGAAGAATCGATCGCATCACTCGATCGATCAGTCGCACCACCATCAGTCGCATTCTTCGCATAGATCGCATCACAAATCGCACCACCATCAGTCGCAACATTTAGCAAGTGCAGGAGAGTCGGAAGAGCATAGGCATCGCAGAAAGTCTAGAGATCGATCGAGGAACAACAGGCATGAACCGCTACTGCAGACAGAGTCGCGAACTGTTTCTTCGCTAAGCTCTTCACATCGCTCTTCGCAGAATTCTTCACATCACTCTTATCATCGTTCTTCGCATCAGAGTTCGCATATTTCTTCGTCTAAAATGGCTTATCGGGAGTCAACTAGTTCAAAGAAGGAGAAATTACCTCTATTCTACGAGGATGAAGCGTATGAATGGATAGAGAAGATGGAAAGATATTTTCGAGTCCAAGCTATTGCAGAAAGATTTAAAGTGGACATGGCAGCAAAGGCAATGGGGGAAGCCGCAGATGGCTGGTTTCAATGGTGGGATTTTCAGAAGGGAGAAGATAGTTGGGAGGCTCTAAAAGAAGATTTGATTAAGGATTTTCCACCTAGACACCGGCAGAAGACAGGGAAGACAGCAAGACAGGAGTCATCGAGATCAACAAGAACTTCCTACAGTTCGCAAAAGTCATCACCAACATCATCCTCCAGTTCGCAGGCTTCAATTGCTACTACCAGTTTACTTAAGAAGCAATCCAGATGTGAAGTTTCCAGTTCGCAATCCGGAACTGTTTCTGTCAGACCTGCAGCAACTTGTCTCAGTCCACAAGAAAATTTGGAAGGAATAGAAAATGTGGATTCAGATTTAAACTCATCTCCAAAGGATGTTTTGATTGAAGAAGTAAGTCTTACTCTTGGACTAGAAGACATGACAAACCAAGTGAAAAAAATTGATGTCAGGAGAGGGGGTAGTCCTAAAGCTTCATCTGGAGAGTTCAGAATAACAGAGTTCTTAAATGAGAAGGCAGTGGGAAATTTGGTGGAACAAAATAGTGAAACCAAAGGAAAGATGAAATTGATACTTAATTTGGAAATGGCCATGTCTTTTTTGGGTGGTAGATCTGATTACCTGCTAGGACACCAACTTTGTAAATTTCACTTGGAAAATAATCTTTTTTGTTCCTTAGTTAAGAGAATTGCAGCGGGAAGAGTAAATCAGTTTACTTGCTTGCTAAAACCTTTTAGACTTTCCTTTTCAAATGAGGTAGGAAAGGAATTAAAAGAGGAAAAAGTTGATAGGAACAAAAAAGATTTTGCAGCCAATACTGTACTAGTCTCAGAAGATAGAAACTACGAGGAGCTGCAGAATAGTAAAGAATTAATTTCTGCTTTGGAAGGCTGGAAGAAGGCTGAACCAAATGAAACTGTTACCTATGCTGTCTTGAAATTGAATCCAAATGCTTTGTCTTCTGGCTTGAGTTCTTGGTCCAATTTTCGGGAAGAAAAGGCTCCTTATTACTCAGGTTGGAGTAAGAATGCATACCAAGATGGTGGATATTGCTATGTGATGGTGGGCAATGATCAATGTATCTCAAGAGTTTCATCTCTGAGTTGTTCTATTAGAAAGGGGTTGGGAGTAGGATTGACTGCGAGTGATATGATAAAGGTTAGAGAAATGCCAGTGGTCTGTTTACTTGTTTCAGATGGGGGTGGAGTTGGTGACTACCAGTTTCAGTTGGCTGCTGTGAATGCTGCAATATCAAGGAATGAAGCAACTGAAGCTCAAGGACTTGAGTTATATCCTGAAGCCAAAGCTATTAACAAATTGAAGAGTGAGCAATGGATGATAGGTGAAGATGTTGGAAATATAGAAGTGGAACCCTATTTGCTGGAAAGAATAATTGAGTATCAATGTGCTGAGTATCTATGTGCAGCTCTTCCTTTGCTTAGCAATACCACAGTATACATCTGGCAGCACAGAGCATCGGAATCCAGATTGGTGGTGGGGTTTGTAAGCTGCCATACATCTTTGGGTCTTCAGGCAATGAAGTTCATGGCTCCTCAATCAGTTAGGTATTGGGAAGGTAGAGGAGCAAGAAAGAAGAAGAAGCAAAAGAATGAAAAGATCTTGGCGGTTTCCTATCGCCCACCTTGAGGGCAAGGTGGTTGTTTAGGGAGGGAGTATTGATAGGAACCCACTTATTAGAAGTAATAATAATAATAATAATATTTGTAATGAAGGTATGGGAGGACTCTAGTATAAATAGACAGGAGGGGGAGTTAGTAAGCAGGCTGTTTTAGACTTGTGTCTTGGGACTTTGGGAGATCGAGAACTTTCTCTTTCTTTTGGGGGGCTTCGGCTCATTGGGGGCTTCGGCCATAGTTTGTTTCTTGTTACAGATTCTTGTTCAACGATAATAAAGTTTGATTGTTTTTCTTGATATTCTTCTACACATTCTTCTTGTAATTGTGTGATTTCTGGAGATCTCTATCACATTTCTGCAATTATAAAGCTCCAGATGGTTTATCTGCCTCTTCTGCCAAAGAACAATACAATACACATTTGGGCATGTAATCTTGAGTAATTTATTCCCCACAGTTGAGAACCATTGGACCTATGAAATTGTCTTAAGGTAACATGTAAGCTTTTAAACTGTATACACAAAGCAATATAAAGGACTTAAAGGTGAAGTCTTCATAGTAATATTCCACTCCAAAGCCATATAAAAGTGAAGTCTTCATAGAAGTATATGAAGTATTAACAAAAGAAAATTCTCTTTGGGGTGAGCCGGCCTACAAATGTTTCAAGGGTCATCCATATGAGTTTTTCATGGCTTAAAAAAGAGGAGAGATTAGTTTACTCCATTTAAAAGGGTTATCATTTGTTTTGTTTCTAAAGAAGGAAAATGTTAAATGCATACTCAAATGTTCCACAAAACAACATATTTCTGGATCTTACTATAACTAGGGACTACAAACTTAAAAGAAAAGGTGTGTTTAGTTGCTCTATTTCATCTACAAAGTAGGTAATAGAAGTACAATATTGCGGGATAAAATAACTCATGAATGAGATTCCTAGTTCTCTGTTTTTATGTTCCAGGTGTTGGTGCTTACGCTCCATAACTTTTAAAGTCCTTAGACAGTTAAATCCGGATTTGATCACAATCAACATTTATTGGTATGGGAAAAGTAATAAAAATACCCCAAACTTTGAAGGGGTGTGAAGTGAACGCCCCAAACTTGCATATGTAATTTAAATACCCCAAACTTTATATAAAAAGTTATTTTTGCACCATTGTCATGTATTATTTCTTTTAAAAATGTAAATTTTTGGGGTTAATTGCATTATTTAAAATAGAAAATTAAAAGTGTTGCAATTGCATAGATTGGGGGTGACATTATTTATTTCGCAATGGAAGTTTAGAATGTGATTGTGTCTTTATGAATTCTAAAATATTTTAAATTATGCAATTAACATCATAAATTTACATTTTTGAAAAAATTAATACTTGACTATGGTGCTAAAATAACTTTTTATACAAAGTTTGGGGCATTCAAATTACATATGCAAGTTTGGGGTGCTAATCTCACACCCTTCAAAGTTTGGGCTATTTTTATTTTTTTTCCCTATTGGTATTGACTCTAAAGAACGAATATAGCATGACATACACCACCTATAATCAGGTTTCTCCTCCCACCACATTAACTCGCTACTTCCATTACCATTATCTACCTCCTCAACCGCTGAAATACTCTGTGCAGGTAAAAACTCATTCGGAGCAGGATCTCCCTCATTGTTTTTGTGAGAATTGAACCCAAGACATCACATAAAGAGGAGACTTGAGGATGAATGGCCTACCAAATGAGCCACACCACTTTACCCAACATTGCTATTTCTATCAACCAATTTTTTACTTATCTAGATTTCATGCTAAGTTAACCCTACAACTCCAAGAAAACATTAGAAGCCGAGTATTGAACATGAATTTGATTCACATGGGCACATTCAGCAAGAAAGACTAATGATGACCTTTAAGATCCAATCTAACCCATCCAACTTAAATCACTAGTCAATTCTAGGGAAACCTCAAAGAGTGAAAGATGGGTTCTTTTTTTAAGAAATTGCAAAATATATACTCCAAGCACAATTAAAATATCTCCAATGGTAGGATCTATTTTAGAAGGTCGATCTTATGTGACATAAAAAGAAAGAGAAAGTTAAGCTAATTTGTTTAACAAGAATGAAGATAAATATATTCCCTCTGTATTTTAAAGTTCAATACATTATTCTTTTTAGAATATATTTAAAATTTTGCTACCTCTCCCCTTTTCATAAACTTTCCATTTAAAAATACTCAATTACCCTTATTTTTTCTATTATTTATTTTCTTTTTATTACTTTTACACTTTCTCTCCTACTTTTTCTACAAGATTCATTACTCCTACTACTTTCCTCCTTAGATAATGTGTCAAAGTCAATGTAGCAATCTTTAAAATACATAGCAAGAATTTAAAAAAAATGAAAACTAAGAGCCTGTTTGGTAATGCTGAAATTATGTTGAATTGATTGATTATGTTGAATATGAAAAACATGTATTTCAAATGTATATATTTCAATGAAACAAGGAAAAAAGTATATGAAAAAAAAAATTAAATTATCCTCTTAAGCAAACTCGGCAAGAAATATAACCGCAAACTTAAAAATTTTGATCTTTACATCATTCAGTTGGATAAACAAAATAATTATACCCCACCTAGTTAAGCTGAATTGGCCGAATGTACTCAAGTTTCTGAAATTACAACGAAACCAGTTTAGTCTGCTAAAGCCAAACCTAGAGAAGTTTCAGAAATTCGTACTATTTGATTAAGAGCCCATTTGGTAATAGTCAAATCGTCTGTATTGACTGATTTTGCTGAAATATATTAAGTTCTGGCTGATGTAGCTGTAATGGCTGATTCTGCTAATTCGTGAAATATAATAATTTAAAATACATTTTATTTAAAAAATAAAGATAAAATTGTATGAAAAATAGCTAAAATGGTCGTCTACAGTAACTTCAGTCAATACAGTCAGAAAAGTAACTATGACCTTACTTTTTTTATTTTTACACAATTCAGCCCGTAAAACCGAAAGTTACGGGTATGTTTGGCACAACTAGCTGAAAAGATACTTTTGTGAGCTTTTTAATAACTATTAGCTTTTAGTGACTGAAAAATCTTAAAAGAAAAATGTGGTAGCTGTTTGGTAAAAAGCTGACTGTTTGATTTAGTTCGGTTTGGTATACAAGCTGTTAGAACTAATTAATACTAAAAGTTACTAGCTTTTTTCAGATGCTACTCCTCGTAGAATCTCAAAAAAAATCTTTTAATTTTTGAAAAGATTTTAAAAATTGTCATGCCAAACATATAACTAGAAGATTTTAGAGACTTTTTGAACAGTACAAAAGCTAGAAAGCAGAGACTTATGGCTGCCAAACATAGTCGGATGTTTGATGAAAAAGTTGGCTTATAAGTCTGAAAAGCCAAAAATCATGGGTATCAAACGGGCACTAAGAAAATAGATATAAATTATACTACCTCCGTCCCGATGGACTTTGCCAAGTGCAAAGTAGGTGAGAAATAAGAAAAATAAAAACTGTGTAGTTGAAATTTTTTGCAGAAGAGAGAGAAAGGTACAGAATTACAAATTGGTTGCTTTAATAGGAAAGTGACAAAGTTTTTTTAAACAACCAAAAACAAAAAGTTGTCAAAGTTCAATGGGACGGAGAGTATGAAAGAAAACAGTCATCAATTTCATGAATAAGTTACAAAGAGTAGAAATCTTAGACATTTTGTTAATTACACAATTATAAAATTTAAAGCTTGATAAATACTTGCTCGAAGAATCAAAACAAGAGGTTATCAAATTGGCCTTTTTTATAACCCAAGAAAGAATTGCGTACTAGGAGGGCATTAGAAACAAATTAGCGTATATGGATATATGATAGGTTGACTCATGTTCATCGACTCATCTGTGGTGGCCCTTGCGTAGTTAAGAATGAGAAGGGAATTAAAGTTACATTGACGGTCCAGACCTAACTCCACACTATTCATGGGGCCCAGGCCACCGATCTTGACTTAATTCATTAATTCTATGTAGCTGGCGTGGGGAGATAAAAATGACCAGAATCATTAATAATTAATGATAAAGTTTTTGCCAGTAAAAAAAATGATAAAGTTTTTTAGACAAATAAAAAAAGAAAATTTGCAAAATTTAATTGACCGCCGCTCCGCCAGGAATACTAGGTAAGTGATTTTGTTATTTAATTAATAAAATCTTTTCCGATAAAGAACAAAATATGCCTAGTGGTAATAGTCAAAATTTGGTAATGCTTAGGGCCTTAGGCTCACAAAATAATGATGGAATAATTACATATATACTATCGTATGATTTCTAAAAATGTGACTAGCGATTAGAATAGTAATGAAATTATAGTAATTTATATCCAATTTTTAAACTTAAGTTAACATAACACTACATTGTAGTAACTATTAGTCATATTTATGTAAATAGGTTTTATTTTGGTAATATTTTTTGTAAAAAACCTATGATGATACTCTGTAAATCATTCTAAAATTGTGATAGTTTCGGTTGCAGCTAGTTTGGTGAGCGCGGTTTTTCTCATCATTTGTACATTTTGTCTTTGTCACAATGTGTACATAATTTTTAAAATTTTCTCATTTTTTAAACGAATTATCTAGTATCTATGTCCAAGCATGTATGGAGTACTAAAAAATTAAAAAATAAAAATGTGTTCAATTGCTTTGGATGACTATGTATTACCATGTACTTCCTCCCCATCCTCCGTAACAAAAAGATAATCCCACTTTGAAAGCATGTAGAATACGAATAATAAAAGAGAATATTAGTTAGTGAAGATATGATGAGATCATAGTAGAATAGTGTTGGAATGAAGAAAAAATATTCAAAAAAAGTAGTTGTAATAGTGTATTATTTTAAAAACTGCTATGAGCTTTTTTCTTCAATATTACTAAATTAAAGCTGATTTCCAAAAAATGTGACCTTTTTTTATAAAAAGGGCAATAATGTGACTAAGAAGGTCACATATCTCGAAAAACATAATGTTATGGTTGTAAACAAATCAAATACTTTGTACTCGATTCGCGATTTGAATTCGTGTAAAACAATTCGAATTCGGAATATTCGAATACAAATACAAATATGAATATTAAATTTGATTCGAGTTGTTATAAAAAACAAATAAGAATATCAGTGTATTCGATTCGAATATTAATCAAATATATTCGATCAATAATAGTGATAATATTATTATTAATAATAATAATAGTAATAACACTATAAATACTTTTAAAAGATAGCAATACCCTCAGAGGTCCATATATACATTTATGCATACAGATTCTAAGTCCATCTACAATAAATCAGAGTATAAATACGAATACAAATCATATTTTTGGTTCAAATGTCTTTCAAATACAATACAAATAATTATGTAGAAAATATTATTATATTAATAATAATAATAGTAATAACACTATAAATACTTTTAAAAGATAGCAATACCCTCAGAGGTCCATATATACATTTATGCATACAGATTCTAAGTCCATCTATAATAAATCAGAGTATAAATACAAATACAAATCATATTTTTGGTTCAAATGTCTTTCAAATACAATACAAATAATTATGTAGAAAAATAAAATTAGAGTCATTTGACTTTGACATATACAATTATCAACTTATTTCACACATTATAAGTATAATTTCTAATATGTGTGTGTTAGTGTTTATTTCAAAAAGTTTGAAATAGATTAATATTTATTAATCAAAAAAATTGATTCACTTTACTATATTGTGCACAATCTAAAAATGCATTGATCCATTAAAATTAAATTCTAAAAACACATATTAAGTCATAGCATGCATTTACAACATAAAAATACTCCGTATAAGAAAAATTATTTTATAGTGATATTTGACTAATATTTAACATGAGTGCTGTTCCGGTCAGGACATTTCTGACCGGAGCCCCGTCCGGCCTCCTCTATTTGGGGGCCTTCCTGATGGTATTTTTTGCTCAAATTTTTTGTGTAGGTTCCTCATCAAGTCTAGTTCATCCATACCCAATTTCAGCCAAAAATTCAATCGTGAAGATCGTCAAATGATTTTTGCAAGTTAACTGGTCTGGAAAATACATATTCTGGACCAGTTAACTTGCAAAAATCATTTGACGACCTTCCCGATTGAATTTTTGGCTGAAATTTGATATGGATGAACTACACTTGATGAGGAACCTACACAAAAAATTTGAGCAAAAAATACCATCGGGAAGGCCACCAAATGGAGGTGGCCGGACGGGGGGAGTGGTCCGGCCTGGCCGGACCTGAATATTCATCTATATATATTATTCATCTATATTCGATATTCGTATAAGATTTGTTAACTATTCGTATTGTTAAACAAATACAAATCGAAATTAATATTCGTTTCATACTCCCTCCGTCCCGTTGGAATGTTCCCGGTTTGACCTACACACATATTAAGGAAATAAACTTACCAGGAGGTAAATTTTACTGTTTGAACACTGTTTGAACACTGTTTGGACACTGTTTGACACTGTTTTGCACTGTTTGTCACTGTTTCGATGTAGAATAACTTTCTATTTAGGGAAATGAGAACTTTCCATTGAGACATCCAAAAAAGGAAAGTGGGAACATTCCAACGGGACGGAGGGAGTATTTGAATTCGAATACGTATTCGAAAAAATTAAACAAATACAAATACAAAATTTCACTATTCGACTGGATTTGGTTCGTTTACAACCCTACATAATGTCACTGTATTTTTATGTCATTGCCGGGATTTTTATGTCACTGTTATATGTCACTATCAAATTTTTATGTCACTTTTGAATGTCACTATCAAATTTTTATGTCACTTTTGAATGTCACTACCAGATTTTATGTCACTTTAGGATGTCACTATCAACGGAAAACGTGTCACTATGTTACCGGAAATTTTTCCCGTTGTTTAAGCACCCTTTGTTTAGGCATCCCTTTGACCCAATAAGATTAACCCCGGCCACCACAAGTCACCATAGCCATCCACTAGCCACCCAATCATTGTCGGACACCAACTCCGATCACCCTAACCTGCCCAAATCCACCCCTCTAACCCCACTGACCACAGCCCCCGGCGACCACCCCAGCACCCAGACCCATTGACAATCACTCCAAAACCATTCCACTAGCCCAGGTGCCCACTGCCCCCACCTGCACCCTCCCCACTGCCCCTCCCCGCTGCTGTCACGACCAAAACTCTGGCCAGCCACCGCCACCGACGACCACCATTTCCCCACCCCGATATGACTCCCCCAGCTCCTCTCTGCCCCAACCAACCTCATCTCGAACCAACTCCGCCCCCTCCAGCCACCCAATTGCTGCTGGACACTAACTCCGACCACCCTAACCAGCCCAAATCTACCCCTCCCAACCCCATCTTTGACAGCCTAACCTAGCCACGCCAGCCCGCCAATGAACCCTAGTCGCCGCCCTCCCCCAGATCTGACAGCTTTCTGCTCGCCATTATAGATCTGATAGCAGAGGTGAAAGGAGGCGCGACAAGGCAAGGCGCGACAAGGCAAGGCGCGACGATGCGGAGAGGCGAATGTGCGGAGAGGCCGGAGGCGAGGCTAGGCGGCGTCCTGTGCAGCGAGGTAGGCAGGAGTAGCTTTCATTCCATAGGGTTGTAGACGAGAAGAAGAAGAGTGTATGTGACGGTAAGGAGAGGTGCAGCGGCGATGGCAAGGTGAGGTGCAGTGGCGATGGCAAGGTGAGGTGCAGCGGCGATGGCAAGGTGAGGTGCAGCAGAGGCGGCAGAATCGACGTCGGTCGGTGGCTTTCTCTCAGTGCGGCTGCGGCTCTAGATTCTCGCATCGACTCCGGAGGAAGACACTGGAAGGGATGTGCGATGTACTCCGGAGTGAAGGGCTGATTTATTTTTAGGTAGATTCTATGGTACCCATAAGGTACCGTACCTTTGTGCACATGGACCAATCAGAATCATGCAGTTGAATTATTTAAATCTAAATTAAAAGGAATTTAATGATTTGGACCAATCAAATGCATGGTAGGTACGGTACCCCCATTTTTTAAATGGGTACCGGAGTTGTCACCTTATTTTTATTACTTTTTTGTCTAATCCTATATTAGTCATATTTTTGTCAACTGAAACTCTATAGATAATATTTAGGCCATTATTTCAATTATTATTGGGAATACGATATGAAAATTTAGAAACGAAAAGATTATGAAAGAATGGCACACGTATGACCTGGACACTTTTGAAAGACCAAAATATGACTCGTTTTGATTTTTCTAAAAATGTGATCTAAAAAATTCAACTTCCAGTCTATCGCACCATCTCCACTTCGTAACAAAACGGCGACTCTCCTTATCCCTCTTGGAACGAACTGCGATGCATCTCCTCTTTCCAGATCTACCAGCAATCGGCGATGGAGTGAAGGAGATGGATGACCAGCGCCGAATTCCTCGTAGCCAATGCACGCACGCCGCCGTTGTCGTCTTCGTCTCAGCCACCCTTTCCGTCGTTGCTGTCTTCGTCAAAGCCAACAAACGTTGCCGGTGTTGTTTTTGTCGCAATCAACCCCCACTGCCGCTGATTTCTTTGTCGTGGCCAACCCATGCCATCTCATCCAGGTCTGCACTCTTGCTCTTCCCCTGACTCTGGCCGAGGCTACAGCTTGACACAGCAGAGGTTGGGGCTTGAGCGTGGGGATTGGGGTTTTTCCGGTGTTGGCGTTGGGACAGGGAGGTGGAATGGAAATAGGCAGTGTATGGGTAAAAGCAGTGGCGGTGGGATGGTGGTGTTCGGTGATAGCCTAGCCGAAATAACAGTGACCGAAGTAATTGTGTGTCAAAGCGGAATTGTGTGGAAATGTCACTACCTATGTGTCACTGTGGCCGGAGGCGGCGGTGTCACTGCGGCAGTGTCACTGTGACACGGGCGGTGGCTACAGTGACACGGGCGGTGGCCGCAGTGACATAGGCGGTGGCCGCAGTGACACGGGAGGTGGCCGCAGTGACACGGGAGGTAGCGGCAGTGACACGGGCGGTGGCGGCGCGCAGTGACTTTTGATAGTGACATTAAAACATGATAGTGACATTAAAATCTGGAAATGACATTAATATGACTTTCTTGATCACTTTTTTGCCCCTTTTCAAAAGTGCTCATTTTTTTATAATTGGTTCAAAATTAGTAATATTCAAATAAAAACCCCAAAGATTATTGGGTTTTTTACAAGAATATTACTAAAATAAAACATATTTACATAAATATGATTTTTCATTACTACAATGTGGTGTTGTGGTAACTTAAGCTCAAAACTTGAACATGAATTACTATGATTTCATTACTACTCTAGTCAATAATCATATTTTTGTAAATCATCTTTATTTTGGTCATATTTGTGTAATTATTTCAAGATTATTTAGGAAACGGGAAATCAATTAACATTCAAATTCAGTGCTTTGCATCCGTCTTATTTGGTCTAGCTTCATCGAAGTAAATGTGGGATTTTGTTGATTACAACAATATAGGCGAAATAAATGATGCCATTAAATGCACTGCTTTTTTAGATAATTCGGCAGATTTATTTATGTAACCATGTAGACTACTTATGTAACCATGTAGACTACTTCTGGTTCTTAAATAAATGCAACGGTCAACATTTCACATTTATTGAGACACAACTTTGACCATTAATATATATAATTTTTGTATTAGTAAAAAGTTAAAAAAAATAGGTTTTGAGAATTTACAATGAGACAAATTTAACAATATTTTTTTCATAAAAAAATATTATTATATTAATAAATAAAACGTAGTCAAAGTAGAACATGTGAATAGTGCAAAATTCAACATGTTGCATTTATTTAAGAACAGAGGTAGTATAAAACGAGATAAATAGACGCACAAAAACAAATTAATACACAATATAACATCTCTCTTCTCCATACATCTCTCTTCTTATTTTTGAATGGCCATGTCAAAGAAAATGTTTTGATGTAAATATTGTGTTTGACATTTTTGCAAAAAATGTAAAATATAAAAGATCATGTAAAAAAATAGAGAGAAAAGATTTACTAATTTAACTTTTTGTGTTTATATCTCTAATATCACGTATACATCGTACATATTGTTAGCTGGGAAGATGCTCTCTGTAGAATTTTAGGTGGTAAATTTTTATTATGGACTTAGGTATAATGCACCGAACCCTCAAGTGAAATACCTAATATAAATTTGGCAAATTAGCCTCTTATGATTTAAAATATGCATCAAACTTCCATGTGTTATAATTATTCATGGGAAAAACTCTTTATATGCATACTTGCATATTCAACCATTTTTTTAAAAACAAGTGTATCCAAATTGTTTAATTTATTCTTGAAAGAGATTTTGCACATGAATAATTATAACACAAGGAGATTTGACGTATTTCTTAAATAGTTTGATGCATTAAATCCCTTTTGACTTGTATATTTTGATCAGTATTGAACTACGGGGTATAATCTACAGAGTTTTCTACAAATATAGTACACATCAAATTTCTCTTTAAGTGTTTTGGCATTTTAGCGATTAGCGTTTAGCGGATAGCGGATAGCGAATTATGTTAGTGGATTGTCAATAGCGGATTGGTCATATAGTTTGTACAAAACGTCATATTTCAAAACGCTAACTCAAAACTTTCCTATTTGTGGCATTTCTATTTGAGCTTTCCGTCCAACAACGCTAGTGCCGAACGGTTATTTACCAAATTTATTGAAACACCTTCTTTATCTACATATGATTTCAGGAAATATAGTACAACCTCAAATTTAGCTTTTTCTTTAACGACAAATTTACACGGAATAGTTTTTAATTTATTATTTGTCCCCTCCTTAGACCTTACTATGAACGGCAATGACAACTTTTTGCTAACTATTCCAATTTCCAATTGCCCAAAGTTGTACAAGGGTGGATGGAGTATTTTATACGGAGTATTAATTAAAAAATTCCAAGTAGTGTCTCATTTTACTTGTCTTATTTTTCTTTTTGAGTTGTCCCAAAATAAGTTTTTGAAAAGAAATCTTTTTGGTTCACAACTTTTCACTTTACAATACTCAAATCTCAACCACAATTTATACATTTTCAATCACTTTATTAAAAATTGTGGCAAAACGGAGACACTTACCATGGGACGGAGTTAGTAATTAATTACTCGCTCAAAAAGGATAACGATTTTTTGCAAAAGAAAGAAAGGATAGAATTAAGAAATAAAGTAAATACAGAGGAAGCAATAATTTCAGTAATTAATGAGAGCAGGTACGAACCATGAGTGAGAGGCCGGAGACGCAGGACCAGGAATTGCCGAGGTTGGCGGCGGCGAGCGGAAGCTCACCGAGGTGGCCGGCGAACATGACGGCGACGAGAGTGATGAAGTAGAAAGAGGCGTTGGTGAGAATCATGGGAAGGGCGAACAGAATCTGATTTTTGGCTTCTTCTTTGTCCAGAACCTTCACCCACCATCTCTCTTTGCTTGATTCCAGCAGAGGACTGGTGGATTCTGATGCCGCTGGAATCCACATCTCTATCCCCCCTCTCCTCTTTTATCACTGTTGTCCAAGTCTTTTCTTTTCTTTTCTATGCAGAGTTTGCTCGATTATACGGGGTGGGGCACAAATCTCAGAAAGTTAAAGGATTGCTTTTAAAGGATACTCTTAAAATGATACGGAGTACTTTTTAAAAGAAATGGAAGAAACTCATGATCGCGTTTTAAAACAGAGAAAACGATAATATCATAATGTTATCTTTTTGACTGAAATTTGTGATCTGGTGTGATCTGGTCTCTGTGTATTTTATAATTACGGAAGTCGGATTTGGTTCGATCTGATCCGGGACTGAAAACAGTCCAAAACCTCCATAGTCTCATACTCTCATGAATGATTGAACCGGTTCAAGTAAAATCGTTTATAGTGAGATAAACCGTAGGAAAAGAAAAGGAAAGTTGTTGATGCCTTAAAATATTCCAAAAATATTCTTTTTTCTTATCCAAACAGGGAGTAGTAGTTTTGAGTGACCAATCAAATTTTCAAAGCAATAAAACTTTTGTCACGTGGAGCCCATTTTGTAACTCTTTTTTCGACTTATCAGACTTATCAGTCAACTTTTTCACCAAATCCATAATTTTTGTTTTCGCGCGTTGAATTGTGTAATAAGCAGAAAAAGTAAGGTTGGAGTTATTTTTCTGACTGTATTGGCTGAATTTACTGTAGATATTTTTATTAAATATCTAATACATGTCTCTCTTTCCATTTTGGAATGTTCTCTAATACATTTCTCTCTTTCCTACTTTTTCTCTTTCCTACTTTTTCTTTTACACACAACTCACTACACCTTTTATTCTACCCATATTAATTTCTTCTTAAATCTTGTGTCAAATGTTATACTCTCATCTATTAGAGAACGGAAGGAGTATTTTAAAAATATTTCTTTCTTAAATCGAATCAGCCAATATAGTCACTTCAGCAAAAACTTCATAAATTTCAACAGAATCAGCCAAAACAGCGGATTTTGGTGCTACCAAACGGGCTCATAGTCCTTTTCGTCCGATTTAGGTATATAAAGTTCATTGCTTATCCTGAGGAGGATTTTTTAAAAGAGGACCGGAAAAGCATACGATAGTATTATAGAAACCCACGTGACAAAAAATACTTACTTCGTTCCTTAATAGTTGTAAGTTTGTAACACTTTAGGTTTAACGTTGTTCATATATATGTTACTTTAAGCATGATTTTCTACTAATATATGAAGTATACGATAGTACGTATGATCTAATTATTATGTATAAAATATTGCTAAATTTCTCTTAATGTGTGCTTCCAAAATATTAAGTGTTTATATTGTTTGTTAATGCACAATTAAATATAATTATGGTCAAAATGTGTGTTGATTAGTGTGAAAGTTAAATTGTTGTTATTAAAGTTAAATTGTTGCTATTAAAAAATAACGGATGTAATTACTCATAACACAAAACACCCAATACTTGATTAATTGTGGGAGTGGGTAGATAGAACATAGAAGTAAGAAGAAGGAGGGGGGGGGGGGAGGAGGAGGAGGAGGAGGAGGAGGACGAGGAGGAGGAGGAGGAGGAGGAGGAGGAGGAGGAGGAGGAGGAGGAGGAGGAGGAGGAGGAGGAGGAGGAGGAGGAGGAGGAGGAGGAGGAGGAGGAGAAGAAGAAGAAGAAGAAGAAGAAGAATCCTGGAATCGGCGATGGTGGAAGCTGCGGTGGTGTCAAAGAGGTGTAGAATCACCAGAGAAAGGGGTGAATTCCATGGCTCGACGTAGAGGTGTTGCGTAGGAGGATCTGTGAGCGCAGGCTTCTGCGAATTGAAGGAGAAAAGCCGCATACGTGAGATAGAATTAGAATTAGGGTTGTAATGTTATTGTATAGGAGGGCATAATGGTAATTCGGAGTCCTATTTAGGGAATTAAAATCTTGTAGTCCTATTTAAGGAGTTTAGTTTAGTTTTAATCCTATATAGGACAATTACTAATAAAACTTGTATTAAGCCAAAACTGACACTCCCTCCCTATTTTAATGTTTTTTTATGTTAGCTTTGGACACAATATTTAAGGGAGAATAGTAGGGATAATGAACAACATAGAAAAAGTAGGAGAGAATGTGAAAAAGTAGGAAAAAGAAGATAAAAAGTAGAAAAAGTACGCAATTTATACCGTGGGATCAGCCCACCATGCTCATGGTGTGTCGATCCCAAAACGATACCGTTGTAAGCTTCGTATTAAAAAAAAATTGCAAATCTACGGATCCCCTTCATCTCCTTCGTTGTTTCATCTCCCCGTGGAACTCCTCTGAACTCCTGTGGGCAAATTTAAAGACTTAAAGCTAATTGCTTGTTTTAATATATGTGTGTGTGTGTGTGTATAGGTTCACGTGAGAACTTAATCTTAGGAGAGTAAAAAAGAATTAATATGGACCATTAGATTAGTAACTGTTTTGAGAGATTTATATTTGTACGTATAGGTCTATTATGTCATTTCCTATACTTTACCATGTTTAACCGTAGACACTCTCCGTATAATTCTCACTCCATTAATTAATTCATTAGGTGGTCAATGTCCCTCAATGATTATTTTTAATTCATTAGTTAATACACCGTTGGATTAAAGGTAGATCAGATACTCTCCGTAGTGATCAACCTTTCTTTTATTGTATTATTAGTATTATCATTATTATTATTATTATTATTATTATTATTATTATTATTATTATTATTATTATTATTATTATTATTATTATTATTATTATTATTATTATTATTATTATTATTATTATTATTATTATTATTATTATTATTATTATTATTATATTATATTTATTCTCCTTAACATTTTGATATAACACGTATGGGATTATTTTGCAGATTATATTTTATTTTTATTTCATGCTTCTTAAAATAGTGCACTTTTGTGTATATTTAAAATAGTGCACTTTTTTTATATTTAAAATAGTGCACTCTTGTGTATAAATAAATGTCCATGATAAAAGTGCATTTCATTTTGTTAAAAAGTGCCAATGTAGAATTTCATTAAATGTGATATAATGCACTTTTATTTATTTTAAAATGCACATGAAAATTGACAGTTTACACCAGTGCATATTCATCAGCATTTTTATTTAAATGATTATATATATATATATATAAGTGCACAACTACGAAAAATAAAGTGTATATATATATATATATGTATGTATGTATAAAAGTACTAATTTTTTTTAATATAAAAGTATATATTCTAATGAAGAAGACTCACCTTCATTATATGTTGAAGACGACTGTTGTGAATTATTTTAGACCTTCCTCAATTTACATCTTGCGCACACACCAGTTACATCAAGATTTGCCTAAAGTTACATATCCATAAGCGTGAGTTACATGTCAAATTTTCTCAACAAGTTACATCTCACTTACACGTGATTTACATTTCCTATAATGCGAGTTACACCATAATGTAATGCGAGTTACACAACACAACAAGTCCCTGGTATTCAAAAACAAATTATAAAAAAACATATTTATAGCCTTGATATTAAAAACAAAACATATACACTATTTATTTAAAAAAAATTGGACAATTAGATTTCTTTTTTCATTATTTAAATTGAAATCAATATTTTACTTCTTATACTCTGTTTTTAGATAACTTACATTTCAAATTGACTTAAGTTACATTTTTTTCAATGTAAGTTACATTTCTTTATATACGAGTTACATCAACATGCTGTTACAATTTAAAAAGAAAAGCCTGGAAGCAGTGGGAGCAGGATGCTCATTGTGAGCCGCTCCCACGGTATACCAACTGGTAAAGTAAGAATAATTAAATATTTTTAAAGGAAAAAATTATCAAAAAGGTAAAGTGTATGAAACTTTTAAATATATCACAAAATGGAAAGTGTATGGAACTTTAAAATACAGAGGGAGTATTATATTTCACAAAAGGGGCATGCCCTCGGTGAGACATGAGCATAACAGGTCTATGCTTCGGCACACCTTCACACAATTGCATCAAAATCTAGTTTTCCTCCATTTCTCTTCAACACCTGCAACACATCATTCTGAATCATCAAAGCTGGATATAAAAAAATTGTCAAAAGTCAATCATAGTTAGGCATGGCAATGGGTTAGGGCGGGTATTGCAAGACCCGGACCCGCCCCGTGACTTGGTGGGGCGGGTCCGCCCCGCCCCGTGACCTGCACGGGTCCAAACTTGTTGACCCATGACCCGCCCCATGCGGGGCGGGTCCGCCCCGCCGCAACCTAATTAGCTAGTTTGTATTTTATTTTGTGGGAAGTTGTTACCAATTGAATCTACATAATGTTTATCTCTAAATAATAATTAAAAATCAATATATTAAATCAAATTCATTATACGCTAAAAATTTCAAAAATTAAGGAAAAATTACTCAAAATTGAATAGTTAATCTAATTAGTTATATTAACAATTGAATAAATGTATTAAAATTCTATATATAAAGAAGACATTGATAATCCGCCATCCATCTCATTCTAATATATACTTATTTATATATTATAAGATCAAAGAATTTATGATTTATTGTATACACACATATGTATGTTGAAGTATATTTGTAGTACTCCGTATAAGTTAAGAAAAAATATGTATACTTATATATTGAGCGGGTCGGGTCGGGGCGGGTCGGGTCGGGGCGGGTCGGGTCGGCACGGGTCAATTCTAATACCCGGACCCGTCCCATTGTATAGGCGGGGCGGGGCGGACACGCCCCAAATGTCTCGGGCCAGGGCGGGTCATTGCGAGTCGGGTTTTTTTGACCTCCATAATCATAGTAGCTGGATAAAGTCTAAAGAGAACCCTATACACATGTAGTCTAATTTGCATAACAAGACCATTGACGGTGAATTGTTTATGGGCAAAAATAGTTTCAATCCTTGCTTTCCACATCGAATACACAGTTGCAATACATTGCTAAACGAGCAACCTTACTCATGAGTCTCGCACCCCCATACTCCTTCATGCACAATTTAACTGTACTCAACAACGTAGATGTGTTTTTCTTCATTTTTATCCATTGTCCAACCTCCTTCCACACAACACTAGTAAATGGGCTTTTAAAGAACAAATGCTCATCTGAGTCTATTTGTACTATAAAGAAACAACATGTTTTATCCATGTCAATATACATCAAGTTATCATAGGTAGGTAAACGGTTTCTTAACCCAAGCCACAATATAAAGAAGTACTATTTAGGGGGGGGGGGTTAGTTTTTCCAAATCAGCCGCATCCATGGTTTACTGTGGTCTTTTGTTCTCATAATATCATACACCTTACCGGCATTAATCTTCCCAAGAACAAGGACAGAATTAAAACAGTTTATAACCTCCATTTCCCCCACCAAGAAGAGCACACAGATCATCTCTAATCTTGATAAGCCTTTTCAGAAGCGGGGATACACCAGTCTGATGTGTCCAATCCCAGATGGAGCAGTTCTTTAAGTTCACTCCGTGGAACCATTTAACCCACAAGATGTCCTTCTTCATATAAATATTCCATAGTATTTTTGATAGGAATGCAGAGTTCCCTTTTTTTACAGTCTCTTAGTCCTAATCCTCCTTCTTTAGGTTTGTACACATCTACCCACGCCACATTTGCATTTGGACCACCCCATAAAAAGTGTCTATAGTGACTCACAATTTTTCAATAACGGCACGGGGAATAGGCCGGGAAGACTTGAATTCAATATGACTAAACACCCTGAATCACTGTACGAATTAGTTTCAGTCTACATGCATAACTCAAGTTCTTTGTCTTCCACTTCATAGTGAACTCTTCAATTTTTTTAAGAAAAGGGGAATATTGTGCTACAAATACTCTTAAAGGAGCCAAAGGAACCCCTAAGTACCTAACGGGAAAGTCTCCCATTAGGGCCCCAACCGCAACAGTAATGATTTCTTTCTCAAAATCAGAAACACATGTTAAAAAGATGTTAGATTTAGCACAATTAATAGAGAAGAGGCCAGATGCTTCTTGGAAATCTTCCATACATTTCATAAGGATCTGATTGGATATTAAGTCACCCCTACAATTGAGCATCAAGTCATCAGCGAATATTAAATGAGAGATTTTCAATTGAACACACTTTGGGTGCAATTTGAAATCTGGCATAGAGGTACTGATGAGATATAGTATTCCGGCCTACTACTATTCAGGAGCCCGAGGCATCACCCCGGTACGAAGCCTAGACGGCGAGGCCCATTTAGGCCTAGCCGGCCCATTTCGGCCTACCTGACCCATTTTGGCCCAACTGGCCCTTTTAGGCCCATTGGCCCATGAAAAATAACCCTTACACCCCTCCATCTATAAATAGGATGTCAGGCTTCCATTAGAGGGGATCTTTTGGCTCTTCTTTTCTGGGAGCTAACTTCTCCTCCTCCCCTCTACTACTTCTTCTTCCTCTTTTGTAGATTAGCAAAAAGACTCCATTAATGGGAGCTCCGAGATATTTGTACTATGTAAATGGTGAGGAGAGTATTAATGAGACAGAGAGGACTTGGACATTAGCCTAAAAAGTCTCGTGGTTTTCTCCCTTTCGAATTTCCACTTAAAAACAGAGTATTCGTATATACCTATATCTATATTTACTATTTTATGTTGGATTAAACCCAACAATATATATATATATATATATATATATATATATATGTGAAAGACATTGGAATATGCTGTATAATATGCTTTAGAATATTCTTCTATCTTTAGAATATGCTTTAGAATATTTTAGGAATATACTCTAGGATATTATTATTGTATAGCATCTTATAGGAATATTCTATCTTTGTAATGTATATATATAGGGACTTAACCCTCCAAAGAAATACACAGAAAATTCTTCCATTCTCATTACTATTATATGCTTAATTCTGATAACATGGTATCAGAGCCTACCATTTCAATTTAGCTTCTTCTTCTTTTTTTTGGCTGGTTCCTTTGTATACAGAATATCAGTTTAGTTCAGAATCTCAGTTCAGAACATTGTTTCTCTAAGCAGTTCACAGAACCTCTGTATTCTTTTCAGCTTAGTTTTCCATATCTCAATTTAGTGGTCAGACTGGATTCTTTCCCGAAGAGCTTGAGTTCAGTCCAGAATCTTCAGAACCTCTAGGCACCACTGTCTACAAGAATCTCCAGTACAGGCACTCTAATTACCCTTAAACCAGAACCTCTATCAGAACCTTAGTCCATCTCTGTCAGGTCCATCCATCTTCCCTGGCCAGAGATTTGATCAGAATTTTTCCAGAAGACTCGCCTAAGAAGACTCTACCACCAGGTGGACGGACATCTGTGGACATCCACATCTTCGTCTGGTTGTTCGCGCTGGGGTCTCCCATATCTGTGGAAATTTGCTCGTCTGGTTGTTCGCGCTGGGGTCTCGCTTGGGATGCTTCCTCTCCTTCGCGGATGATTCGCCGTTCGCGTCTGGTTATCTTATTCTCCGCATCAGTCAACGCCAAGCTGGATATCTTAGTCTCCAAGTTTTAAGTCCACAGTCGGGAACCCTACTGTAAGATTTCAGAATATCTCATTTTGTTTTAATATTATTATTGTCTCTTAAAAAAAAAAAAAAAAAAAAAAAAAAAAAAAAGAAAAAAAAAAAGAAAAAAAAAAAGAAAAAAAAAAATGCCTGGTTCTGACACTGACACCTCCGCAGTAACACAAAGTCAGCCTTTGATAGTTTCTGAAGTTATTCCCATTAATTTTAAAATTACTGAGAATAAACTTTGTGGCTCCAATTATCTTGAATGGAGTAAAACTATCAAACGTTATTTAAGGAGCATTGATAAATATACCCACTTAGTTGATGACCCGCCAAAGGAGGAGGTTGATAGAGCTGCTAATACTGCCTGGCTTCGTGACGATTCTAGATTATTTATCCAGATTCAAAACTCAATGGAGAATGAGGTAATGGGGTATATTAGTCATTGCGATACTGTGAAAGAACTGTTTGATTATTTGGAATTTATGTATTCTGGAAAAGGTAATCTTAACCACATCTATGAGGTGTGCAAAGCCTTTTACAGAGCAGAAATGAAAGATAAGCCTCTCACGGGTTATTTTATGGATTTCAAGAAAACCTATGAAGAGCTGAATACATTAATGCCATTTAGTCCTGATATCAAAGTGCAGCAGAAACAAAGAGAACAAATGGCAGTGATGAGTTTTTTGGCTGGTCTCACATCTGAATTTGAAACAGCCAAATCACATATCTTATCTAGTGATGAGGTCTCTTCTCTTCAAGAGTCTTTCACTAGAGTGCTTCGCACCGATACTTCATCCACGCCATTAGCACCTCAGTCAAGCAATGCATTTGTAGGGCAAGTTCCGACATTCACCAGAGGAAGTGAGAAATATCCACGTACTGGCCCATCTGGCAAAGGCGTAGTATGCAACTACTGTAAAAAGCCTGGACACTTGATCAAAGATTGTAGAAAATTAAAATTCAAAAATCAAGGAAATCAGGTTGCTCACATTGCTTCCGCTACACAGTCTTCTGATGGATCAATAAGTATGTCTTCTGAGGAATACGCCAAATTTCTTTGCTACCAAGAGACTCTAAAGCATTCATCTACTCCTATCTCAGCTGTCGCTAATTCAGGTAATCCAAACACATGTCTTGTGTCTTCATCCTCAAAATGGGTTATCGATTCAGGGGCAACAGATCATATGACAGGTAATCCTAGTCTTTTTTCCTCATTCCACACACCTCTTCATACTTCTAGTGTTACTTTGGCTGACGGATCTACATCACCAGTTCTTGGAACGGGTATAATTGTCCCAACACCTACCTTACCTTTGTCACCCGTCCTAAGTCTTCCTAACTTTGCCTTTAATTTGATTTCGATCAGCAAAATCACACGTAATCTTAATTGCTCTGTAACCTTTTTTCCTGGATATTGTGTATTTCAGGATCTGGTGACGAATCGGGTTATTGGTAAAGGATATGAGTCGGCTGGTCTCTATCTCTTGGATACATCCTTACCCAAATCCATCTCTTGTCTTGGAGTTGGAACTGTGTTAGAGGCTCATTATCGACTAGGCCATCCCTCTCTCCCGTTGTTAAAGAAACTTCATCCTCAATTTAATAAGGTGTCATCTTTACAGTGTGATTCATGTCAATTTGCAAAACATCATCGAACTAGTTTAAGTCCCCGAGTCAATAAACGAGCACACGCTCCTTTTGAACTTGTTCATTCTGATGTTTGGGGCGCTTGCCCTGTTGTGTCCAAAACTGGTGTTAAATATTTTGTTACCTTTGTTGATGATTATTCTCGTATGACTTGGATATATTTTATGAAACGTCGTTCTGAGTTATTTTCTCATTTTTGTGCCTTTTGTGCTGAAATTAAAACTCAATTTAATGTACCTGTTCGTATTTTAAGGGGAGACAATGCTCAAGAATATTTATCTTCCTCATTTAAGTTGTATATGGCTCAACATGGCATCATTCATCAAACTTCATGTGTAGATACACCTCCCCAAAATGGAGTTGCTGAACGCAAGAACAGACATCTATTAGAAACTGCGCGGGCTCTTCTATTCCAAATGAATGTGCCTAAACAGTTTTGGGCAGATGCTGTGTCTACAGCATGTTTTTTGATCAATAGAATGCCATCTACTGTCTTGGATGGTAAAACTCCATATCAGTGCCTATTTCCAAATAATGAAAATTTTCCTATCCCTCCTAAAATATTTGGTTGCACTTGTTTTGTACGAGATGTTAATCCCCATTTAACAAAGTTAGATCCCAAGTCATTAAAGTGCATTTTCTTAGGCTACTCTCGAGTTCAAAAGGGTTACAGATGTTTTTGTCCAAGTACGGGTCGATATCTTGTTTCAATTGATGTCTCCTTTCATGAAAATACACCGTTTTCATCAACAGAGACAAATATTTGTAGGGAGAATGATGATGTACTCATTTACACAGTCACTATACCCGAGTCCACTGCTTCAGCCGTTGTTCCACATGTTACTTTTCCTGAGCCTAGTCCCCCGGTACACTTGGTCTACACCCGTCGAAACAAAGTACAAGATCCCCCTCCACCTGTGGTTACTTATCCTGATACTGATCCGGTCTCGATCTCATGTCCTGAACCAATACCTGCATCTCCAGATCCTGCCTCTACATCAGATCTTGACCTCCCTATCGCACTACGTAAAGGTACACGGTCTTGTACTCATCCTATTTCTTCATTTGTGTCGTATAATCAGTTATCATCTGCCTCATGTTCTTTTATTGCTTCCATTGATTCTATTTCTGTTCCCAAATCTGTTAAAGACGCTTTGTCCCATCCTGAATGGCGTCATGCCATGGTAGAGGAAATGAATGCTTTGGATCTTAATGGTACTTGGGATTTGGTAGACTTGCCTACAGGGAAGAAATCTATTGGATGTAAGTGGGTCTTTGCTGTAAAGGTTAACCCCGACGGCTCCGTTGCTCGGTTGAAAGCCCGATTAGTAGCGAAGGGTTATGCTCAAACCTATGGGGTTGATTATTCTGACACTTTTTCTCCTGTTGCTAAATTAACATCTGTCAGGTTACTTATTTCTCTCGCTGCAACTAATGGTTGGCACTTACATCAGCTGGACATTAAAAATGCATTCTTGCACGGTGATCTTCAGGAGGAAGTTTATATTGAGCAACCTCCAGGGTTTGTTGCTCAGGGGGAGTATGGAAAAGTGTGTCGACTTCGCAAGTCTCTTTATGGTTTGAAACAGAGTCCCCGTGCATGGTTCGGGAAATTCAGTCAATCAATTGAACGATTTGGAATGATAAAGAGCAAATCAGATCACTCTGTATTTTACAGACAAACGAAAGCAGGTATCACATTGCTTGTGGTGTATGTCGATGATATTGTGATTACAGGGAGTGATAATGCAGGTATTTTGGCTCTTAAGAATTTTCTTCATAGTCAATTCCAGACGAAAGATTTGGGCTCATTGAAATACTTCTTGGGGATTGAGGTTATACGGAGCAAGAAAGGCATATTTCTATCTCAACGTAAATATGTGCTTGACTTGCTAACTGAAACAGGGAAATTGGGGGCAAAACCGAGCAATACTCCCATGATTCCCAATGTGCAGCTCACTCATGAAGGCGTACCATTCAAAGATCCAGAAAGATATAGAAGGTTGGTTGGAAAGCTTAATTATCTCGCAGTTACCCGTCCAGATATTGCGTACTCAGTGAGTGTAGTAAGTCAATATATGTCATCTCCGACAGTTGATCATTGGAATGCTGTAGAGCATATATTATGTTACTTGAAGGGGACACCAGGACGAGGTATTGTTTATCAAAATCATAATCACATGAGAATAGAATGCTTTGCAGATGCTGATTGGGCTGGATCTAAAGATGATAGAAGATCCACATCTGGCTATTGCGTCTTTGTTGGTGGTAATCTCGTCTCTTGGAAAAGTAAGAAGCAGAATGTGGTTTCTCGTTCGAGTGCTGAATCAGAATATCGGGCTATGGCACAATCGGCATGTGAGATAATCTGGATAAATCATCTATTGAGTGAAATCGGACTGAAGACACCAATGCCTGCTAAACTCTGGTGTGATAACCAGGCTGCTATACACATTGCCAACAACCCAGTGTTTCATGAGAGAACAAAACATATTGAGGTCGATTGTCACTTTGTTCGAGAAAAGATACAACAAGGATTGATCTCTACAGGATATGTGAAGACGGGAGAGCAACTTGGAGACTTGTTCACTAAAGCACTAAATGGAATTCGTGTTGGTTATTTATGTAACAAGTTGGGCATGATAAATATCTATGCTCCAACTTGAGGGGGAGTGTGAAAGACATTGGAATATGCTGTATAATATGCTTTAGAATATTCTTCTATCTTTAGAATATGCTTTAGAATATTTTAGGAATATACTCTAGGATATTATTATTGTATAGCATCTTATAGGAATATTCTATCTTTGTAATGTATATATATAGGGACTTAACCCTCCAAAGAAATACACAGAAAATTCTTCCATTCTCATTACTATTATATGCTTAATTCTGATAACAATATATATATATATATTCCGGAATATGTATTTTCCGGACCAGTTAACTTGCAAAAATCATTTGACGACCTTCCCGATCGAATTTTGAGCTGAAATTTGGTATGCACAAACTAGACTTGACGAGGAACATGCTCAAAAAATTTCATCAAAAAATTCCACCGGGAAGATGCCCAAACGGGCTCGGCCGGACGGGGCAGCCCGTCAGGCCGGCCTGACATGAAGAGCACTCTATATATATATATACTATTTTTATGTTGGATTAAACCCAACATGTACACATGTTTAAGCTTCTTGAAAGATACTCCATTGACAACAAAGAAAGGGTAGGGGACATAGGGTCTCCCTGCCTCAAACCTCTCTTTCCCCTGATAAAACCATGCAACCCTCCAATTATTGAGATTGAGAAAGTGGTAGTACTAATGCATTCTCATATATATAGCCACCTAACAAACAAAGGTGGGGAGGCAAGAGCATCCAACATATCTTTAAGGAACATCCATGAGATTGTATCATAAGCTTTCTTAAAGTCCACCTTAATTAGACATCTCAGAGAAATAAATTTTCGGGTGTAGCCTCTTACCCGTTCTTGTGCCAGAAAGATATTATATGTGATAATGTCAACAATCTTGGGTAAAATAGGGTTCATCCTGGTAGCCAACACCTTTGAAATGGTTTTGTAGATAACGTTTGTGCACGATATTGGTCTAAAATCAGCTGCGGTAGGATTATGGAATTTTTTAGTGATTAGTGCAATGGATGTATGGATTATCTTCTTCAAAAGTTTACCGTGAGCAAAGAACTCCATCAATGCTTTAGTACAATCTTCCCTCCTACCATTTCCCAATTTTGCGTTAAAAAATAGATAAGAACCCATGGGGTCCCGGAGCTTTGTCTTCTCCAATGTAAAAAAGAGCGTCTTTAATCTCTGTTATGGTAACTGGAGCAATCAAACTATCTGCCATAGCTAAATCAATCAACATCCCGTTTCTGATTACATTAACATCAAGAAGTTTGCATGGTTTATGAGTCCCTAGTATGGATTGAAGGTGATTTTAGATTTCCTCTACAACTTCTTCACAAGATGTTGTTAACTAGTCATCGTCTTTTAGAATGGAAGCAATGTAATTCCTGGATGAGTTTCGTTTTGCGATTTAGTACATCCGCCGTCTGCCTCTACTCGATGATTTGTTTTAGCCCTTCGTTGGTAAAATAAGAGTTTAGCTTCAGACAGAAAGTTTGCCTCCTTCATTTTTTTTATGTACCTTCTCTAGTAACATAGGGTTATCAGAATCCAAAAGTCGTAATTATTGGTCTACCTTGAATCTCTCTCTTGCCTCTTTTGCTCTTGATGAAATGTGAGAGAACTCAGCTTAAAATTTTCAGTTTGGAGCATATTTGGTACTGGTAGTACCCTCTACTGCCTTCCCTGGCATACATTTTTGTTTAATATTCCCACCTTGATCAATAGTACCTTGAGTAGATTCACAATAGGAGTAAGCATGCTTCCACTCTGTTTATTCCTGCACTACAAGAAATTAAGTGTTTTTTACCCACACATAAAATAACTACACATAATAAGTGTGGGTAATTAACCACACATAATTTGATTATGTGTAGGGAATTAATAAAGTGATATCGGCTCAATTAGTTACAAAAAATCTGTGTGGCTAAATATATTTCGGCACAATAAAATTTTGGAGGGAAAATTTCATTCTAATTTTTTACTTTAGCGGGAGGCATTTTTTAATGCGAACATCGACGTGGAATTTTAAGTTTTGAAATTACGTACACATCCAATACATATGTTGAAAAATACCCACGTTAGATTCAGTTATCCCGCCCTTACTCCTAACCCTGCCGCTACACCTCACGTTTTCTTTCATTGGGCTCTGACTGCTCCTTCCATTCTACAATCGGCCACTTTAGGATGAAGAAACGAAGCTTTTCTCTTCAATTATTGGCTCTGGAAGACAAAGGTACACATTATTGTGTTTTTCTCTCTTTATACCCGACGGCTCGTTTTCACTCGTTTTATTAAAAAACGAAGCTTTTTTAATCGGCCACTTTTGGGTGATATCGACTCGTTTTTCTCACTTTATAATTACTTACTGCAATCGGCTAATTGAACAATCGGCTGAATTAGTTACAATCGCCTAATTGTTCAATCGGCTATGGCTTCACCTCTTAACTCGTTTTTTTTCTTACAGCTCTGGATCCTCCTTCGTCATTGTACAATCGGCTACTACCGGGTGAAGGAACAAAGCTTTTGTTTTCTAATCCGAGAATTCTAGAAGTAGGCTCCTGCAATTTCTCTTCTGGGCTATGGAAAACAAAGGTATACATTCTTGCAATTTCTTTTTATCTCTATATACTATACTCCGTATATCATATTACTTGAAAAACCTGTCTGGTATAATTAGGTCTGACTTATGTATCTTTTTAAAGTTTTAATTCCATAGTTTAATGTATATCAATTTTCCCATATTTTTTAATTCGACTTCTTGCCTCTTAATTTTGAACTTACTCACATTAGACCTCTTGGTTGATTCAATGCTAAGCCCTTAGTATATTGTGAAATAGGCAGTGGCAGAACTAAGGAGGCGAGCCCGGTGCAGGCGCTCTCATTCCCTAATAATGAATGAATGTATGATGTGTATAGCTTACAGCTCCGGGCATTGTGAGTATGAGAATATATATATATATATATATATATATATATATATATATATATATATATTGCAGCTTGCTAAAGAGTTAAAAAAAACTTTCAGTTGAGGTGTCTGTTCATCTGGAGCTAAATATCATGATAGAGTAGTCTAATGATAGATTAATCATTTAATCTAAGACTTTATAATGTTTAGAACTTTGGATCAACTTTTCTAATCTTAATTACACTGGTTTGAATGTTGTCTGCCTATATTCCCTTGGAAACTACAGACACTAGTTTGAATATTGATTGTCTATATTGTGCTGGTTTGAATATCGACTATCTATCATTATTGAGTTTCCCTTTTCAATGATGTTCATTAGTAGAAGTACATCATGATTAGATAGTAAATGTTATATTCTAATAATAGTTAAAAGATATGTTAACAAGCTATCAGCAGTTGGATATATAATTATCAGTAGTTAGGATATAGCTTGTTAACTTAGCTAGGACCCGAATTAAGTTAAAAACTTAAAATTATAATCAGTAGTTAGGATATAGTTAGGATTTGTACTAACAAACAGGAGTATATATTGATTCCTCCTACATATAACTATACACTAACAAGTTATTGTTTGTAGCATTGTTAAGCAGTTTTGCAGTATCAGTTCTCTTTAGATGAGCAGGTCAATAGTTAAGCAGTTCACTTTGAGTTGTTGTTTTTTTATTAAAAAAAATTATAAATGTCTGTTCAGGAGGAATCAAGAAGCTCAGCTACCAGAGTAATTTATCACATTTTATGTTAGAGATGAAGTGCAATAAAATGTCAAAAGTAATATGCAGCAGTATGGGCAGAAAGGCTATTCATAAAGGCTTTTCTGCATGATTACACTCTTAAACACATAACCTTTAAATAAGTATCTTCAAATATGGTTGGCCTAGATTAACTTGCTTCCTGATTTTCTAACTACCATTTGCAACTACATTAGGTCACATAACCATTAATCATACTTGTTATTCTCTCTGTTATGCAAACATTGTTTGATATTGATTTGAAGAATGCAAATGTCAAAAAGGCTATTGATAGGAAAATGCAAAGGGAAAGCCTCATGAGGGTGTTAGCTAAGTAGATTGGGAATATCTATGTAATTCCTGGAGCAACCCTCTCCATATCTGGTAAGATGTTTTGGACCTAAAGATTCACTGCACTTGATGTATTTAATTTTTTTGAAGAAAACATATTTAAGAATCTTAGAGCTTACTCTAACAGTAAACCTAGTCAATAATAGGAGCTTCTTTTCTTTAGCATGTTTCAGGTTATGGGCTTTGGGAATTGAACTTTATAGAACTTGCAGATGCCTTATGATAGCGAGGTTGAGGTCACAAGTTGTGAGTTCTTATTCTATTAATCCAGCTATATTGGTGTACATCACATGTGACGTAGTGTCAATTAAGTGTAGCTTATAATTAGTTAACACCTTATTTTCATGCTCGTGAGGTTAAAAACTGTGGGCAGTCCAGATTTTGTAAGTAATAACCTTATTTTCCTTGGGTGATGATTTGTGCTACAGGATAAAGCTCTTAAAAATGTTGAGTCACGCAAAGAAAATGGAATTCTAGAAATGGTTCATAAAGTATGGCACGTCATCACATTAGTCATGGATTCAAATTGGATGCTCCCATTGGATATATTGAGACATGGCGCCTCCGTCACTGGCATTCAAAACGTGGTTGAGTTTCTGCGAAAGCGAAATCTAAATAAGTAAGTATATTTTATTTTGGGTGTTACAAAGTTCATTCGAATTTACTTCCTTACTTTATTGACCAAATATACATACATACATATATTGATATATATATATATATATATATATATATATATATATATACACACACACACACACACACACACTTTGAGAATATCTTCCATTAATTAATGAGTTGTTTCTATTTCATTAATAACTTAATAGGAAGAAATGATGCAGTTGAGAAGAAAAAATCACCTGAACAAATGACTGATAAGCAAATTTTAGAGAATGTGCTTGGACGGGAATCCGGTCGTTTGTTTGGTTGGGGACGGTCTCCTTTTGGTGCATAAAAAAGAAGTTAAGATGATTCAAATCTTTCTATGTATAGTGAATTGCTTAATCGTGTTGAAATGATGGGGAAAATGTTGATAGAAGAACATTATTCAGCACATGCCACATGTTTCATCAGATCATTGTTCCGGTGCACTCAATCGCAGCTCATCTTTTATTGGACGAGCTCCACAATATGATGGTTCTGGATTCCACTTCTGAATTTTATGAGAAGAAATTACTTTTACATTAGTCTAAGTATGCATTTTAATGCTTGACTTTGTTAGAATATAAAATTTGACGTTGAAGGATTGATTTTGATTTTGTTGCCAAATTGTGGGCAACTTTGACATTAATGTCGTTCAATTTTAAATTATAACATATTGTATTATTTTATAATTAAATTCATTAGTCATAATGATAAATTGAGAATAACAATTTACCCACGCATAATAACTAGTACCTACACTTAATATTAAATTTTACCTACAAATAAAGGTTGTTTTACCCACACAAAAATTTGGCTCACTTTTATATGGTGGTTTTACCTACACATGTTGATATGTTTACCCACACATAAATGATTCCACGTCAGCATCCACGTAATGCTCCATGTCAATATCCACGTCATACACAGTCACCATGCCATTTGCCACGTCACCAGCCACTAATGCTCCATGTTACAATCCTTGTCATCATGCCGGTATTTTCCCACACATATTGTTAAATTAAGCCCACACATGAATGTGTAGTTAAATATCAAATAATTAGCAACACATAATTTCATGTGTGGGTAATACGTTTTACCTACAGACTTTTACCCACACATACTTACTATATGTGTGGTGACCGGGCTAAACTTGCAAGTGTACAAGTGCCGATATAGTAATAAATTCCGGTAAAATACCGGGTCGAATCCACAAGGAAACATTGTTTAATTTAGTCCGAGAGTAGATGACTTTTAAATAAATAAATGAGTAAAGTGCAGAGATTTTGATTTGTGTTTTGTATTTTTGGCTTTTCACTTTTAATTCAAGGAAACAACTTTAATTAATTCGGGTTTAAAATGAATGATAACAACGGCTAAGGCTTCGGGAATCACTTAAATGCTTTAATAGGGTTGAATATTAGTTCTTTACCAATAATTATGAATACGATGTCGCTAATATATTCTCAACTCCGGTTAAGGCAGCGAGAGCGTGGTTTTCGTTACGTGTAAGTCCCGTTACGGCTTACATTCATCTACCGAAAACCCCGTTGAATATCAAGACATCACACCCGTATCATATAATACCCGATATATTTCTATTCTCGGTAATATATATGTTTATCCTTTAGTGTTCGTAGTTTAGACTTCAACGTTATTTGCAAGCATAAACTAAATTTAACATACTTCTATGTTGTACACCATAGTCATAAACAATCAAAATGTAAAAGATAAATCACAATTTATTGATTTGGAACTTTTATCAAACACCTAATGGGCATAGAAGTTCATCCCTAGCCTTAGCTAAGAACTTAGCTCCTTAAGCTCATATTAATTACAAAAGTGTAACTAAGAACAATGAAATACAATAACATAAAAGAAATAATACCTAGAACCAATTGTAGAGGAGAGAAATGGCTTCTTCTCCAACACTTCAAGAAAATGCAAAAAGGAAATATAAAAATTGAAATTTAATCTTCAAGAATGGAATGATGATCTTGTTTGATGAATTGGGGGCTTTATATAGGCTAAAGATTGACATCTTTTAGTCTATTTAATCCCAACAATCAGGCATGGAAGATATATTTGATAAGATCATAAGGAAAGTGGAGTTTTCCCATCAAAATATGGCTGCACGTCTTTGTGTTTTATGCAGATTCGGGCTTAACCGACGCCGGTTTTACTTCGGGGATGGAATAATAGTGAAAAACACCATAACCGGCGCCGATTATAGGGTAAAACCGGCGCCGGTTATACTTCGGCCGACCGGGAGAATAACAGATTAAATGCAACCGGCGCCGGTTTGGTGAAATTCCGGCTCCAGTTTTGTCCTGGGATTTTGGGGATGTTCCGCTACGAATTTGGACATGAGTCCTTCATCAAAGTTGTAGCTAATGAAGTCTTCTATCCACCAAAACTTGAATGACGTGATTTTATTCAGCCAATCAAACGATATGGATAAAACACTGAGAGGTATGCATCCTGAAATCCCACCAGCAACATCTGACTTTGTTGGTTGATTGAGTCTTGTTCCCTTCATATTTTGTGTTAGAGATATTTTCATGTATTGTGATCAATGTTTTATCTAGCCTCTTGGTAGTATTTATTGTGTATTTAATAGGCCTTAAATGGAAAAGGCTACTAAGCTAAATTAGGAATGGGCCTCCTAAAAAAGAGAGCCCATATCATTGTAAACCCTACCATTCTAAGGAGGCTATAAATAGACCCCTTAGGAATGGCTAGGTTAAGCTTTCCTCTCTCAGAAATATTCCCTGCGCATAGAATAGAGCCTACGGAAGTTTTACGCTAACATTCTCCACCATCTTTGTGTAAACTTTCTAGCTATCAATGGAAAGCTTCTTCTACTCCTATTAATCAGATCTTATACATTATAGAGTAGAAATAGGGACCAACAATTGGTATCAGAGCCGGAGCTGATCGATCGATTGAAGGCTGAAAAAGGCTCTTGCGCGATTCTTCATCGATGAAGTTTTGCATTTGAGCGATCTTCTGTTCTGTTTTTGTTGTCATTTTTGCAGGAAAATGTTTACAGGGAAATGTTTCTAGGCTTGCAAGGATTCACTCTGTGAAAAATCGCACCTTGAAATTTGGCGTACAGGTTAAGCTAGATTTGAGCGATTCTGCATTTTCGCGCAACTCCCAGGAAAGAAGAACAGGTTTAGCGCAAGTAGCCTCCTGCGCGATCTCAAACTTAGCGCAACACTACTTGCGCGATCTGGAACTTGTGCCAACTCCAAAAGCTCGAGCGATCTCAACTTTGCGCAAACTCTCTTGCGCGATTTCAACTTCAGGAAAAACTCCCTTGCGCGATACAACATTTGAGCTATTTCGTCCTTGCGCGATCTAGACTTGCCCGATTTCCAATTTCGCGCAAACTCACTTGAGTGATCTTTTTTAGAAGTTGAGCGATCTTTTGGCAAGTTGAGCGATCTTAAAAAGTTGAGCGATCTTTTGTAAAGTTGAGCGATCTTTTAAGAGTTGAGCGATCTTTTAAAAAGTTGAGCGATCTTTGTAAAAGTTGAGCGATCTTTTGAGAGTTGAGCGATCTTTGTAAAGTTGAGCGATCTTTGTAAAAGTTGAGCGATCTTTTGAGAGTTGAGCGATCTTTGTAAAGTTGAGCGATCTTCTAAAGTTGAGCGATCCTTTTAGGAGTTGAGCAATCTTTGGAAGAGTTGAGCGATCTTTTAAAAGGTTGAGTGATCTTTTACAAAGTTGAGCGATCTCTTACAAGTTGAGCGATCTTTTAGAAGTTGAGCGATCTTTTAGAAGTTGAGCAATCCTTCAAAAGTTGAGCGATCTTTCAAAAGTTGAGCGATCCTTCTACAACTTGAGCGATCTTTTCAACACTTGAGCGATCCTATAATACCTGAGCCAAACACTTGCCCGAAAGCTACACTTGCGCGATTACAGTGCAAGAACCTACTGCTTGAAGTACCAAACAAACAAAACAGGACTTAATCAATCAACTGATCAGCCCGGTCAATTATAAAATGGACGCTTTGTCAATTGAAAAGAAGGAGAAAGACAAAACCTCCACTGCTGAGGAGAAGAAAAGCCCATCTACCATAAACAATGCTGAAGAAGTGACTGCCCTTTCTGCCGAGAGCAAGAATGCAGACAACACTGTAAGCACTTCTAATCCTTCTGTTTGTACATGCTCTAAAACCAACACACACGACAAATTTAAGGAGCTAGAGGAGAAATATGATAGATTGTATGATGTTTATAATAAACTGCGTGAAAAACAGACTTGCTCAAACATCAAAATAATCAATTCAGAGAAAATTATCACTAAGCTCACAACTGAGAATAAACGACTCAGTGCTAGCGAAAAGGAGCTGACAGAGAAGCTTAGGACTACTGAAAAGGAGAGAATTAGACTTTTTGGTGTCAACAATTTACTTATGGAAAGGAGGGGTGCTCTTTACACTAAAATTAAAGAACTTGAAGACCTGTTAGCTAAGAGGGACCAAACAGACCAGACTATTTTCCTTAATCAACCTAAGGACACTCGTTTCTATAATGCCAAGGAGGGCCTGGGATTGACCAATCCTCAAAACCTGAAAAAGGTCAACTGTAGACAACTCTATGATGTTAGATACATGAAAATAGGATTGACCAAACTCATGGCCTTCACTAGAGCCGAAGAAACGAATGCCCTCGAGGATGAAAAGAGAAAGACAAAGGCTGGTGTCGAGGTTCCTTTTGACTACACAGAGTTAAACAAGAGTTACAAAACAAAAGAGCCCCCTTTGACTCCTGCTGATGAAGTTATAACTTATCCTCCTGAAAAGGAAATTGTGCAAGATGAAGAGGAACCTTCAACCTCAGAACCTGTAGTCAAACCAGCATACATTCCACCTCTTGTGAGGAAGTTTGCTGAGTTAAAAGAATCTTTTGAAAAGGAGAAACAAGTTTTAGAAAAGGAAAGAGATCAACTTTTGAAAGAAATATCCTTGTTAAAAACATCCTCTCAGTCCATCACAGTTTCTCAACCCTCTTCCCTCTCTTCCTCAGAAAAATGTTTAGAAAATTCAACCAACAGTTCTAAAACTTCTTCCACTCACTCTGAGCCTCCTTCTCAGACCGGAAACCATGTGAAGAAGAGAGTTGAGAAGAGAGGAGAGTGGATCGAGGAGAAGTTAAGAAGGAGGAAGAAAGAAGAAGAATCTCATCTAGGAAATAAGAATCAACGTTCGAGTGCTTTGTTTTACGTAAAGAATAAGTCTAGATCTGGCATTAGTGAGCTTTCAACCAGTAATACTAGAAGTGGTGTTCCTAGGAATCTCCTAAGCGAACCCTCGACTAGTAATGCTAAAAGAGTAGCTCCTAAGTTTTCTAGTTCTAAGACATCTGTCAAGAATCGCTACTATAGTGCTTGTTCTCTGAATTGTGTCAAGTCAATGAAAATTTGTTGTTTTGAGCCTGCCTCCTCCTCCATTAAAGATAAGAATGTGAATGTTCAGAGATACCCAAAGAAATCAACTGCTGTGAAGGTGAACATTGAGGGAGAGTACAAATTTCCATGTTTAAAGTATCCCCTCAAGATTCACTCACTTAAACATTTGAAAAGACTCTCTCAAGAAACAATTTTAAAAGGTTATCTGTCTGAACATTCACTCATTGTTAATGAAACCTCCCTCGCTCCAAAGTTCAAACAACAATGGCTTCCTAAGGCCGAAGCTGAGAAATTAAGAACGTCAAACTCTTCTCAATCAGCTGGCCTAGGTTCCCAAATAAAACAAAAGCTGAAACATTTCTTCACCACTAATAAGGATGGACCCATTTGGAGGTGGGTACCAAAACGTACTTAATCTGTTTTGCAGGTCCGTCATGTGTGGTACCTGATCCGATTGCTCCACACACATGGCGGGTGAGAAGAGCTGTGAGCAATCAATTGGTGCACATTATTAAGGGGGAGTATTGGCATGTATACTACCCCACTGAGCAGAATATCAACAAATGCACACCTCAACACCAACACATGCCAAGAAGAAACAACAAGTGCTTATTCTGAGGGGGAGTGTTTCGTTTTCACTCCTCCTGATGCCTTACAACGAAGAAAGCACATATCAAAGGGGAGTTTTCTACTTTACTCCTGGGTGACAAATAACACCTTGCACATTCTGAGGGGGAGTTACAATTTTCTCCTCCTGGCGCCAATCAAGGATCAATGCAAGACAACCCAAGGATGTCATGGCAGAACTAATGGCAATCAAGACCATCTACAGGATCCAGAACTTGTACCCTATCAAGGAGAACAACTCAAAGTTAGACCCGAAGGTCTTCTCCTAAGAGGATGGTGTCGTGGTGGATGTTCTCAAAGGGCACAAAAGTTAGAAGGCCCTGAACAAAAAAAACTATCGAAGCACCAGAGGTGTATCTCCAACAATTCTGGGGAACACTCAACTAAGCAAGAGATACCGCTGGTCCAAGAATTCTGAAAGACACCATTGACGACAGCAAGGCGACCAACACCAAAAAGTTCATGCATCAAGTGCTCCAAATACTAGAACTGATAATGGAACGGAGTTCAAGAACAAGGAGCTGACCGAGTTCTACGAATCTCAGGGAATTACACAACAGTTCTCTACAGCCAAAACACCATAGCAGAACGGTGTCGTAGAACGAAGAAACAGGATCTTGGTGGAAGCAGCCAGAATCATGCTGATACAGTCAAAAGCTTCCTCATTTCATGTGGGCTGAAGCTATCAACACGGCTTGCTTCACACAGAACTGGATGGCGATTCACAGATGATTGGACAGACTCCCTAACATTGCCTTCTTCCACGTCTTCGGCTACAAGTGCTACATTATGAACGACAGGGACGCTAGGGGGCAGCTTGATCTGAAAGCAACAGAAGACAAAGAAGCTCAATCATCTTCTGAAGAAGGAAGACAGGGAGATGAGACAAGATCGAATGAGCAATGATCAACTCCAACAATTCAAAGACGCAAATCCTCTGAGAATGTCAGCACTCCAGCACTTCAATATCTGAAGAAGATGCCAGAGGTAAGCATTATACCTCTTCCTATTCATGTTCCTCTCCGGCTGTTAGCTGGCCGCAATGATCCACACGTTATACGCTACAGCAAGGAGAACAACATCATACTCTCTATGGCTCAGATAAACCCCCCTGAGCCTACCCCGGGGAGTCAGTCGAGAGATGGTGAGGGTCCTGAGAGTTCAACCCGGCCACAGAGACCAGTGGCAAGTTGGCCCCATGATGATCAGACTATGTCTGCTGAGGGCCACCCCCAATGTGCTGAGGAGTACGCCAATGATTCGTCAAGCGCAGCCAGATCACAACACGCTGACGATGAGTGCTCTGGGAGCATGGCTGGAGAAAACAACGACGATGATGATGACGAGGATGACGACAACGCCAATGCAAAGGGAAAGAAAGTCGAGAAAGCCCCTGCAAAAAAAAACGGACGACTCATTATCAGGCTTTCTCGGGCTACAAATCAGGAGAAGTCTCACCAGATAAAGGATGCTCAAGGAAACGTCATCAGTGAGACTCGCTCCAAGGTACGTCATGACAACCCCTCCTCATCATCAATACCTATGCAAAGAGGGCAAACAACATGCAACTTGGCTGAAGAAATAGCCCTATATGACAGTTGCTCTGACCTAGCCACTATAAACCGGGCTAACCCCTTAGGAGCAGAAACTGATATTTTCAGTTTCCGGGTAGAAGACGCAGCATCTAGCCCAACTGCGCATGCACAATCCTCACCTAGCCACTCTGCTGCCTCCCAACAGGTAGTAGTTTCACAAATAGGGGATCTTATACCCACCTCTCTGCCCCCTTACGGAGCAGTTGAGGACATACATAGTGGTCTATCACCCCGGGCCACTACCCCTTCTTCAATCACATTGAGTCTAGGTGTCACACTCCCTACATTTTCAACTTTTCTAGGACACATACACTCCTCACACAACCACATCTACAGGTCCACTTTACCTGTCATCAATGATCGGAGATAAGTCGATGATGATCGGAAGTCCTGCTGCTCAACAGATAACTCAATCATTATCTGCAGGCCACACATCGGTAATTTTTACTGATGTTGTGACAACGGTTACTACCCCTGTAACCGGAAACCCTGACCCTACCGACCTTTTAGTCATTTTGCAGCGTTTCATGGATTCCACCATTAAGCCATGGGTGCACGAAGCAATAACCGCTCGGGCACAGGAATTCACGAACACCCCGACGCTGTTTAACGACATCATCCAACCTCAACCATCATCCTCACACTCTCAACAACAACAACTTACCCCTTTCCTTACACGTCAAAATTCTGAACCCTCCACCACACAACCTACCACTCCTACCACCTCAAGGGGAACCCAGGATACAAAACTAGTGTCCTCCCCTATATCGACCACACTGTACCCTAATCCACGCACTATGGTTTTCGAGGAACTCCAATCTATTATGCTAGTGAGAAACCGACAGCACATGCAGTGACAGTCTCCGCCGTCACAAACGTTCGCATGAGGACCCTGATGATTCGGATCCTCATGAGGGAGAGAATAAGAGGCAGCGGACACTTGAGCATGTTGCGTCAACTAGCCAACAACCACAACCTGAATCCTCTAATAACCAACAACCCCAATCATCTAGCCAACCCAAAAGCCATACCACTCAGGAGGTTGAGCAGCGCGAAATACGGATAAATGCAAGGTTTCTCTCAAGGATGCACATTTTTTTAAGGGGGGTTCTATTTTCTCCTCCCGGTGACGAACAATGACAAAGCATACCGAGTGCTCCAGTTGAGGGGGAGCACAGAGAGAAAATAAACAAGATAATGAGAGATAAGTCCCAATGGCTTAGTAAACCCAACTAAGCCTACCCAAGCGACAAAGCCGAAAGTGAGTGAATGAGTGAATATTATGAGAGTGAGGAAGCAGAAGGCTCCGATGAGCAAGAAGACAATAATCAATGACAAATCTGCTACCTCAAATGAGCTATCAATCGAGGAATCAATCCCAGTCACTCAAATACTCCGGACAATCCCCATAGGTTCAGGACTGAATTTATTCAGATCCCGGGTAGAAGTTGCTGCATTTTGTCCAAACAGCGCGTGCACAACCCTACCCTAGACCACTCACCTGTCTCCCAACAGATAGGTGTTTAATCACTGTTCACGGGGAACCTCATCTCTTATCACCGTCTCCTTCTGAGGCGACTGATACTGACTACAGTGGCCCTCAGCCCCACGCCACTGAACTTTCATTGATGACGTTGTGTCTAGTTATCTCACTCCTAAATGTTTTGAATTTTCTAGGACACAGACACATTTTTAGAGTCAGTTGCAGGTCCAAGTGACCATGCGAGAACTTCCATAGGCTCATCTTCTATAGATGCAGACCGATGATTGGATGGAAGTCCTGATGTTGCAACATAGAAATCACCAACACTTTCAGGCCATCATTTAGAGTTCATCTCTATAGTGATGATAACGGGTGTCTACATGATCCCGGGGGGCTACAATTATCCATGCTGATCCTAGTGATCATGCCATAACGACCAGAGTGACATCTACTTCAGATGTTTCACAATGATTGGTTGGAAGTCCTGTTAGAGCTACAACGTTTCTATCATTATATACAGGCCACACATCAGTGTTTACATTGATGTTGTGTTAACGGAACACCACAGTGTCTCCGATCCTTATCCTTTCATTTTTTTCATTTTCCATTTTTTCAGAATAAAAGAATAAAGGCATGACATCCCGATTTATGGGATCGTCATGAGGAGGAGAGAGGTCCACATGCTGTTTACACTCAAAAATCATTCCCGGGCACTTCTCTCCTCCAACTAAAAATGACGGCTCTCCACTCTTTCAGATTCATCAACTGCCAAGTCAGCTTAAGATCTAATGGTCAGCTATGCTCACAAGTCAACCATCATTTTCCACTGTGCTACCGACAATTGTTCCTCAAAAGCATTCACGATCAAATAGTCAGAAAAGGCTACATTCTGGAGGATACAGAGGCCGAATGATCAAATATTGAAGATGAATTCCTTGTGCGCCTAGATCTCTTCAGAACATTCATTTTAGAAGGCGCCATATGACTTCATTCAAGCTGATCAAGAGCAGTTTCTGGAAAGCAAGGATTAAATGCAAGATTTTGAAGAATCCCTCAACTCCCGGCATCAAAGAACAAATTGAATAAATAACACCAAGGGGGAGATTGTAAGGATTTCTTCATGAAGCCTTTCCAAGAAGATAAAAGAAGTTGAGACCAAAGAAATAAGAAATTGAAAGAATTTGACCGAATGAAGGCGGTGCTAGACGCAATCAACGCTCGACTCGAAAAGAGGAGAATGCTGCGCCAATATGAACATGCTCTAGCACTGCGAAGCAACTACTACAAGAGGCAGAAGGATCCACAAGAGCTGACAAAGAACATCTGATCACAAAGGGGGAGATTGTTAGAGATATTTTCATGTATTGTGATCAATGTTTTATCTAGCCTCTTGGTAGTATTTATTGTGTATTTAATAGGCCTTAAATGGAAAAGGCTACTAAGCTAAATTAGGAATGGGCCTCCTAAAAAGGAGATCCCATATCATTGTAAACCCTACCATTCTAAGGAGGCTATAAATAGACCCCTTAGGAATGGCTAGGTTAAGCTTTCCTCCCTCAGAAATATTCCCTGCGCATAGAATAGAGCCTACGGAAGTTTTACGCTAACATTCTCCACCATCTTTGTGTAAACTTTCTCGCTATCAATGGAAAGCTTCTTCTACTCCTATTAATCAGATCTTATACATTATAGAGTATAAATAGGGACCAACATTTTGGCCATGACGTCTTCATAACATTTGTACCTTATTTAGTTAGCATTCACATGAAAATCGAATCGAGTGATTTCGAGTTCTCTACAATACGTTATACTCGAATTATGGACATAACGTCATTCTCTTGGTCCAAAAAGCCCTGCATCGCAATGTTTTATGCTCTAGCTCTCATTATGGAGGTATTTGCCCGATTTCTCTTCTTTTCTTCAACAAATACTTATAAATACTTATGTTAAACACAAGTAAATATAACGGCTATCAAATCCCCCCACACTTGAACATTGCTTGTCCTCAAGCAATTTCTTCACCTTTGGATGCCTTGGTTAGTTTCAACAACAATATATGAACAAAAATAAATCAATTTTTAAGAGAGATAAAAAATGACATATAAACTCTTTTATCATTCTCGGTCCAAAAACCATTTTTTCAATTAAACACAAAAAGTATCATTTAGATTTAGAAAACTACTTATACTCTTGAAAATAAAGGAATGATTTGTGACTATGGTTTTTTGGGTGAGTGGGATGGCTTTTTGGTGTTTTTGACTTTTAAGTTGTGTGAATCAATTGAACTTCCTAGATGAGACCATGAGTTTTTTTTTTCTTTTCTCTCTTTTTTTTAAACTCATTTAAAAAGGTCTTCAACTAGTATTTACTGAAAGTCATTTGATGATGCCAATTTATTTGATGAGGTGTGAGAGTGGGTTTTGTGTTCCAAAATGGTGCTTGAATGTAGTATTTGACCATTTTTTGAAATGAAGGAAGGAGACGCTTTCTAGTCACAAGAATTTATTTTTTTGGAATAATTTTCAAGAGTAAAGAGTAGTCTAAAAAATGATAGGTTTTTGTAAATAATTAAAAAAAACTTTCTCAACCAAATACCCGTTAAAAAGAGAAATACGAAAATTTTACCTTCCTAAAAAAAATATTTTTGCACACAAAATTTGTTTAACTAACCATGAAATGCACCCCCCCACACTTGAGATACATTGTCCTCAATGTACATTGAAGGATGTAATGGAGGATGAAATCTTCAATAGCAGAATGGGCCGTCTTGTGAGAGTAAGAGATGCACGATACATGAGTTTAGATGATGCTTTTTTTTGTTTTTTTTTGTCTTTTTTTTTGTTTTTTTTTTTTTTTTTGTTTTTTTTTTTTTTGTTTTTTTTCGGGTTTCAATTATCAATAAATATGAATATGTATTTAACTAAACATATTTATTTATAATTGAATTTGTTGGGTTGCCTTCCAATTAGCGCTTAGTTTAACGTCATAGGCCGGACGCAACGTACCTCTCACGTGTGATTGGGCTCCTGAAGACGTTTGACCAATGTTACCTTTTTGAGATCGTGGGGAGGCCATGGAGTTGTCCGTCCATTCTTTTCATTCCCGTGGTGTGTTAGAGGGATGGAATGATTTGTGTTGACCTCCATGTTTTGAGTTGGTATGGATTGTGTTTTCCTTACATTGAATGTTTCATCGTCTCCTCCCACTCTTAGCTTTACGGTGCTTGCTTGCACATCAATGACGGCTGCGGAAGTGGCCAAAAATGATCTCCCAAGGATGACGGGAACCTCCATCTCTTCCATGTCTAAAACAAGAAAATCTACCGGAAAGTACAATTTTCCTACTTTGACAAGGACGTCCTCCATGATGCCTATCGGATAGCGGATTGTTCTATCCGCTAATTGCAAAGCAACCATTGTTGGTTGGAGTTCCCCCACACTTAGCTTTTTAAATAGGGAGTGGGGCATGAGATTTTTGCTAGCGCCAAGGTCACAAAGAGACTTTACCTCCCCGACTTTTCCGATAGAGCATGGAATAGTGAAGCTTCCAGGGTCTTTTAGTTTTGGAGGAAGTTTGTTTTGAATAATGGCACTACATTCCTCCGTTAGTGCCACAGTTGCGAATTCCTCTAACTTCTTTTTGTTGGAGATGATGCCTTTGAGAAATTTTGCGTACGATGGAATCTCCGCAATGGCCTCCGCAAAAGGTATGTTGATGCTCAATTTCTTGAAAATATCAAGAATTTTCTTGTGTCTCTTCTCATCTCCTTTCTTCTTCAACTTTTGCGGATAGGGGATGGGAGGAACATATTGAGGCATAATAGGTGGCAACGGTGTATGTGAAACCTCTTCTTGTTCCTCCAGTGTCTTTCTTCTCTCCGGCATCTTGGGATCCTCTGTTTGCCTCCCGCTTCTTGTGGTAATGGCCATGACGCACTCCCTCGGGTTTACCTCCGTAGTTGTAGGGAATTTACCTTGCTCTCTAGAACTCACTTTTTGGCCGAGTTGCCCCAATTGAACTTCAAGATTTCGGATGGACGCCTTGGTATATTGCTCAATGGTGTCGATGCGTTGGTTGAGCTTTATATTTTGATCTTCAAAGCGAAGATCCAACTTGTTGAATTGAGAGTGGAGATTCCCAATGGATGCCTCCACTCGACTATGGTTCTCTTCATTTTGAGCCTTCATGTTTTCCATGCTCTTGGATATGAATTGCATCATATCCTCCATGGTGGTTTCCTTGGACGGCCCAAAATTAGGTGCTCCGGATTGGGGTTGTGGCTTCCAATTGCTCCCTTGGTTCCACCTTTGTTGATTAGAAGGATTATTGTTTCCCCGGTTCCCATAATTAGTTCATAAAATTTACCTCTTCAAGATGTTGAGATAAATTGCCTTCCGGACTTTGAATGCTCTCCACATTAGCTATTTGCTTGACTCCTCCCAATATGGCTTGAAGGGCCGTTTGGAATTTTTGCTCAATTTTTTATTCCATTTGTTCAAGCCTTTTGTTAATCTTGGTTGTGATAGAGATTTCATTCATCCCAACCACCTTGTAATCGCCTCCTTGAAGTTGAGGATTTGAGGCAATAGATTCAATGATTCGGAGCGCCTCAGTTTCATTTTTATTTCCAATGTAGCCCTCAGCTCGGTTGTCTACAATGGCTTGACAAGGTGAATTCAAACCATTGTAGAATGTATCAAGTTGAAGATCAAGGGAAATGCGGTGGTGCGGGCATTCCCTTAACAATGATTTGAAACGCCGCCATGCGTCTTGAAAGAGCTCACCATTTTGTTGTTTGAAATTGAAAATGCGTTGTCTAAACTCTTGAGTCATGGTGGGTGTGTAGTATTTAGACATGAAGGCATTGTATATACCTTCCCATGTTGTGTAGCTTGACGGAGCTTGCTCTAGGAACCATCCTCTTGCCGCCCCTTTGATAGTATAGGGGAAGCATTTGAGCTTGAGTTGATCCTCCGCCAAACCATTTCTTGGGATTCCTTGAATGAATCCGTAGAACTCCGTGATGAAGTTGAGTGGATTTTACCCAAGCAAACCATGAAACTGAGGCATAGCGTTGAAGTAGCTTTGCCTTAGCTCATAGTCTCTTGCTTCCTCGCTCAAGGTGATGCAAGATGGTGTAGCAGCCACCACGGGTCTCTTCCTCTCATTCAAAGTTGGCAACATCTTTGTAGCTTTTTGCTCCCTTCGAATGTGTTTGCAAGTTTTTTCTATTTCAAGATCAAGTGGTTCAAGAATTTTAGAACCTTGACCTCTCAATTGCATGCAAATACAAGGGAATATCTACACAAGCAAAAACAAAAATCCTTCCAAGATCAAGTGAAGTTGTGAAAAATAAATTCAGGATTTTTGATTGGTTGATTGTTTGGACTTTATTAAACAAGACCGTTTCCCCGGCAACGGCGCCAAAATCTTGACCGGGCTAAACTTGCAAGTGTACAAGTGCCGATATAGTAATAAATTCCGGTAAAATACCGGGTCGAATCCACAGGGAAACGTTGTTTAATTTAGTCCGAGAGTAGATGACTTTTAAATAAATAAATGAGTAAAGTGCAGAGATTTTGATTTGTGTTTTGTATTTTTGGCTTTTCACTTTTAATTCAAGGAAACAACTTTAATTAATTCGGGTTTAAAATGAATGATAACAATGGCTAAGGCTTCGGGAATCACTTAAATGCTTTAATAGGGTTGAATATTAGTTCTTTACCAATAATTATGAATACGATGTCGCTAATATATTCTCAACTCCGGTTAAGGCAGCGAGAGCGTGGTTTTCGTTACGTGTAAGTCCCGTTACGGCTTACATTCATCTACCGAAAACCCCGTTGAATATCAAGACATCACACCCGTATCATATAATACCGGATATATTTCTATTCTCGGTAATATATATGTTTATCCTTTAGTGTTCGTAGTTTAGACTTCAACGTTATTTGCAAGCATAAACTAAATTTAACATACTTCTATGTTGTACACCATAGTCATAAACAATCACAATGTAAAGGATAAATCACAATTTATTGGTTTGGAACTTTTATCAAACACCTAATGGGCATAGAAGTTCATCCCTAGCCTTAGCTAAGAACTTAGCTCCTTAAGCTCATATTAATTACAAAAGTGTAACTAAGAACAATGAAATACAATAACATAAAAAGAAATAATACCTAGAACCAATTGTAGAGGAGAGAAATGGCTTCTTCTCCAACACTTCAAGAAAATGCAAAAAGGAAATATAAAAACTGAAATTTAATCTTCAAGAATGGAATGATGATCTTGTTTGATGAGTTGGGGGCTTTATATAGGCTAAAGATTGACATCTTTTAGTCTATTCAATCCCAACAATCAGGCATGGAAGATATATTTGATAAGATCATAAGGAAAGTGGAGTTTTCCCATCAAAATATGGCTGCACGTCTTTGTGTTTTATGCAGATTCGGGCTTAACCGGCGCCGGTATTAGGCTTGACCGGCGCCGGTTTTACTTCGGGGATGGAATAATAGTGAAAAACACCATAACCGGCGCCGGTTATAGGGTAAAACCGGCGCCGGTTATACTTCGGCCGACCGGGAGAATAACGGATTAAATGCAACCGGCGCCGGTTTGGTGAAATCCCGGCGCCGGTTTTGTCCTGGGATTTTGGGGATGTTACGCTACGAATTTGGACATGAGTCCTTCATCAAAGTTGTAGCTAAAGAAGTCTTCTATCCACCAAAACTTGAATGACGTGATTTTATTCAGCCAATCAAACGATATGGATAAAACACGGAGAGGTATGCATCCTGAAATCCCACCAGCAACATCTGACTTTGTTGGTTGATTGAGTCTTGTTCCCTTCATATTTTGGCCATGACGTCTTCATAACATTTGTACCTTATTGAGTTAGAATTCACATGAAACTCGAATCGAGTGATTTCGAGTTCTCTACAATACGTTATACTCGAATTATGGACATAACGTCATTCTCTTGGTCCAAAAAGCCCTGCATCGCAATGTTTTATGCTCTAGCACTCATTCTGGAGGTATTTGCCCGATTTCTCTTCTTTTCTTCAACAAATAGTTATAAATACTTATGTTAAACACAAGTAAATATAACGGCTATCATGTGGGTAAATGTGATTTCCTACACATAACTATACTTTTACCAACACGTACGTGTGTGGGCAAAAATCCTATTTTCTTGTAGTGCTGGTACCTAGTCCATGACTAATTGTCTTTTTATCTCCATTAACCTCAAGGGAACTTTAGCTTTCTCTTTGACCATGTTCAGAACCACTTCCTTCACAGAGTCATTGTCTTTAATCTCCTCAGTGTTTGTTTCTTCTTTTCAATTAACATGGTCCTCAACAACCGTTTTTTTTTCAAGTTCACTACTTCCTAGGCTTGGTCCATCTTCCATCACATTATTTTCACACCATATGATAGCAAAAGTTGTGGCTGCATTTACCTCTATCTAAGGCCTTCCCTGAGGACCCACCCTAGTGCTCTCCCTCATTTGCTGTTGTTCTTTCTCTAGGTTGTGAAGGCTTATGCAGGTAAACATGTGGTGACCAAACTTTTTGCAGTGAAAGCAATAATCTGGGAAGGTTTCGTATATCACACACTAAGTAAAGAATCTCCCTGATTTTAGCTTTATTTTCACCTTCAGTGGACCCTAGCATAGTCCATTTTCGTCTTCTCGTTTGTTACTTCATCTGTATAAGTCGGTTGACCCACTTCTAAACCCTAGCATAGTCCATTTTCGTCTTCTCATTTGTTAGTTCATCTGTATAAGTCGGTTGACCCACTTCTGATCCTATTACATTGATTTTTTCCTCATTCCAGTATTGCATTGGCATTCTGGGAAAAAATTAATCCATAAAGGTACCTTTAGAAATTCTTCATCTTCAAAGGAGAAGTCTTCTGATAACTCCTTTAACATCAACATTCTCCCTAGAACATCATCAGGGCCATTCAACAATACCCTAGTTCTATCCTCCCATGTTTTAAACTGAAACACCATCCATCCTTTCGAATGGGGGAGTAACTTACACTTCACACCCCATGCCTCCATCAGCTTGTGCACTGATCGATTTCATCCCTAAACAATGAGACAAAGCAAAGAGGGGACAATTCATTTTGAGTACAGGGAGAGTTTTTCATAAAATACTTGATAAAAGTATTCAGAAGGGTCTTCATAAGGATAGTATTCACTAGTTTAGAAAACACTTTTTATATGGGTTAAAAATCACTTTTTATGTCGGTTCCCGTAATGACATAGAAGCCAGCGACATAGAAAGTCGGACACTTTTCGTGTCGGGTAGTCGTACCCGTTATAGAATGTGTTTTATAACGGTTACAAATTTAACCGTTATAGAATCTTTTCCGTGTCAGTTCTATAATACCCCATATAAAATCCTTTTTATATGGGTTAAATCATTATCAAGTTTAACCGTTATCGAATGTTTTCCGTGTCAGTTCCGTAATACCCCATATAAAATCCTTTTTATATGGGTTAAACCATATACCCAATAAATCAGCATAATATATATATATTTTATATACGGTATCAACATAATGAAATCATTAAATGAGAATTATGGCTAATATATTAATAATTGTAGCAAAATACAGTGTTCCACATAGTATTAGCACCAATCAATCAAAGACAAAACTGCAAAGTTTCACAAATCATGCAAGCAAAAACTACAAAAGTTTCACAGGTTCTTGCAAGTCAAAAAGTACAAAGTTTCACATGAAACCAACACTATTCATTGTAGACATCAAAACAGAACCATATTTGTTAATAGCAACCCGTACTGCTTGTGGTGTCACAAACAAATGACGCCCAATGCTCTCTTGTCTCGGTAATGTCTTGTGGACTAAATGACTCTTGAACATTGAATGTCTGCAAATCCAAAATAAAAATAGAAACACATTCAATAAAATATGAATATGAAAAATAGAATTAAAACTTTGTCGTAATAAGTATAAATTTGATGAAGCACAAATCTAAAATTTCATCACCTCAATCCATGAATCAACAACAACTGCAGATATTATAGTCTTCATATGCCTCATAACATAATACCCAGACTCATAGGTACCCTTTTGCATTCTAGACTGCAAATAGATGTACATGTAAATAATATATTGTAGCATAAAAACAAAGTCACTTAATTTAATGTAATCACACAATTTTTCCCAAATCTAGTCAATATAAATAACAATATACAAAATTGCTATTTACATGTAACCTATATTTTAACATAACCAAACAAATGAAAACCACTGTCATACAAATGAAAACCTCTGCCATACAAAACAAAACAAATGCAAAACCACTGCCAAAATAATTCCAAATTAAAGTGAAACTGATTAAAACTACTAATCTAATTAAAATAAAACCGAACAAAAAACACCTCAAAAAACAAAGAAAAACTAAAGGAGACCAAACTAGGTGTTGTACTAATTCCACAACCATTTCCCAAGCGTGTTTGAACCAAACTAACCCGATAAAATCAAACAAAACCCGAAATACCCACCCCTGTCAAACGATTCATGAAAATAATGACTGGAGCATATGAATTAAACACATGAGAATCTGCCATTAATGCAAAACCACTGCCATACAAAACAAAAAAACAGTACTTTGTATTCGTTATTTTAACATAACAAAACAAGATTTTAACATTACAAAATAGTACTTTGTACTCGTTATGTTATGTTTACCACAACCATTACAAAAAAAAAGAGTACTTTGTACTCGTTATTTTAACATAACAAAACAGGATTTTAACATTACAAAACAAATGCAAAACCACTGCCAAAACACATGAAAACCACTGCCATACAAAACAAAACAAAAATATTCACTACTATTATACTATTACTCATTATGTTTACATAACTCAATTCACTGCTCATTATATTTTGCAGCTCAAAATCTGCCATTAACAACTGTATATCAAATGAAATAACTATCTCCATTAAACTTTTTTAAAGCGAAAAGCGTCCAAAAGCAATAACTATCTCAATACTCAAAATCTGATTCTTAATGAAATACCTATCTCCATGCTCATTATATTTTCCTGCTAAAAATCTGCCATTAACAACCAATAGCCCACTCCATACTCAAAATCTGATTCTTAATATGATTCATAATCTACACATGACATGATGATTATAATGTGCTTCTTAAAATGATTCAGAATCAACCCAAGTGCATAAAATTATAAAAACTTATACAACTGATGATAAGTATGAAAAAAGTATGCTTACAAGCGGCTTAATCCATCTTGGTTTGGAATTCCTCCTATTTTTTGTTATTTGATGTGCTTGCATTGCCCTAGATAAAAAAACAAGAAATAAGTCATGCTATAGAAACAAGAATTGCCTTAATCAAAAGTACACATTTGATATAACAAAATTATATCCTTACATATCAAAAACACTCTTCACATTTGTCTTTGGCTTATTCCCCAAGGAGCACAAGAACACAATAAGGTTTTGCTTAGGACACAATACGAATAGCTGCCAGTGGTTACTGAAATTGAAACAATTTGTGATGATTATTTAGATATTACTTAAGTTTAATTATAAGATTGTACTTACGGATAGTAATATGGAACTAGATAGCAGTCCTTGTTGTCCTTGAGGTGAGTTAATATGTAGGTTTGGGTTTCATCACGCTTGTTTCCCACATCTTGAAGGGTGTGAGGGTCAAAGAATCCATACAAGTGTCTGTTGTTCTTTTTAGTACACAATTTGTGCAAGTACCTGCATGTAATTTAAGAATAACATGGAGTTTGAAAAGTGATGACCCCAGAAGATTACATAGAACCAGTGAACTGCAGGGATATCAAAATAGATAGAAACAAAATGAAGTAAAATATCTTTGTGATATCATGACACTTATGTTAAAATTAGTTTCAGATTTTATTTGAGACATTTTTTACAAACTCTTAATAGTCATTAGGAAACTAAAACCATAGAAATAAAATTATTCAAGCTTCAGTTGTAAACAGATAATGACTAACAGGCAATTGCAGGCCTGAAAACACATAATGATCCAAAGCAGAAAATTGCAAACAATGCAATTGCAAACAATCCCTTTCCAGACCACTGCTACGTCCAAACAAAGCCAACAAAACCAGACCAATGACATCCCAAAAAAAGACCCAAGCTTCCAAAAAAACAGAACACAAAAACGCCAAAGAAGTGGCGTCCAAAAAAAGAAAACAAAAACGCCAAACAGATTAATTATTAGGATCTGGAACTAAAAAACAAATGAAATAGTTCAATTATGTCACAGTACATGAAAAACAAAACATCCATAACCAGAATATTCACAAATGAAATGCGATTGCACAAATCCCAGAGAAACATTGACATGCTTCGATTAGGAATAGAAAAACTAAATAAATATAGAGTATGTAAGATAAGATAATTACCGGTTGGAAAACTGAGTCCCGAGCGCCGAGCGAAGGTCCGAAGGAGATGAAACGCCCAAATCAAGAAATGGCCGGCGGAGGTGTGCTAATCGCTGAGATGTGAAAATGGGGGAGCTGCGTCGTCCGGACTTGGGAAGCTTCCTCTCTGCGTGAAACCCTACATCAGTCGACGGGCGATGGGCGGAGATGTGAAAATGGGGTTTTTGTCTTGTTAAGATGAACCTAAGTCTTACGGAGTATGTTTTACGTTCTCCCCATCTCAAGTGCTGCAGGGGTAGAAAAAAATTAAACACCTTCTATAAGGGTTAGGTTTCGAACAGACATGGAAAGTACATCTTTTTTAATTAAGTATAGAATCCATCGTGCAATGCGCTGAATGTAAAAATTAAACACCTTCTATACTTTTTAAGATTTATGAATATGACCCCGTTTTACTTTCTATATCGGTTATATTTCAAAACCGTTATTGATATGTTTTTTAATTCATAAATTTGCCCCGTTTAATAAGATGAAACTTTCATTAATTGTAAATAAGACCCCGCGTCAATATACTATAACGGTTCTAAGTCAACCCATATTAAATGTTAGTTATAGAATGCTTATTTTGCACTAGTGATTCCAACGATTCCTCTATGAGACAATCAATAATTCGCTTCATTTTTTATTAGGTCTTGCTTTAGCTTCGTTAGGGATTAATTATTAGACGAACTAGAACGGAATTTAGAGAAATTCCAATGAAACTTCTTGGTTTAAATCTGGTATTATTAAAAGAGAAAAAATCGCTTGAGTTTCCCCATGGGAAAACCACGGAAAACACGACTTATTTGGATAACCCGGTGACCTATCAATTGTAGAGGAAATCTTCCAGTGACGAAACCAACCAAACAATAACCCCAAACTTCAATCATGTTAACGGGCTCTCCCACACTCATATCCACATACTCCCCATGAGCAGGTATGTATCTTAGAGCCCGTTTGGTCACTCAATTTTTCGGCTTATCGGTCAACTTTTCAACCAAACACGTAATTTTTAATTTCGCGCGCTGAATTGTGTAATAATAAGAAAAAGTAACGTTGGAGTTACTTTTCTGGCTGTATTGGATGAAGTTACTGTAAAGACCATTTTAAATATTTTTCATATATATTTTTATTTGTTTTATTAATAAAATATATTTTAAATATAATTTTTTCATAAATTAGTAGAATCAGCCAATAGAGTCACTTCATTCAGAACTTCATAGATTTAAGCAGAATTAGTTGATTCGGCCGATTCCAGTGTTACCAAACGGACTCTTAATTTCATTCCCCTTATTGCGGCTCTGTTATCCCGACTTATCCCTAAACAAACCAGCCCAAGAAGGTTTATTTTTACCCTCCTTTTCTAGTTCATCATTAAGGTCGAACAATTGGTGTGCACTAGTTTCTTTATTTTCTCTTGCTTCTCTGGAAATCGATATACTACTCCTTTTCAGCGTATGATTAACTCATGGATTCTTTGTCATTTTCTCCATCTCTTCACACGCTTATTATATTCAGGGGCGGATCCAGGATTTCATGTTGGGCTGGGCTGAAACACTTAAATAATAATACATTGAAAATTTTCAAAATAAACAAAAAATCAAATATAAGAGTTCTCCATTAAATTTGTTCTCAACGAGGCTTTGAAACAAAAAGAACCCATCAACAATAGAGTCCACATCTATACTAAGAGTAATGTCTTTTTCAATATAGAGTCATCATCCATTTTGTTGAAGAGTGTTGCCTTTAGAAGTTTCATGGCATAAAACGAGCATTCTAATTTTGCAAAAGAACAGTAAGTTCAATAAAAGGAAAATCAATCTACTCCTCATAACATATGAATCACATTTTCTGCTCTTAGTCAACTCCTCACATAATTCAACAAATGTAGATACTAAAACATTGTACATGAATACATCATGAACATAGTGTTGCAACTCGAATTCCAAAGCACGAAGTTCATGTTTTGAGCAAAACTCCTTTACTTCTTCAAGAAAGCCTTCCCATCCGTTTTTTGTCAATTCCTCTAGAATGATCGGTTGTTTAATGGAAAAATGTCTCTCATGGCTAACAGGATATCCAATAATTTTTTTCGAAGGCCTTGAGAGAATTCATTATTTTCATAAATTTTTGCATCAAAAGTAAAGGATCACAAATTCAAAACATGAAAAGTGTTTATATGCACTACGAACTTATGCCCGAGAACTCACTTTTGGGCAATGTTTTTGAAGATACTCAAGAACTTTAAAAGTTGTTGTGAACATGTCAATATAGTCCTTATATGTATATACTTAGTGCCAATTATTAAGTATGAGGGTGATGTGTATAACATTTAGATTAGATTTTTAGATGTTAAGATTTTGTATTATGGGCTGGGCTGAGAAATTGGACTGGGCTATAAAAAAATTTGGGATGGGCTGGATGCAATTTTTTAAACATAATACCTTAAAAGTAATTTTTTTTTACTTTGCTCTGGGCTTCAATCCACCATAGCCCTAACATAGATCCTCCCCTGATTATATTGTAGTGCTAATTACCCGTTTAGTCTCCTTTTATGCCCCCACCCTTTTATGCCCCCACGTATCATTTATGTCCCGCTTACTTTTTCTTTTCACTTTTAAACTTTCATGTTTTTAATTTTAGGTTTTCTAATTTCCTGTTCTCACCACCTCCTCCACGAACAACACAAATATTCGAGAGATGCAGGGAGTTCCTTCTTCACATCAGCCACGGACAACAAAATTTTGTTCATCGTGGGATGAGAGCTTGAGTGCCAGCGAGATCTCGGATCGTCGATTCACGCCACCGAATCGGTGAATCTTTTCAGACAATATGCACATTTCGAATATGGTCAATCTTTTCCGACAAAATTTTGTTCATCCCACGATGCATATTGTCCGAAACAATGCACATTTCCTTGTTAGGCAATGCACAATGCACAATATGGTCATGAAAGGCAATGCAAGTCCAACAAGGTTTTTATGTTACACAATATGCTTTGGGCACCATCCCAATCGTGCAATGCGCGTTAGGAATTGAAACTAGTTTTTTAAATAAGTTTTGTGCTTTACTTATATACCCACTATTTCAATTATATATTACACAATATATGTAAACTATTTCAATATACCCACTATAAGTTTTTATGTTACACAATATACCCACTATTTCAATTATATATAACTTATAATTGAATATGTTATATATGTAAACTTTAGAAATGAATTACATGTACGTTATACTTAATTAAACGAGTATAATGTTTAAGAAATAGCATTGATATGATATGATATTATAAAATGAGCACATCAAGTTTTTAGATAAGCATACATGAATTATTACTAATGAAATAAGCATAAAAATTAAAAAACTCCATGAAATCCCCATTTTAGAGTTTGGAGCTTTATTGTACTTATTTTCTAATGTTACACAACCACGCATTTATTTTACACATTATACTCATTTTAGTATAACAAAAACTCATTTTAATATTTCACACGCAAGAACACATTACAATTCAAATTGATAAAATCAGCTAAGTTTACTGATTTATATAGAAAAAATTGTTCTAAGAGAATATTTAAACTATTTGCAAATTTTTTAAACATCAAGCTAAAAAATAATAAGGAATATCTAAAATTTGTTGAAAGGGTAAAAGTAGAAAATGTAAGAAAAATATGTTCAAACAAGATCAAACTGTTAAGAAAAACAAATGTTATAGGTCGAACTAGCTCAAAAAGGGTTACTACGTACGTATCATTTAAGTATGGAGCATTACCAATTTCTATTGCATTTTGCAATAGAAATGTGCAACTTGTTTTAAATTTTTAGTCTAGTAGTTGTCTTATAGCTCTCAGCTCTCTATGACTATAATTTATTTAAACTTAATGAACTAAGTTGAATTAGTCATACTTAAATATGTTTAAACTTCGTCTAAGATTCTTGAGAATGCTTAAAATCCGCATAACACTTTTACAAAATTGTTCAAAATGTTAAGTAATATGTAAGTCTCCAGTATATTCTTAATTAGTATGTAGTATAATTTCTATACTTTAAGTATAATTTCAATGCATTAAATTTTTTGGATTGGGTTCAATATTCCAATTATTCAGACTTAGATTTTTTAAATTTATGGGAATAAATAGGGCATTAGAGATCTTTAAATCAATTAAGTCTTAATGGTATAACAAGTAAGTTTATCCCTCATCATTCATGCATGTTGACCACAAAAGCATGTTGAGAACCACTTTTGAATTGTATGTCATGACATCAGTCATCTTTAACCCTAAGAACTCATAGAGCATTGTATCAAACATTTGATGTTGGTTCCTCAAATTCCCATTTTACTTGGTTTTAACTATTTTTTCCCCAACTTTTTAATGTCCAATAAAAAATCAAGATATCAAAATTTAATACTCGTACTAATTAATATTTAGTACTCCGTGTACGTATAATTTAATGGATTAAGTGTAACAATTAATAAAATATTCCAATCAAGAAAGTGAACAACATCCACTTTGTACGTAATTTTTTCAAATAGTTGTTGGACTTTCAATATTATGAGCCAGTTTGAAAAAAAACTACAATATTCCTAGTGAAAGAGAAAGACATGTTTTTAATCAAATAATCATCTGGTTTGATATTTTGGAATTTCACAAGAGTCAATTCTAGATGTAAATTAAGAATAGATAGGTGGGGTGTTCCCTAGCTCCCACCCCAAAACCCCTTCAATTTTTTGGACTAGCATCGGGTTTTAAAAAAAGGTTACGTTATATGTAAGAACAAAGAGAGTTGGCTTGGTGAATAGATGAAGTAGTATACTATCAAGTATTAACAAGGGTGAATAAGAAGTAAAGGCTCGGGAAAGAAAATACAAAATATATGGCTCTAAAGAATGAATTCAAAAGAATGGAATAAATATAGAAACAGTTACATCTACGGAGTATATTACTAAAGCATGGACAATGAGTAAAAGTGTGATCTTCTATATCTAGTTACTTTAGTATTAACTTAGTTATTATAAATTTGTACTACATTAAGGATGTTTTTTTTGGACTGAAATTTGTTGGTCTGGTCTGGTCTGGTCTGGTAAACGTCCGGTCTCTGTGTATTTTATAACTACACAAGTCTGTTTAAGTCTGGTCTAGTCTGGTCTAGTCTGGTCTGTTTAAGTCTGGTCTAGTCTGGGACTAAAAATAGTCCAAAAGAAAACATCCTAAATTATAGTGATCGTGATGTTAAAATCATAGTATTTTTAAATCACGGTTTTGTCCATGATGTACTTTCTATGATATTTTAGAGAAATACTTCATATATAATTTTCCGTATTTGATCACACAAATCAATTCAATTATCTGATTAAAACATAGCCATTAGTATTATATATGTGTCTTTAATGTAAACTTTGATTAAATTTCATCCCACGGCAGTCTGGCGGACTCATGCAGACACTCAAACACATAGGAGCAGTCCTTCACTTTCTTTCAAGTCTTGAGATAGTTGTTCTCCTTCTAAGGTTCATGCGATTCTTATATCCTAGCTATTTTCTTATTACTTATTTTCTTATTTCTTTACTTGATTGGTGATTACTGATTACTTTATGTATATACTTGAGTACTTTAGTTTTTTTACTAAATTATGTACTCTAGTTGTTTTTTGTCAATTGTAGTCGGCTAGTCATTAGTGTATAGCGTCTAAACTTTAAAGTTGATTACTACGGGTATTTGATTTTAATAATTACTCTTGTGAACGAATAAAACTTAGAAATTTTTACATAGTTGGAATTTTGATTGACACATTGAATATTTATAATTTTTATTTGCACGTTAAACTTTTATTTATGAATCATTTACATATTTATTGTTATTTTATATAAAATTGTAGGTTTTGTGACATAAAAACAAAAACATTATTTAGAATATACAAAGGTAAAGAACAACCAAGTATTCCAGCCCAGCTGGTTGTGAGGTTACCGTGTCTAGTGGGAGGTCTCGAGTTCGAAACTCGCTAGACACATAAGGGTTCGAAACTCATTGAAACGACTTTTCGTCCTGATTACTCCAGGCCCCCCAGACCCCCTGGAGTAAAAAAGAAAAAAGAAAAAAAAAAGAAAAAACTAAGAAAAGACTAGGACATCAAATTATTTGCCGACTCTATAGATCGGTACACAAACAAAAAAAACATCATCGTTCATTTTTTTCAGAACGAGTATACAGTCACTACTCTTGATAATAGCATTCTTACTAATTTTGCTCTTCAAAAAGTTAGAAGCTAAGAATAGACCCCTAGAATATTCATGTATTTTTAGTATATTTTGATCATTTGGTTTTGAAGAAATATCCTTTTACATTAATAGTACTACGAATATGGTGCATTTTGCACGTAATCTACACCTATTTAATTGATATTACATTTTTTATATATTAATGTTGAATAAGGTATATTGAAATGAATTGTCTACTTGACTGTCTAGGGCCTCGGGCCTCATAATTTCTCTAGGCGATCTTGACTTCAGTATCTCTATTTAAAGTCTTCCCAAACTTTATTTAAATTGGGAATATGAAGTTTGACTTCTTGTACGATTTATGAGAGTGGAATAACAAACAATGATGATAATAATTCAAATAAAACAAGTCAACAATTATGTTCCGTTCAGATATGTGTCAGACTTTCCAAATTAAATTTAAGCATCATTTGCTCTTCCATTTTCTTTGTGTTTGCAACAATTGAAAGCCATACTTCTCTACTTCTTTACAAAAAGATATTTGTACTCACCCTTGTGCTCATCTTATACCCACCATGTCTGTGTAAGGTTCTTTTTTTGTCTGTGAATCCCGTTCACCGACTACATATGTCTTATTTTGTCTGTGTAAATTTTGCACAGACAAAATAATACGGAGTACATATCTTGTCTTTGAACCGGATTCACAGACAAAAAACAAATTTCACAGACATGATGGATATAAGATGAATATAAGGGTGGGTACAACAAGAATTATTGTCTTCTTTATCCTTTTAACTCCTAACTGTATTTCTTTTTATTCGAAATCCCAATCCCCTTCTCTTAGCTATAAATAATGAGGCCCAAAACCTTTTATTCCCACCGTTTCTCACTTTCTTCACTTCGTCCCCTATAATTATGCATATAAAATGATTGTGTTCTGAAGAATCGATCACTATTGGGCCTTTTGCCCTTTTCACTTTCAAGTGAGGTGGTATTAAGAAATGATCCTTTTCCGCAAAGAGCGTTGCTTTTCTTTCCTCTGGCCTATGCTGGCCAGCACCGGACCTTTTGCTCTTTTCTTTTTCTCAGTGGTATAGGGGTTGGGGTTTCTCAGTTTTGCGGTTTGCTTGAATACATATTAAGATATTCTTCAAACATTTCAGTAGATTAGATTAGAATATGATGAGTATTATACAAGTTCTCATGTAACACCATATCACAATAATGATGATGTTCTAAACAGAATTCAGTATTTAAGACCGCACTGCAAAGTATAAGACCACTACAAAGTACTTCGTACTATATAAACACATACTAGCAACACTTTATTTGCAGTGATATTAGTATTACTCATCACATGGCTAATAATATTCCACTTTTAATGTAACACTTTTATAGAATAAGAATTTTCTAAACACATTATTTCAGTACTAATGCATAACATTTTATTTTCAGTTTATGTAAGTACTACACAGTACATGATCATTATTAAACTAGTTCTCATGTAACATTTTATAGAATGAGCAAATTCGGACAACTACAACTAACATTTCAGTACTTAATAAACACAAAGTACTTTATTACAACTATATGAGTAGTATAGAGAATATGATGAGTATTATATCAGTTCTCAAGTAACACTATTATATAGAACAAGCATATTCTACAACCATTTTAATATTTAATAAAATGCATCACTTTATTTGCAGTATATATGAGTACTACGAAGCATATGATGGGTTCTATACTAATTTTGATGAAACAACATTACACAATAAGCATCTTCTAAACACAATTCAGTAGTTAATCAGTTTATGCGAGATGAGCACTAATTAATGTGCATAAGATAACAATATTCTATGTGCATATTATGAATCCTAACAAGCAAACAATGAGCTTAATAGCAGTTCCATACTCAATTTGACTCTTGTACACATGAAATTCCTTATCTCGAAATGGTTTAGGTTTTTCCTGAATTTCAAGCACATGCAACCATATTCACGTTATGAGAACTACATATAAAATACAACTGTATAGTATTACATACGTTTGAGATGCTTCAACACTTTCGTTTTCTTCATCTGCATTTGAAATCATGTTCCATTCGGCTACTATGTCCATACCGCTCTTTGTTCTCAGTAATCAAACCCTAATACTTCAGAACTCAGACCTCTTGCTTTGTTTTAGCAATTGTTGTTCTTGCTCTTACTGATTTACAGTTCACCATTATTGTCGATTTGCCGACTTCTCTCATTTTTCGTGCAAAAATACGGCTAAAAGATCTGGTTTCCCAACAATTCTGTAGCATTTCAATTGATTCTTCCAATAGTTTAGAGGGGAAGTTACTTTTCATTTGTTTTACAAATGATTCTTTCCAGCGGTTCAATTTTACCGGGTAATTTAAACTTTAAAGCATCGGGCTATTAGACACGGGCATGCGCTAAATTCAGTTATTGATATAAAAAGTGGGCCGACTGTACGGTGTTCACCGTATAGCAGGAGGTATGATATACAAATTCCTCTTTTAATTCCATGGGCAAAGTTGTATAATAGGGAGTAATAATTAAAAAAAAATGACCAAATTTTTTTGGCTCTGAAAATGACTGTTTTTATTTTGTTTCGTACGTAGTATTATTATTTTTTATTCTATTAATTAAATTTTATTTTAAATATAATTTACTTTTTATCCAACACATTTAGTTAATTCAACCAGCCTAATAAATCAAGATTTCAGTTGTTCCAAATTTCTATTTTCAAATGTTCCAAATTTCACATGTGACCATACCTCCTCCTGCTGGCCAATTTCTATTTTCAGTATTACTACGCTTTAGCATCTCCACGGTATTCCAATCAAGAAAGTGAACAACATCCACTTTATACGTAATTTTTTCAAATAGTTGTTGGACTTTCAATATTATGAGCCAGTTTGAAAAAAACTACAATATTCCTAGTGAAAGAGAAAGACATGTTTTTAATCAAATAATCATCTGGTTTGATATTTTGGAATTTCACAAGAGTCAATTCTAGATGTAAATTAAGAATAGATAGGTGGGGTGTTCCCTAGCTCCCACCCCAAAACCCCTTCAATTTTTTGGACTAGCATCGGGTTTTAAAAAAAGGTTATCTTTATCTTTATATAATATAAAGTAACAGAGTTGAGACAATTCTTGGAGGGAAAAATCCCGCCCAAAATAAGGGCAAAATAGGAAATTAATGAGAAAAATAAATTTGGTAATTAATGGTGGTAATTGTTTGTTTTCCTTATTACGATACATATACTACGTATATACTAGCTACGTTTGGAACCAAAGCTAAAGTAGGATAGAACTATTTATGAAGAGTATCTAACATTATTAATGTATTATTACTAAATGCCAATTATTGTGTTTCAAAAACAAATGCCAATTATTCTGAAACTTTATAGTTAATGAGAGTGCCGTAAGACAAACACGTAGGTTATTACGGAGTTCTCAAATTAAAAGTTATGCTATTAATGGAAAAGGGAAAATGTAATAATATTATAATACATGTTTTTCTGTAATTGTATTACAGAGTATAATAATACTCCGTACATGGTTTTAATGGAAATAGTGAGATTATCGAAAAATTGGTAGAATTAGTGGGACTATAATTATATTATTATAATATGGTGATACGCTCTATTGAAAATTGGTAACTACACGTAATTGTGTAAATTGATTACCTATGTACAATGTAATTAAAATAAATTCAGTTATATTACATAATATATTCTTTAATTAATTCGGTGTGTGTGTATATATATATATATATCCAATAATAATATACTTAAATTGCAATTGTTAATACTCCTAGCAATAATTATCCAGTAATAGTAGACTAAGGACGAAAACTAACAATTCGAAAAGTGAATACTAATTCGCATATTATTATATTATGATGATGTTTTCTTTTGGATTGTTTTGAGCCGCAGACCAGATCAGATCAGACTTAAACAGATCAGACTAGATAAACTTGGACACTTTTAAAGTACACATAGATCAGACATTTATCAAATGAGACATGTTCAGACCGGATGAGACCAGACAAGATCAGAATCGGCCAGAACTGATTAGACCAGATCATATTAGGTTAGACCAGATCAACAAAATTCAGTCCAAGAAAAGTCAATTTAACCGATCTTTTTGGCTTGGTAGTATAACAATTGTGTGCATTACTAATTAGAAATTAATAATTATATCAGTAATTGTAATACAATAATTGAATATTTTCATTTAAGAATAATAATAATAATGATAATAATAATAATAATAATAATAATAATAATAATAATAATAATAATAATAATAATAATAATAATAATAATAATAATAATAATAATAATAATAATAATAATAATAATAATAATAATAATAATAATAATAATAATAATAATAATAATAATAATAATAATAATAATAATAATAATAATAATAATAATAATAATAATAATAATAATAATAATAATAATAATAATAATAATAATAATAATAATAATAATAATAATAATAATAATAATAATAATAATAATAATAATAATAATAATAATAATAATAATAATAATAATAATAATAATAATAATAATAATAATAATAATAATAATAATAATAATAATAATAATAATAATAATAATAATAATAATAATAATAATAATAATAATAATAATAATAATAATAATAATAATAATAATAATAATAATAATAATAATAATAATAATAATAATAATAATAATAATAATAATAATAATAATAATAATAATAATAATAATAATAATAATAATAATAATAATAATAATAATAATAATAATAATAATAATTGTGATATATCATTGGTGGGGTTTTGTTTAAGGCATATTAGAATATGTATGATATGTTAATCGAAATGTTTCCAATTTCAGCATAGACTTGACCCGACTTAAAAATATTAGTTCATATCAAATCAAATTTAAATGGAACATGCTTGATACGATCAAAAAAATAAATTAAAATATATAAGTCAACCGTTTATGAGAAAAGATCATATTAGATAAAATCGGATTTAAATAGATAAGAGCAAACTGATTAACTTTTTCTACTCATATCAAGAAAATGTGATACTCCTTACATATCAATATTAGGATTTTGATAATGTAAAAATTTTTACTCCTAAAACTGCACTATCAATAATTCTTTTCGTTATTGAATGTTGACAAAAAGTTTATTAAAAATTTAATGTTCCATAAATGCTTAGATTCATTGTTATTATATTCTATAAACACAAATATATATTGGAATATTTACATACTTTATGGCAATTTTTTATGTTAGCATAGAGTGAATCCAAGTTCACCGAATTAACTTTGTGCTATTAGCTATGAAGTCATCACAAACTCTTCAAAAGATGTCTATAAATCCAAGTTGCTCGAACTATTTTACTAATTTTCACTGCCATCTAATAAAATAGTTCGACATATAAACAATATATCCCGTGCAACGCACGGGTAAAGAATCTAGTGTTATATGTAAGAACAAAGAGAGTTGGCTTGGTGAATAGATGAAGTAGTATACTATCAAGTATTAACAAGGGTGAATAAGAAGTAAAGGCTCGGGAAAGAAAATACAAAATATATGGCTCTAAAGAATGAATTCAAAAGAATGGAATAAATATAGAAACAGTTACATCTACGGAGTATATTACTAAAGCATGGACAAAGAGTAAAAGTGTGATCTTCTATATCTAGTTACTTTAGTATTAACTTAGTTATTATAAATTTGTACTACATTAAGGATGTTTTTTTTGGACTGAAATTTGTTGGTCTGGTCTGGTAAACGTCTGGTCTCTGTGTATTTTATAATTACACTAGTCTGTTTAAGTCTGGTCTAGTCTGGTCTAGTCTGGTCTGTTTAAGTCTGGTCTAGTCTGGGACTGAAAATAGTCCAAAAGAAAACATCCTAAATTATAGTGATCGTGATGTAAAATCATAGTATTTTTAAATCACGGTTTTGTCCATGATGTACTTTCTATGATATTTTAGAGAAATACTTCATATATAATTTTCCGTATTTGATCACACAAATCAATTCAATTATCTGATTAAAACATAGCCATTAGTATTATATATGTGTCTTTAATGTAAACTTTGATTAAATTTCATCCCACGGCAGTCTGGCGGACTCATGCAGACACTCAAACACATAGGAGCAGTCCTTCACTTTCTTTCAAGTCTTGAGATAGTTGTTCTCCTTCTAAGGTTCATGCGATTCTTATATCCTAGCTATTTTCTTATTACTTATTTTCTTATTTCTTTACTTGATTGGTGATTACTGATTACTTTATGTATATACTTGAGTACTTTAGTTTTTTTTACTAAATTATGTACTCTAGTTGTTTTTTGTCAATTGTAGTCGGCTAGTCATTAGTGTATAGCGTGTAAACTTTAAAGTTGATTACTACGGGTATTTGATTTTAATAATTACTCTTGTGAACGAATAAAACTTAGAAATTTTTACATAGTTGGAATTTTGATTGACACATTGAATATTTATAATTTTTATTTGCACGTTAAGCTTTTATTTATGAATCATTCACATATTTATTATTATTTTATATAAAATTGTAGGTTTTGTGACATAAAAACAAAAACATTATTTAGAATATACAAAGGTAAAGAACAACCAAGTATTCCAGCCCAGCTGGTTGTGAGGTTACTGTGTCTAGTGGGAGGTCTCGAGTTCGAAACTCGCTAGACACATAAGGGTTCGAAACTCAATGGAACGAGTTTTCGTCCTGATTACTCCAGGCCCCCAGACCCCCTGGAGTAAAAAAGAAAAAAGAAAAAAAGAAGAAAAAACTAAGAAAAGACTAGGACATCAAATAATTTGCCGACTCTATAGATCGGTACACAAATAAAAAAACATCATCGTTCATTTTTTCAGAATGAGTATACAGTCACTACTCTTGATAATAGCATTCTTACTAATTTTGCTCTTCAAAAAGTTAGAAGCTAAGAATAGACCCCTAGAATATTCATGTATTTTTAGTATATTTTGATCATTTGGTTTTGAAGAAATATCCTTTTACATTAATAGTACTACGAATATGGTGCATTTTGCACGTAATCTACACCTATTTAATTGATATTACATTTTTTATATATTAATGTTGAATAAGGTATATTGAAATGAATTGTCTACTTGACTGTCTAGGACCTCAGGCCTCATAATTTCTCTAGGCGATCTTGACTTCAGTATCTCTATTTAAAGTCTTCCCAAACTTTATTTAAATCGGGAATATGAAGTTTGACTTCTTGTACGATTTATGAGAGTGGAATAACAAACAATGATGATAATAATTGAAATAAAACAAGTCAACAATTATGTTCCGTTCAGATATGTGTCAGATTTTCCAAATTAAATTTATGCATCATTGGCTCTTCCATTTTCTTTGTGTTTGTAACAATTGAAAGCCATACTTCTCTACTTCTTTACAAAAAGATATTTGTACTCACCCTTGTGCTCATCTTATAACCACCATGTCTGTGTAAGGTTCTTTTTTTGTCTGTGAATCCCATTCACCGACTACATATGTCTTATTTTGTCTGTGTAAATTTTGCACAGACAAAATAATACATATCTTGTGTTTGAACCGGATTAGCAGGAGGTATGATATACAAATTCCTCTTTTAATTCCATGGGCAAAGTTGTATAATAGGGAGTAATAATTAAAAAAAAATGACCAAATTTTTTTGGCTCTGAAAATGATTGTTTTTATTTTGTTTCGTACGTAGTATTATTATTTTTTATTCTATTAATTAAATTTTATTTTAAATATAATTTACTTTTTATCCAACACATTTAGTTAATTCAACCGGCCTAATAAATCAAGATTTCAGTTGTTCCAAATTTCTATTTTCAAATGTTCCAAATTTCACATGTGACCATACCTCCTCCTGCTGGCCAATTTCTATTTTCAGTATTACTACGCTTTAGCATCTCCACGGCTCACCTACTTCATTTATTTAGTCTTCCCAATTCCCACTTGATTTTAATTGGGAATACTCCGTATGAAGTTTGACTTTTTGCAGGATTTATGAGAATAGAATAACAAACGATGATGATCATGATGATCCAAATAAAACAAGTCAACAATTTATGTTCCGTTCAGATATGAGTCAGATTTTCCATTTTCCGAAATAAATTTAAGGATCATTGGCCTTCCATTTTCTTTGCCTTTGCAGCAATTGAAGGTGATGCTTCTCTGCTTCGTTATCCCTCAATTCCTAACTGTATTTCTTCTTATTCGAAATCTCAATCTCCTTTTCTTAGCCATAATAAAGAGAGAGAGCCAAAACCCTTTCTTTCTGCATTATGAAATGAGTGTGTTCTGAAGAATTAGTCACTATTGGACCTTTTGGTCGTTTGACTTTCAATTAAGGTGTTCTAAAGAAATGAACTTTTTCCGTAAAGAAGGCTGCTTTTCTTTTTTCTTGAAAACTTTGAGTGTTCTTGATTTCTGATCTAGGGATCTGAAATAGGGTGGACTTATACTTAATGTTTGTGGGTGTGTTTCTTGGATGAAATAGGGTTGGGATGTTTCTTCATTTTAAGATGAAGTTTGCATGAATCTCTAAGTCTGCCATACATGCAAATTCCTGGAATTTCACATTCACCCAAATGAGTCTCTTAAACTGGGTGGTTCTGGTTTGCCTCTTTAATTCATCTTTGGGGTTTCAAACTGCAGAACGCCAGAATTGCCATCCATCTGATTTCACTGCCCTGAAGCAATTTGCAGGAAACTTGACCAAAGGGTCCATTTTCTCAACATGGTCCGCCGGCGAATCTAATTGCTGTGAATGGGATGGTGTTGCCTGTGAAGAAGAAGATGATGATGATAGCAGGAGGGTGATCAAGTTGAATTTATCTAGGAAGGGGTTACAAGGGTCAATTTCTCTTGCCTTGGAAAATTTGGATAATTTACAGTTACTTGATCTTTCACATAATGATCTTAAAGGTGAGATTCCCTTGGATTTCTCTAAACTCAAGCAGTTGAAAGTTCTTGATTTGAGCTACAACTCATTTGATGGGCCAATTCTGGAGGCACTCAATGGGCTGGAATCACTCCACACAGTCAACATATCCAACAATTTATTCACTGGAGACTTAACTGATTTTTGCAGCATTTCAAACAACCTTAAAGTCTTGGATTTCTCAACCAACCTTTTTTCCGGGGGGCTTGATGGTTTAAATGAGTGCAGTTTGCCTCTCCAGGAGATGCATTTGGACTCAAATCTTTTCTCTGGGCAAATTCCAGAGTCTTTGTACTTAGTGTCCTCATTTGAGCATCTTTCGCTCTCTTCCAATAATCTCACTGGCCAGTTAAGTCAGAACCTCAGTAAGCTGTCGAATCTCAAATCATTAATTTTATATGACAACCAATTGTCTGGTGTTATACCTGATGTGTTTGGGAATTTGACACAACTAGAGTTATTGGATATTAGTTCAAATAAGTTTATAGGGCCATTTCCTTCAACTCTAGCACTTTGTTCTACCCTAAAAGATATTGTTCTTAGGAACAATTCTTTGTCTGGGCCTATTGATCTTGACTTCACTGGACTGCCCAATCTCACCAGCCTTGTTCTTGGAACGAACCATCTGTCGGGTCCCCTTCCTGAATCTCTCTCAAGTTGTAAACAGTTGAAAATTCTGAGTCTTGCCAAGAACAGGTTTACCGGTTTAGTCCCTGAGAGTTACACATACCTCTCATCTCTTGTCTTTTTCTCAGTTTCCAATAACAGTATGGAAAATCTGCCAGTTGCTTTGTCTGTTCTTCAGCATTGCCACAACCTTTCCACCCTTATTCTCACCAGAAACTTCCAAGGTGAAGAAATTCCCAAGAATGTGACTGGATTTGTGAAGCTGGCTACTTTTGCTATAGGGAATTGCCACCTTCGTGGTCAAATCCCTATATGGATATCTAACTGTACCAAATTGCAAATTCTTGACTTGTCTTGGAATAAGTTGGATGGCAGCATTCCTTCTTGGATTGGGAAAATGGAGAATTTGTTTTACATTGACTTTTCAAATAATTCACTCACTGGTGAAATCCCTAAAAGTTTGACGGAGCTAAAGAGCCTCTCATCCCCTACTAGTGATCCATTCAGTCTGAATGCATCAACTGGCATTCCATTGTTTATAAAGAGAAACCAGACAAGCAATGGTTTACAGTACAACCAAGCTACCAGCTTTCCTCCAGCTATATATTTGAGCAATAACAGATTAAGTGGGACAATCTTGCCCGAGATTGGACAGTTGAGATATCTCCATGTTTTGGATTTAAGCCGGAACAACATAACTGGGACTATTCCTGGCAAAATATCAAATATGTTGAATCTTGAGGTTCTGGATTTATCTAACAATGAACTCTATGGATCTATCCCACTTTCATTAGATAAGCTTACCTTCCTCTCAAAGTTCAATGTGGCTAACAATCGCTTGCAGGGTGAGATCCCGACCGGAGGCCAGTTTTTTAGCTTTCCCAGCTCAAGCTTTGGAGGAAACCCTGGGCTTTGTGGAAAGTTTGTTTCTCCCTGTGATGGTGGAGGCCTTGGACCTACCATCACCCCTTCTTCCAATAACAGGTTGGGTAGAAAGGGTGTTATTGGAATCACAGTCGGCGTAACGATCGGAGTTTCAATGCTTGTTTCGTATGTGATCCTAAGAGCATCTGGAAGATATATCAATGACCAAGCACAAGACTCAGAGGAAGAGGTGGGCATATCTACCAGATTCTCTGATTCATTTAACCTGTCCAAGCTGGTCCTTTTCAAGAACTCAGATTGCAAGGATATGACAGTGGCAGAATTACTGAGATCAACAAATGACTTCAGCGAATCGAGCATTGTTGGCTGTGGAGGGTTCGGTGTTGTCTACAAAGTTGACTTGCCTAACGGTACTAAAGTAGCAATCAAGAAGCTTTCCGGGGATGGATATCAGCTGGAACGTGAATTCCATGCAGAAGTGGAAGCCCTCTCGACAGCTCAGCATGAAAACCTCGTCTCTCTCCAAGGGTATTGCAGCCATGGGAATGATAGGCTACTAATATACTCTTACATGGAAAACGGAAGTCTTGATTATTGGTTACACGAAAGGCTGGATAGCGATAGTCTATGCTTATCATGGAACACAAGGCTAAAGATAGCACTGGGTGCTGCTAGGGGATTATCCTATCTCCATAAGGAACCAAACATAGTTCACCGCGATATTAAAAGCAGCAACATTCTTCTCGATGAAAGATTCGAAGCCCATTTAGCTGATTTCGGGCTTGCAAGGTTACTATGTCCCTATGATACACATGTCACGACGGATCTAGTTGGAACGCTGGGCTACATTCCTCCTGAATATAGTCAGGCATTGACAGCAACTTTTAGGGGGGACGTTTATAGCTATGGCGTTGTTCTCTTGGAGCTTGTGACTGGAAAGCGGCCTGTGGAAGTGGGCAAAGGAAAGAATTGCAGAGACTTGGTGTCATGGGTGTTTCAGATGAAATCTGAGAACCGGGAGGAGGAAATATTTGATCCTTCTATATGGGATATAGAATGTAAGAAGCAATTCGTGGAGGTGTTGGGTATAGCCTGTAAATGTGTAGACCGAGAACCAAGGCAGAGACCTGCCATTGATCAAGTAGTTTTATGGCTTGAAGCAGCAATTGATCCCGGGAAAGCCAGCATATGAAAAGTCAGCATATGGAAGTAAAACATACTAGGAATATACTTCTTCAAATACGATCATCATTGATTTTTCCTAAAATCGGAACTCGTGGACTCGGAAGGAGAATGTTATTACTTTGATTCTTTTCTCAATGAGTCATGAGTGCTATTTTTAAGATTAAATCAAAATGATGACTCATATTTATGAACATCGTTCATGCCTTGTTTCTCTTTTCCTTAATCTCATTTACTTGTAATTTCATATACAAGTATACAACATAGGTTTGCTTATATAGAAGTGTACTGATTGAGAAGATATAACAAACTGAAGTATATAAGCGGTGTTGTAGGCAGAAGCATAAGTTGAGTTGGGCTGGTACAACATGAGATACACCTTTTACACATAAAATACTAGGCATGACAATGGTCGGGGTGGGCCGGGTAGTGTAGGACCCGGACCCGCCCCGTGACATAACTAGGTGGACCCGCCCCGTGACCTACACGGGTCATTATAGCAATAAACATTTCTAGTTTTGTGAAGTCATTATAGCTTGAATTGTACATAAAGTTTATCTCCAAATAATTATAAAAAACAAATATAAATCAAAGTCACAAAACAATAAAAGTTTCAAAAGTTATGAGAAAATAATAGACTCAAATAGTTAACTATTTATTTATGAATAAATGAATATATATGGATCCTCATTCTAAGACGAACGATATCTTTCTTAATGTATACTCGTACGTTCTCAGATTTTAGTACAAGCCTTTTACAATAAAAGAAAAATAAATAATATTTTTAAAATCATATTAAGAGGTATGATTCGTGGGTGTCGTCCAATTTAGGGTGATCCTACAAAGGTGACCTTGTATTATACGGAGTAGTAATCTTAATTACTAGAAAATATTAAAGTTATATTAAACTCATTTGAAAGATTTAGGTGAATAAATAAGGATGAAATAAATTAAGAAGTATTTGAGATTATTGTGATAAGCGTCAGATAGGCCCCGAACTTGCATAAAAAGGTCAAATAAGCCCTTATATAGGAGGTTCTGTCCGGGCGTCGCCATTTGGGGAGGTTCCCGATGGAATTTTTTGATGAATTTTTTAATTCGTCTTATTCATTAAGTCTAGTTTACTCATACCAAATTCCAGCTAAAACCTCAATCGGGAAGATATTCAAATGAATTCTTGAAGATAACTGCGCAGTTAAAAGCACGGTTATCTTCAAGAATTCATTTGAATATCTTCCCGATTGAATTTTTAGCTGAAATTGCGTATGAGTAAACTAGAATTAATGAATAAGACGCTCAAAAAAATTCATCAAACAATTCCATCGGGAACCGCTCCAAATGGCGACGGCCGGACATAACCTCTTATATGAGGGCTTATTTGACCTTTTTATGTAAGTTTGAGGGTCTATCTGACCATTTTCCCGAGATTATTTGATACTCCGTATTCCTTAACCTCTGCGTAGTATTAAAATTTTATTACACTTATGGAATTAAGATTATATTTCAGAGATTGTTTGAAAACACTGTTTTTCGTTTTATCAGGCTTATCAGCCAGATTTTTCACTAAACACGTAACTATTGATTTCGCGCGCTGAATTGTGTAAGAAGCAGAAAAAGTAAGGTTGTAGTTACTTTTGTGGTTGTATTGGCTGAAGTTACTGTAGATGACCATTTTAGATATTTTTACATGCTAACTCCGTCCCGTAAAGAAATTCTCACTTTCATTTTATGGATGTCCCAAAAAGAAGTTCTCATTTCTATAAATGAAAACCACTTTTATCCCAAAAGTCACAACTACCCTTACTTTTTACACACTTTTTGCTTGATTTGACATAAAGTAAGGGTAAACTTGGAAAGTCAAAACAAAACTCTACCTTACATGAATATGTGTGTCGGTCAAACCATGAATTTCATTGTGGGACGGAGGAAGTATAATTTTTTCTTTATTTTATTTATAAAATATAATTTAATTTTTTTCTTAAATCAGCAAAATAAGCCAATGCAGCCACTTCAGCCAGAATTTCATAAATTTCAGCAGAATCAGCCAAAACAGCCGATTTTTGTGCTACTAAACGACCTCTCAATTTAAATAGATCATATCACATCATTTCGACAAAATAACACGGGAGTACGGGACTATAGTTGATTAGTTTCCACATTCAGCGATGATAGCCCCTCTCTAGTCAATGATCATGTTCATGAGTGAGAAAGATATGGAACTTTTAAGGATGTTTTAGAAAATTAATTTATTATTATAGGACACACTTGGACGTTTTTAATTATATATAACTTATAATAATTGATAATTGAATATATTAATTTAAACTATATGCGCATGATTAAAGCATTATCAAAATGAATCTATTGATATTAACTCTATTTCAATTATATATAACTTATAATTGAATATGTTATATATGTAAATTTTAGAAATGAATTACATGTACGTTATACTTAATTAAACCAGTATAATGTTTAAGAAATAGCATTGATATGATATGATATTATAAAATGAGCACATCAAGTTTTTAGATAAGCATACATGAATTATTACTAATGAAATAAGCATAAAAATTAAAAAACTCCATGAAATCCCCATTTTAGAGTTTGGAGCTTTATTGTCTAATGTTACACAACCACGCATTTAATTTACACATTATACTCATTTTAGTATAACAAAAACTCATTTCAATACTCACACCCAAGAACACATTACAATTCAAATTGATAAAATCAGCTAAGAGGGTGTCCCCGATATGGATTTTAATGGATTTTAAAAGATTTTAGAAATCCATCACACGCAAGAACACATTACAATTCAAATTGATAAAATCAGCTAAGTTTACTGATTTATATAGAAAAAATTGTTCTAAGAGAATATTTAAACTATTTGCAAGTTCTTTAAACATCAAGCTAAAAAATAATAAGGAATATCTAAAATTTGTTGAAAGGGTAAAAGTAGAAAATGTAAGAAAAATATGTTCAAACAAGATCGAACTGTTAAGAAAAACAAATGTTACATATAGCTTGATTAGAATTTAGTTCGAGTTTGACTCGAGTTGGAGTTATATTGAAACAAATGATATAGTTCAAACAAAGAGATTGATTTATTATTAGTTTCAACACGTACATATCAGCAATATTAATATTAGTCTAAACATAATAACATTGTTTTAAATTTTTAGTCTAGTAGTTGTCTTATAGCTCTCTCTATGACTATAATTTATTTAAACTTAATGAACTAAGTTGAATTAGTCATACTTAAATAGGTTTAAACTTCGTCTAAGATTCTTGAGAATGCTTAAAATCCGCATAACACTTTTACAAAATTGTTCAAAATGTTAAGTAATATGTAAGTCTCCAGTATATTCTTAGTATGTAGTATAATTTCTATACTTTAAGTATAATTTCAATGCATGAAAGTGTTTTGGATTGGGTTCAATATTCCAATTATTCAGACTTAGATTTTTTAAATTTATGGGAATAAATAGGGCATTAGAGATCTTTAAATCAATTAAGTCTTAATGGTATAACAAGTAAGTTTATCCCTCATCATTCATGCATGTTGACCACAAAAGCATGTTGAGAACTACTTTTGAATTGTATGTCATGACATCAGTCATCTTTAACCCTAAGAACTCATAGAGCATTGTATCAAACATTTGATGTTGGTTCCTCAAATTCCCATTTTACTTGGTTTTAACTATTTTTTCCCCAACTTTTTAATGTCCAATAAAAAATCAAGATATCAAAATTTAATACTAATTAATATTTAGTACTCCGTGTACGTATAATTTAATGGATTAAGTGTAACAATTAATAAAATATTCCAATCAAGAAAGTGAACAACATCCACTTTGTACGTAATTTTTTCAAATAGTTGTTGGACTTTCAATATTATGAGCCAGTTTGAAAAAAACTACAATATTCCTAGTGAATGAGAAAGACATGTTTTTAATCAAATAATCATCTGGTTTGATATTTTGAAATTTCACAAGAGTCAATTCTAGATGTAAATTAAGAATAGATAGGTGGGGTGTTCGCTAGCTCCCACCCCAAAACCCCTTCGATTTTTTGGACTAGCATCGGGTTTTAAAAAAAGGTTACGTTATATGTAAGAACAAAGAGAGTTAGCTTGGTGAATAGATGAAGTAGTATACTATCAAGTATTAACAAGGGTGAATAAGAAGTAAAGGCTCGGGAAAGAAAATACAAAATATATGGCTCTAAAGAATGAATTCAAAAGAATGGAATAAATATAGAAACAGTTACATCTACGGAGTATATTACTAAAGCATGGACAATGAGTAAATATGTGATCTTCTATATCTAGTTACTTTAGTATTAACTTAGTTATTATAAATTTGTACTACATTAAGGATGTTTTTTTGGACTGAAATTTGTTGGTCTGGTCTGGTCTGGTAAACGTCTGGTCTCTGTGTATTTTATAACTACAGAAGTCTGGTCTAGTCTGGTCTGATCTGTTTAAGTCTGGTCTAGTCTGGGACTGAAAATGGTCCAAAAGAAAACATCCTAAATTATAGTGATCGTGATGTTAAAATCATAGTATTTTTAAATCACGGTTTTGTCCATGATGTACTTTCTATGATATTTTAGAGAAATACTTCATATATAATTTTCCGTATTTGATCACACAAATCAATTCAATTGTCTGATTAAAACATAGCCATTAGTATTATATATGTGCCTTTAATGTAAACTTTGATTAAATTTCATCCCACGGCAGTCTGGCGGACTCATGCAGACACTCAAACACATAGGAGCAGTCCTTCACTTTCTTTCAAGTCTTGAGATAGTTGTTCTCCTTCTAAGGTTCATGCGATTCTTATATCCTAGCTATTTTCTTATTACTTATTTCCTTATTTCTTTACTTGATTGGTGATTACTGATTACTTTATGTATATACTTGAGTACTTTAGTTTTTTTTAGGGATAAGGGTCAGATAGGGCCTCAAACTTGGAAAAAAAATGTCAAATAAGGCCATATTTGGGATGCTATGTCCGGCTGACGCCATTTGGGACGGTTACCGGTGGAATTTTTTAATGAAAATTTTTGAGAATCTTATTCATTAAGTCTAGTTTACTCATATCAAATTTGAACTAACAATTCAATCGGGAAGGCATTCAAATGAATTCTTGAAGATAACTGCGCTTTTAACTGCACAGTTATCTTCAATAATTCATTTGAATGCCTTCCCGATTGAAGTTTTAGTTCAAATTTGATATGAGTAAACTAGACTTAATGAATAAGATTCTAAAAAAAAAATCATCAAAAAATTCCATCGGGAACTACCCCAAATGGCGTCGGCCGGACAGAGCATCCTAAATATAGCCTTATTTGACATTTTTTTTCAAGTTCGAGGCCCTATCTGACCCTTATCCCTTTTTTTTTACTAAATTATGTACTCTAGTTGTTTTTTGTCAATTGTAGTCGGCTAGTCATTAGTGTATAGCGTGTAAACTTTAAAGTTGATTACTACGGGTATTTGATTTTACTCTTGTGAACGAATAAAACTTAGAAATTTTTACATAGTTGGAATTTTGATTGACACATTGAATATTTATAATTTTTATTTGCACGTTAAGCTTTTATTTATGAATCATTTACATATTTATTATTATTTTATATAAAATTGTAGGTTTTGTGACATAAAAACAAAAACATTATTTAGAATATACAAAGGTAAAGAACAACCAAGTATTCCAGCCCAGCTGGTTGTGAGGTTACCGTGTCTAATGGGAGGTCTCGAGTTCGAAACTCGCTAGACACATAAGGGTTCGAAACTCATTGGAACGACTTTTCGTCCTGATTACTCCAGGCCCCCCAGACCCCCTGGAGTAAAAAAGAAAAAAGAAAAAAAAAAAGAAAAAACTAAGAAAAGACTAGGACATCAAATTATTTGCCGACTATAGATCGGTACACAAACAAAAAAAACATCATCGTTCATTTTTTTCAGAATGAGTATACAGTCACTACTCTTGATAATAGCATTCTTACTAATTTTGCTCTTCAAAAAGTTAGAAGCTAAGAATAGACCCCTAGAATATTCATGTATTTTTAGTATATTTTGATCATTTGGTTTTGAAGAAATATCCTTTTACATTAATAGTACTACGAATATGGTGCATTTTGCACGTAATCTACACCTATTTAATTGATATTACATTTTTTATATATTAATGTTGAATAAGGTATATTGAAATGAATTGTCTACTTGACTGTCTAGGGCCTCGGGCCTCATAATTTCTCTAGGCGATCTTGACTTCAGTATCTCTATTTAAAGTCTTCCCAAACTTTATTTAAATTGGGAATATGAAGTTTGACTTCTTGTACGATTTATGAGAGTGGAATAACAAACAATGATGATAATAATTCAAATAAAACAAGTCAACAATTATGTTCCGTTCAGATATGTGTCAGATTTTCCAAATTAAATTTAAGCATCATTGGCTCTTCCATTTTCTTTGTGTTTGAATTGCAACAATTGAAAGCCATACTTCTCTGCTTCTTTACAAAAAGATATTTGTACTCACCCTTGTGCTCATCTTATACCCACCATGTCTGTGTAAGGTTCTTTTTTTGTCTGTGAATCCCGTTCACCTACTACATATGTCTTATTTTGTCTGTGTAAATTTTGCACAGACAAAATAATACATATCTTGTCTTTAAACCGGATTCACAGACAAAAAACAAATTTCACAGACATGATGGATATAAGATGAATATAAGGGTGGGTACAACAAGAATTATTGTCTTCTTTATCCTTTTAACTCCTAACTCTATTTCTTTTTATTCGAAATCCCAATCCCCTTCTCTCAACTATGAATAATGAGGCCCAAAACCTTTTATTCCCACCGTTTCTCACTTTCTTCATTTCGTCCCCGATAATTATGCATATAAAATGATTGTGTTCTGAAGAATCGATCACTATTGGGCCTTTTGCCCTTTTCACTTTCAAGTGAGGTGGTATTAAGAAATGATCCTTTTCCGCAAAGAGCGTTGCTTTTCTTTCCTCTGGCCTATGCTGGCCAGCACCGGACCTTTTGCTCTTTTCTTTTTCTCAATGGTACAGGGGTTGGGGTTTCTCAGTTTTGCGGTTTGCTTGAATTATATCCGTTTCCCTATAAGACTAATACATATTAAGATATTCTTCAAACATTTCAGTAGAGTAGATTAGAATATGATGAGTATTATACAAGTTCTCATGTAACACCATATCACAATAATGATCAGGGGTGGAGAGGGGGAGGCTGGCGGTGGCTTTGGCCCCTGCAAGAAAAAAAAATTTGTGATGTATATATATGTATAAATATTTATAAGTAGTAAAAAATATAGTGAAAATTTAAGTTTTGGTCCATGCTATATAAATTTCTTTAAGCTCCGGCCCCTGTAAGCCGTCAATCTTGGCTCCGCCACTAATAAACACATATCACCACTTCAAAGTATAAGACCACTACAAAGTACTATATAAACACAACACTTTATTTACAGTGATATTAGTATTACTCATCACATGGCTAATAATATTCCACTTTTAATGCAACACTTTTATAGAATAAGAATTTTCTAAACACATTATTTCAGTACTAATGCACAACATTTTATTTTCAGTTTATGTAAGTACTACACAATACATGATCATTATTAAACTAGTTCGAATGTAACATTTTATAGAATGAGCAAATTCGGACAACTACAACTAACATTTCAGTACTTAATAAACACAAAGCACTTTATTACAAGTATATGAGTAGTATAGAGAATATGATGAGTATTATATCAGTTCTCAAGTAACACTATTATAGAACAAGCATATTCTGCAACCATTTTAATACTAGTATATTTAATAAACATGCATCACTTTATTTGCAGTATATATGAGTACTACGGAGCATATGATGAGTTCTATACTAATTTTGATGAAACAACATTACACAATAAGCATATTCTAAACACAATTCAATAGTTAATCAGTTTATGCGAGATGAGCACTAATGTGCATAAGATAACAATATTCTATGTGCATATTATGAATCCTAACAAGCAAACAATGAGCTTAATAGCAGTTCCATACTCGATTTGACTCTTGTACACATGAAATACCTTATCTCGAAATGGTTTAGGTTTATTCTGAATTTCAAGCACATGCAACCATATTCACGTTATGAGAACTACATATAAAATACAATTGTATAGTATTACATACGTTTCAGATGCTTCAACACTTTCGTTTTCTTCATCTGCATTTGAAATCATGTTCCATTCGGCTACTATGTCCATACCGCTCTTTGTTCTCAGTAATCAAACCCTAATACTTCAGAACTCAGACCTCTTGCTTTGTTTTAGCAATTGTTGTTCTTGCTCTTACTGATTTACAGTTCACCATTATTGTCGATTTGCCGACTTCTCTCATTTTTCGTGCAAAAATACGGCTAAATTGGTTTCCCAACAATTCTGTAGCATTTCAATTGATTCTTCCAATAGTTTAGAGGGGAAGTTACTTTTCGTTTTACAAATGATTCTTTCCAGCGGTTCAATTTTACCGAGTAATTTAAACTTTAAAGCATCGGGCTATTAGACACGGGCATGCGCTAAATTCAGTTATTGATATAAAAAGTGGGCCGACTATACGGTGTTCACCGTATAGCAGGAGGTATGATATACAAATTCCTCTTTTAATTCCATGGGCAAAGTTGTATAATAGGGAGTAATAATTAAAAAAAAAAGAATGAGCAAATTTTTTTGGCTCTGAAAATGATTGTTTTTATTTTGTTTCGTACGTAGTATTATTATTTTTTATTCTATTAATTAAATTTTATTTTAAATATAATTTACTTTTTATCCAACACATTTAGTTAATTCAACCTAATAAATCAAGATTTCAGTTGTTCCAAATTTCTATTTTCAAATGTTCCAAATTTCACATGTGACCATACCTCCTCCTGCTGGCCAATTTCTATTTTCAGTATTACTACGCTTTAACATATCCACGGCTCACCTACTTCATTTATTTAGTCTTCCCAATTCCCACTTGATTTTAATTGGGAATACTCCGTATGAAGTTTGACTTTTTGCAGGATTTATGAGAATAGAATAACAAACGATGATGATCATGATGATCCAAATAAAACAAGTCAATAATGTATGTTCCGTTCAGATATGAGTCATATTTTCCGAAATAAATTTAAGGATCACTGGCCTTCCATTTTCTTTGCCTTTGCAGCAATTGAAGGCGATGCTTCTCTGCTTCGTTATCCCTCAATTCCAAACTGTATTTCTTCTTATTCGAAATCTCAATCTCCTTTTCTTAGCCATAATAAAGAGAGAGAGCCAAAACCCTTTCTTTCTGCATTATGAAATGAGTGTGTTCTGAAGAATCAGTCACTATTGGACCTTTTGGTCGTTTGACTTTCAATTAAGGTGTTCTAAAGAAATGAACTTTTTCCATAAAGAAGGCTGCTTTTCTTTTTTCTTGAAAACTTTGAGTGTTCTTGATTTCTGATCTAGGGATCTGAAATAGGGTGGACTTATACTTAATGTTTGTGGGTGTGTTTCTTGGATGAAATAGGGTTGGGATGTTTCTTCATTTTAAGATGAAGTTTGCCTGAATCTCTAAGTCTGCCATACATGCAAATTCCTGGAATTTCACATTCACCCAAATGAGTCTCTTAAACTGGGTGGTTCTGGTTTGCCTCTTTAATTCATCTTTGGGGTTTCAAACTGCAGAACGCCAGAATTGCCATCCATCTGATTTCACTGCCCTGAAGCAATTTGCAGGAAACTTGACCAAAGGGTCCATTTTCTCAACATGGTCCGCCGGCGAATCTAATTGCTGTGAATGGGATGGTGTTGCCTGTGAAGAAGATGATGATGATGATGATGATAGCAGGAGGGTGATCAAGTTGAATTTATCTAGGAAGGGGTTACAAGGGTCAATTTCTCTTGCCTTAGAAAATTTGGATAATTTACAGTTACTTGATCTTTCACATAATGATCTTAAAGGTGAGATTCCCTTGGATTTCTCTAAACTCAAGCAGTTGAAAGTTCTTGATTTGAGCTACAACTCATTTGATGGGCCAATTCTGGAGGCACTCAATGGGCTGGAATCACTCCACACAGTCAACATATCCAACAATTTATTCACTGGAGACTTAACTGATTTTTGCAGCATTTCAAACAACCTTAAAGTCTTGGATTTCTCAACCAACCTTTTTTCCGGGGGGCTTGATGGTTTAAATGAGTGCAGTTTGCCCTCTCCAGGAGATGCATTTGGACTCAAATCTTTTCTCTGGGCAAATTCCAGAGTCTTTGTACTTAGTGTCCTCATTTGAGCATCTTTCGCTCTCTTCCAATAATCTCACTGGCCAGTTAAGTCAGAACCTCAGTAAGCTGTCGAATCTCAAATCATTAATTTTATATGACAACCAATTGTCTGGTGTTATACCTGATGTGTTTGGGAATTTGACACAACTAGAGTTATTGGATATTAGTTCAAATAAGTTTATAGGTCCATTTCCTTCAACTCTAGCACTTTGTTCTACCCTAAAAGATATTGTTCTTAGGAACAATTCTTTGTCTGGCCCTATTGATCTTGACTTCACTGGACTGCCCAATCTCACCAGCCTTGTTCTTGGAACGAACCATCTGTCGGGTCCCCTTCCTGAATCTCTCTCAAGTTGTAAACAGTTGAAAATTCTGAGTCTTGCCAAGAACAGGTTTACCGGTTTAGTCCCTGAGAGTTACACATACCTCTCATCTCTTGTCTTTTTCTCAGTTTCCAATAACAGTATGGAAAATCTGCCAGTTGCTTTGTCTGTTCTTCAGCATTGCCACAACCTTTCCACCCTTATTCTCACCAGAAACTTCCAAGGTGAAGAAATTCCCAAGAATGTGACTGGATTTGTGAAGCTGGCTACTTTTGCTATAGGGAATTGCCACCTTCGTGGTCAAATCCCTATATGGATATCTAACTGTGACCAAATTGCAAATTCTTGACTTGTATTGGAACAAGTTGGATGGCAGCATTCCTTCTTGGATTGGGAAAATGGAGAATTTGTTTTACATTGACTTTTCAAATAATTCACTCACTGGTGAAATCCCTAAAAGTTTGACGGAGCTAAAGAGTCTCTCATCCCCTACTAGTGATCCATTCAGTCTGAATGCATCAACTGGCATTCCATTGTTTATAAAGAGAAACCAGACAAGCAATGGTTTACAGTACAACCAAGCTACCAGCTTTCCTCCAGCTATATATTTGAGCAATAACAGATTAAGTGGGACAATCTTGCCCGAGATTGGACAGTTGAGATATCTCCATGTTTTGGATTTAAGCCGGAACAACATAACTGGGACTATTCCTGGCACCATATCAAATATGTTGAATCTTGAGGTTCTGGATTTATCTAACAATGAACTCTATGGATCTATCCCACTTTCATTAGATAAGCTTACCTTCCTCTCAAAGTTCAATGTGGCTAACAATCGCTTGCAGGGTGGGATCCCGACCAGAGGCCAGTTTTTTTTAGCTTTCCCAGCTCAAGCTTTTGAGGAAACCCTGGGCTTTGTGGAAAGTTTGTTTCTCCCTGTGATGGTGGAGGCCTTGGACCTACCATCACCCCTTCTTCCCATAACAGGTTGGGTAGAAAGGGTGTTATTGGAATCACAGTCGGCGTAACGATCGGAGTTTCAATGTTTGCTTCGTATGTGATCCTAAGAGCATCTGGAAGATATATCAATGACCAAACACAAGACTCAGAGGAAGAGGTGGGCATATGATTCATTTAACCCGTCCAAGCTGGTCCTTTTCAAGAACTCAGATTGCAAGGATATGACAGTGGCAGAATTACTGAGATCAACAAACGACTTCAGCGAATCGAGCATTGTTGGCTGTGGAGGGTTCGGTGTTGTCTACAAAGTTGACTTGCCTAACGGTACTAAAGTAGCAATCAAGAAGCTTTCCGGGGATGGATATCAGCTGGAACGTGAATTCCATGCAGAAGTGGAAGCCCTCTCGACAGCTCAGCATGAAAACCTCGTCTCTCTCCAAGGGTATTGCAGCCATGGGAACGACAGGCTACTAATATACTCTTACATGGAAAACGGAAGTCTTGATTATTGGTTACACGAAAGGCTGGATAGCGATAGTCTATGCTTATCATGGAACACAAGGCTAAAGATAGCACTGGGTGCTGCTAGGGGATTATCCTATCTCCATAAGGAACCAAACATAGTTCACCGCGATATTAAAAGCAGCAACATTCTTCTCGGTGAAAGATTCGAAGCCCATTTAGCTGATTTCGGGCTTGCAAGGTTACTATGTCCCTATGATACACATGTCACGACGGATCTAGTTGGAACGCTGGGCTACATTCCTCCTGAATATAGTCACGCATTGACAGCAACTTTTAGGGGGGACGTTTATAGCTATGGCGTTGTTCTCTTAGAGCTTGTGACTGGAAAGCGGCCTGTGGAAGTGGGCAAAGGAAAGAATTGCAGAGACTTGGTGTCATGGGTGTTTCAGATGAAATCTGAGAACCGGGAGGAGGAAATATTTGATCCTTCTATATGGGATATAGAATGTAAGAAGCAATTCGTGGAGGTGTTGGGTATAGCCTGTAAATGTGTAGACCGAGAACCAAGGCAGAGACCTGCCATTGATCAAGTAGTTTTATGGCTTGAAGCAGCAATTGATCCCGGGAAAGCCAGCATATGAAAAGTCAGCATATGGAAGTAAAACATACTAGGAATATATTTCTTCAAATACGATCATCATTGATTTTTCCTAAAATCGGAACTCGTGGACTCGGAAGGAGAATGTTATTACTTTGATTCTTTTCTCAATGAGTCATGAGTGCTATTTTTAAGATTAAATCAAAATGACGACTCATATTTATGAACATCGTTCATGCCTTGTTTCTCTTTTCCTTAATCTCATTTACTTGTAATTTCATATACAAGTATACAACATAGGTTTGCTTATATAGAAGTGTAAGATATAACAAATTGAAGTATATAAGCGGTGTTGTAGGCAGAAGCATAAGTTGAGCTGGGCTGGTACAACATGAGATACACCTTTTACACGTAAAATACTAGGCATGACAATGGTCGGGGTGGGCCGGGTAGTGTAGGACCCGGACCCGCCCCGTGACATAACTAGGTGGACCCGCCCCGTGACCTACACGGGTCATTATAGCAATAAACATTTCTAGTTTTGTGAAGTCATTATAGTTTGAATTGTACATAAAGTTTATCTCCAAATAATTATAAAAAACAAATATAAATCAAAGTCACAAAACAATAAAGGGGTTATGTCTAAAATAATACTAAAAAAAGAGCTATGAACAAAAAAGAGACCTTTATTTCAATTTTCCAAAAATGAGACTAACAATGGGTTAAGAGACTATTATACCCTTATTTTAATAGAATCTCACCCATTAGTCTACAATAACGCCACAGTGACCAAAACCATTATCGTGACCAAAATTCGCCACTGACCAAAAATCATTTGTGACCAAAAATCCAAAAATCCGTCAGTGACCAAAATCATTAGTGACAAAAAATTCTAACTAGTTACCAACGTCAACCCGTCCAGTGACCAATCCGACTAGTGACCATGACCAATCCACCCAGTGACCAAAAATCATTTGTGACCAAAAATCCAAAAATCCGTCAGTGACCAAAATCATTAGTGACAAAAAATTCTACCTAGTTACCAACGTCAACCCGTCCAGTGACCAATCCGACTAGTGACCATGACCAATCCATCTAGTGACCAAAAATCATTTGTGACCAAAAATCCAAAAATCCGTCAGTGACCAAAATCATTGGTGACCAAAAATTCTACCTAGTTACCAACGTCAACCCGTCCAGTGACCAATCTGACTAGTGACCATGACCAATCCACCCAGTGACCAAAAATCATTTGTGACAAAAAATCCAAAAATCCGTCAGTGACCAAAATCCTCCAGTGACAAAAAATTATTAGTGACCAAAAATTCAAAATCTGTCAGTGACCAAAATTAATAGTGACCAAAAATGTCGTCAAGTAATCAACCTCGACCAGTGACCAACGTTCGTCCGTCCAGTTACCAACGTCCAGTGACAAAAAATCATTAGTGACCAAAAATCCAAAATTCACCAGTGACCAAAATTCGTCAGTGACCAGTTACAGTTACCAAACTCATCATTTACAGTTATCTGATCCGTTCAGTTACAGTTACCCAACCCGATTAGTTACAGTTACCCGTCGCCAGTTACAATTATCCGACCAGTTACAGTTACCTGACTCATCAGTTACCCGACCTTTTCAGTTATAGTTACCCGACTTCTCAGTTACAGTTACCCGACTCATCATTTACAGTTACCTGATTCTTCCAGTTACAGTTACCTGAATTGTCAGTTACAGTTATCTGGTCCGGTCAATTACAATTTTCCGAACCGCCAGTTACAGTTACGCGACTGGCCAATCTGATCGTCAGTTACACTTACACGATCTGATCAATTACGTTACCCATCCAACATTTTTGTTAACCAGTACACTCAGTTACGATTACCCGGTCCGATTTTTACAGATGTTACCCACCACCGCCATGTAGCACCGCCTACCGCCGCCGCACGCCCTCCGGCAGGGCCGCCACCGCGACAGCCCCCTTCCAAGCCCCATTCCCCTGCACAAAAACTGCCACAAACCCGCCCCAGCCCCACAACCACCTCATCCCATCACCATATTTAGCCCCCAACCACTGCAAACCATCGTCCCTCCCCGGCGATGAGCGCCACCGCCCCGGCAGCCCCATTCCCAACCCCAGGTCTTGAAGAACAATGGCTCCCTACATTGGCACCTAGTCCCAGCAATCGCCACCGCTACATCCTTCCCCCTAGCCCCAGCAGACCACCGCCCTCTCCAAAAAACCAAGCCGAGTGCCGATTTGAAGTCGTAGACTTCTTTTAGCCCATGACTCTTCGGCTCCATCACAATATGCAAGACAGAAATCGAGAAGAAGAAGATGAGCAGCCGACGGCGACCTGGAGGTGGAGGCGGCAACTCAGAGGCGCTGACCGGAAGACGGAGGAGATGCGGCGACTTGGCTTCGGAGGTGGAGGCGGTACCTCAGTGGCGCTGACCGGAAGCCGGAGGAGATGCGGCGACTTGGCTTCAGAGGTGGAGACCTGAAGATGGAGCTGAGCGGATCTGGATTTGCCAAGGAAAAAGGGGAGAGTTGGGAGACGACGGGCTTGGTTAGTTTAGAGGGTATTTGAGTCCATTCAGTTTTATTTAATCTCTTTTCTGTCCAAATTAAATTGAATCCTAGTTTTGTCCAGAGGAGAGTTAGGAGTCTTCTTTCCGTCATTGTTTTAACAATAAAAGTTTCAAAAGTTATGAGAAAATAATAGACTCAAATAGTTAACTATTTATTTATGAATAAATGAATATATATGGATCCTCATTCTAAGACGAACGATATCTTTCTTAATGTATAAGTGTACGTTCTCAGATTTTAGTACAAGCCTTTTACAATAAAAGCAAAATAAATAATATTTTTAAAATCATATTAAGAGGTATGATTCGTGGTTGTCGTCCAATTTAGGGTGATCCTACAAAGGTGACCTTGTATTATACGGAGTAGTAATCTTTTTTTTTTTTTTGAAAACATACGGAGTAGTAATCTTAATTACTAGAAAATATTAAAGTTATATTAAACTCATTTGAAAGATTTAGGTGAATAAATAAGGATGAAATAAATTAAGAAGTATTTGAGATTATTGTGAAAAGGGTCAGATAGGCCCCGAACTTGCATAAAAAGGTCAAATAAGCCCTTATATAGGAGGTTCTGTCCGGGCGTCGCCATTTGGGGAGGTTCCCGATGGAATTTTTTGATGAATTTTTTAATTCATCTTATTCATTAAGTCTAGTTTACTCATACCAAATTCCAGCTAAAACCTCAATCGGGAAGACATTCAAATGAATTCTTGAAGATAACTGCGCAGTTAAAAGCAAGGTTATCTTCAAGAATTCATTTGAATATCTTCCCGATTGAATTTTTAGCTGAAATTGCGTATGAGTAAACTAGAATTAATGAATAAGACGCTCAAAAAAATTCATCAAACAATTCCATCTGGAACCGCTCCAAATGGCGACGGCCGGACAGAACCTCTTATATGAGGGCTTATTTGACCTTTTTATGTAAGTTTGAGGGTCTATCTGACCATTTTCCCGAGATTATTTGATATTCCGTATTCCTTAACCTCTGCGTAGTATTAAAATTTTATTACACTTATGGAATTAAGATTATATTTCAGAGATTGTTTGACAACACTGTTTTTCGTTTTATCAGGCTTATCAGCCAGATTTTTCACTAAACACGTAACTATTGATTTCGCGCGCTGAATTGTGTAAGAAGCAGAAAAAGTAAGGTTGTAGTTACTTTTGTGGTTGTATTGGCTGAAGTTACACATTATACTCATTTTAGTATAACAAAAACTCATTTTAATATTTCACACGCAAGAACACATTACAATTCAAATTGATAAAATCAGCTAAGTTTACTGATTTATATAGAAAAAATTGTTCTAAGAGAATATTTAAACTATTTGCAAGTTCTTTAAACATCAAGCTAAAAAATAATAAGGAATATCTAAAATTTGTTGAAAGGGTAAAAGTAGAAAATGTAAGAAAAATATGTTCAAACAAGATCGAACTGTTAAGAAAAACAAATGTTACATATAGCTTGATTAGAATTTAGTTCGAGTTTGACTCGAGTTGGAGTTATATTGAAACAAATGATATAGTTCAAACAAAGAGATTGATTTATTATTAGTTTCAACACGTACATATCAGCAATATTAATATTAGTCTAAACATAATAACATTGTTTTAAATTTTTAGTCTAGTAGTTGTCTTATAGCTCTCTCTATGACTATAATTTATTTAAACTTAATGAACTAAGTTGAATTAGTCATACTTAAATATGTTTAAACTTCGTCTAAGATTCTTGAGAATGCTTAAAATCCGCATAACACTTTTACAAAATTGTTCAAAATGTTAAGTAATATGTAAGTCTCCAGTATATTCTTAGTATGTAGTATAATTTCTATACTTTAAGTATAATTTCAATGCATGAAAGTGTTTTGGATTGGGTTCAATATTCCAATTATTCAGATTAAGATTTTTTAAATTTATGGGAATAAATAGGGCATTAGAGATCTTTAAATCAATTAAGTCTTAATGGTATAACAATTAAGTTTATCCCTCATCATTCATGCATGTTGACCACAAAAGCATGTTGAGAACCACTTTTGAATTGTATGTCATGACATCAGTCATCTTTAACCCTAAGAACTCATAGAGCATTGTATCAAACATTTGATGTTGGTTCCTCAAATTCCCATTTTACTTGGTTTTAACTATTTTTTCCCCAACTTTTTAATGTCCAATAAAAAATCAAGATATCAAAATTTAATACTAATTAATATTTAGTACTCCGTGTACGTATAATTTAATGGATTAAAGTGTAACAATTAATAAAATATTCCAATCAAGAAAGTGAACAACATCCACTTTGTACATAATTTTTTCAAATAGTTGTTGGACTTTCAATATTATGAGCCAGTTTGAAAAAAACTACAATATTCCTAGTGAAAGAGAAAGACATGTTTTTAATCAAATAATCATCTGGTTTGATATTTTGGAATTTCACAAGAGTCAATTCTAGATGTAAATTAAGAATAGATAGGTGGGGTGTTCGCTAGCTCCCACCCCAAAACCCCTTTGATTTTTTGGACTAGCATCGGGTTTTAAAAAAAGGTTACGTTATATGTAAGAACAAAGAGAGTTAGCTTGGTGAATAGATGAAGTAGTATACTATCAAGCATTAACAAGGGTGAATAAGAAGTAAAGGCTCGGGAAAGAAAATACAAAATATATGGCTCTAAAGAATGAATTCAAAAGAATGGAATAAATATAGAAACAGTTACATCTATGGAGTATATTACTAAAGCATGGACAATGAGTAAAAATGTGATCTTGTATATCTAGTTACTTTAGTATTAACTTAGTTGTTATAAATGTGTACTACATTAAGGATGTTTTTTTGGACTGAAATTTGTTGGTCTGGTCTGGTCTGGTAAACGTCTGTTCTCTGTGTATTTTATAACTACAGAAGTCTGGTCTGGTCTGTTTAAGTCTTGTATAGTCTGGGACTGAAAATAGTCCAAAAGAAAACAACCTAAATTATAGTGATCGTGATGTTAAAATTATAGTATTTTTAAATCACGGTTTTGTCCATGATGTACTTTCTATGATATTTTAGAGAAATACTTCATATATAATTTTCCGTATTTGATCACACAAATCAATTCAATTGTCTGATTAAAACATAGCCATTAGTATTATATATGTGTCTTTAATGTAAACTTTGATTAAATTTCATCCCACGGCAGTCTGGCGGACTCATGCAGACACTCAAACACATAGGAGCAGTCCTTCACTTTCTTTCAAGTCTTGAGATAGTTGTTCTCCTTCTAAGGTTCATGCGATTCTTATATCCTAGCTATTTTCTTATTACTTATTTTCTTATTTCTTTACTTGATTGGTGATTACTGATTACTTTATGTATATACTTGAGTACTTTAGTTTTTTTTTACTAAATTATGTACTCTAGTTGTTTTTTGTCAATTGTAGTCGGCTAGTCATTAGTGTATAGCGTGTAAACTTTAAAGTTGATTACTACGGGTATTTGATTTTACTCTTGTGAACGAATAAAACTTAGAAATTTTTACATAGTTGGAATTTTGATTGACACATTGAATATTTATAATTTTTATTTGCACGTTAAGCTTTTATTTATGAATCATTTACATATTTATTATTATTTTATATAAAATTGTAGGTTTTGTGACATAAAAACAAAAACATTATTTAGAATATACAAAGGTAAAGAACAACCAAGTATTCCAGCCCAGCTGGTTGTGAGGTTACCGTGTCTAATGGGAGGTCTCGAGTTCGAAACTCGCTAGACACATAAGGGTTCGAAACTCATTGGAACGACTTTTCGTCCTGATTACTCCAGGCCCCCCAGACCCCCTGGAGTAAAAAAGAAAAAAGAAAAAAAAAAAGAAAAAACTAAGAAAAGACTAGGACATCAAATTATTTGCCGACTATAGATCGGTACACAAACAAAAAAAACATCATCGTTCATTTTTTTCAGAACGAGTATACAGTCACTACTCTTGATAATAGCATTATATTCTTACTAATTTTGCTCTTCAAAAAGTTAGAAGCTAAGAATAGACCCCTAGAATATTCATGTATTTTTAGTATATTTTGATCATTTGGTTTTGAAGAAATATCCTTTTACATTAATAGTACTACGAATATGGTGCATTTTGCACGTAATCTACACCTATTTAATTGATATCACATTTTTTATATATTAATGTTGAATAAGGTATATTGAAATGAATTGTCTACTTGACTCTCTAGGGCCTCGGGCCTCATAATTTCTCTAGGCGATCTTGACTTCAGTATCTCTATTTAAAGTCTTCCCAAACTTTATTTAAATTGGGAATATGAAGTTTGACTTCTTGTACGATTTATGAGAGTGGAATAACAAACAATGATGATAATAATTCAAATAAAACAAGTCAACAATTATGTTCCGTTCAGATATGTGTCAGATTTTCCAAATTAAATTTAAGCATCATTGGCTCTTCCATTTTCTTTGTGTTTGAATTGCAACAATTGAAAGCCATACTTCTCTGCTTCTTTACAAAAAGATATTTGTACTCACCCTTGTGCTCATCTTATACCCACCATGTCTGTGTAAGGTTCTTTTTTTGTCTGTGAATCCCGTTCACCTACTACATATGTCTTATTTTGTCTGTGTAAATTTTGCACAGACAAAATAATACATATCTTGTCTTTAAACCGGATTCACAGACAAAAAACAAATTTCACAGACATGATGGATATAAGATGAATATAAGTGTGGGTACAACAAGAATTATTGTCTTCTTTATCCTTTTAACTCCTAACTCTATTTCTTTTTATTCGAAATCCCAATCCCCTTCTCTCAACTATGAATAATGAGGCCCAAAACCTTTTATTCCCACCGTTTCTCACTTTCTTCATTTCATCCCCGATAATTATGCATATAAAATGATTGTGTTCTGAAGAATCGATCACTATTGGGCCTTTTGCCCTTTTCACTTTCAAGTGAGGTGGTATTAAGAAATGATCCTTTTCCGCAAAGAGCGTTGCTTTTCTTTCCTCTGGCCTATGCTGGCCAGCACCAGACCTTTTGCTCTTTTCTTTTTCTCAGTGGTATAGGGGTTGGGGTTTCTCAGTTTTGCGGTTTGCTTGAATTATATCTGTTTCCCTACAAGACTAATACATATTAAGATATTCTTCAAACATTTCAGTAGAGTATATTAGAATATGATGAGTATTATACAAGTTCTCATGTAACACCATATCACAATAATGATCAGGGGTGGAGAGGGGGAGGCTGGCGCGCGGTGGCCTTGGCCCCTGCAAGAAAAAAAAATTGTGATGTATATATATGTATAAATATTTATAAGTAGTAAAAAATATAGTGAAAATTTAAGTTTTGGCCCATGCTATATAAATTTCTTTAAGCTCCGGCCCCTGTAAGCTGTCAATCCTGGCTCCGCCACTGATAATGATGATGTTCTAAACAGAACTCAGTATTTAATAAACACATATCACCACTTCAAAGTATAAGACCACTACAAAGTACTATATAAACACAACACTTTATTTACAGTGATATTAGTATTACTCATCACATGGCTAATAATATTCCACTTTTAATGCAACACTTTTATAGAATAAGAATTTTCTAAACACATTATTTCAGTACTAATGCACAACATTTTATTTTCAGTTTATGTAAGTACTACACAATACATGATCATTATTAAACTAGTTCGAATGTAACATTTTATAGAATGAGCAAATTCGGACAACTACAACTAACATTTCAGTACTTAATAAACACAAAGCACTTTATTACAAGTATATGAGTAGTATAGAGAATATGATGAGTATTATATCAGTTCTCAAGTAACACTATTATAGAACAAGCATATTCTGCAACCATTTTAATACTAGTATATTTAATAAACATGCATCACTTTATTTGCAGTATATATGAGTACTACGGAGCATATGATGAGTTCTATACTAATTTTGATGAAACAACATTACACAATAAGCATCTTCTAAACACAATTCAATAGTTAATCAGTTTATGCGAGATGAGCACTAATGTGCATAAGATAACAATATTCTATGTGCATATTATGAATCCTAACAAGCAAACAATGAGCTTAATAGCAGTTCCATACTCGATTTGACTCTTGTACACATGAAATACCTTATCTCGAAATGGTTTAGGTTTTTCCTGAATTTCAAGCACATGCAACCATATTCACGTTATGAGAACTACATATAAAATACAACTGTATAGTATTACATACGTTTCAGATGCTTCAACACTTTCGTTTTCTTCATCTGCATTTGAAATCATGTTCCATTCGGCTACTATGTCCATACCGCTCTTTGTTCTCAGTAATCAAACCCTAATACTTCAGAACTCAGACCTCTTGCTTTGTTTTAGCAATTGTTGTTCTTGCTCTTACTGATTTACAGTTCACCATTATTGTCGATTTGCCGACTTCTCTCATTTTTCATGCAAAAATACGGCTAAATTGGTTTCCCAACAATTCTGTAGCATTTCAATTGATTCTTCCAATAGTTTAGAGGGGAAGTTACTTTTCGTTTTACAAATGATTCTTTCCAGCGGTTCAATTTTACCGGGTAATTTAAACTTTAAAGCATCGGGCTATTAGACACGGGCATGCGCTAAATTCAGTTATTGATATAAAAAGTGGGCCGACTATACGGTGTTCACCGTATAGCAGGAGGTATGATATACAAATTTCTCTTTTAATTCCATGGGCAAAGTTGTATAATAGGGAGTAATAATTAAAAAAAAAAAAGAATGAGCAAATTTTTTTGGCTCTGAAAATGATTGTTTTTATTTTGTTTCGTACGTAGTATTTTTATTTTTTATTCTATTAATTAAATTTTATTTTAAATATAATTTACTTTTTATCCAACACATTTAGTTAATTCAACCTAATAAATCAAGATTTCAGTTGTTCGAAATTTCTATTTTCAAATGTTCCACATTTCACATGTGACCATACCTCCTCCTGCTGGCCAATTTCTATTTTCAGTATTACTACGCTTTAGCATCTCCACGGCTCACCTACTTCATTTATTTAGTCTTCCCAAATCCCACTTGATTTTAATTGGGAATACTCCGTATGAAGTTTGACTTTTTGCAGGATTTATGAGAATAGAATAACAAACGATGATGATCATGATTATCCAAATAAAACAAGTCAACAATTTATGTTCCGTTCAGATATGAGTCATATTTTCCGAAATAAATTTAAGGATCACTGGCCTTCCATTTTCTTTGCCTTTGCAGCAATTGAAGGCGATGCTTCTCTGCTTCGTTATCCCTCAATTCCAAACTGTATTTCTTCTTATTCGAAATCTCAATCTCCTTTTCTTAGCCATAATAAAGAGAGAGAGCCAAAACCCTTTCTTTCTGCATTATGAAATGAGTGTGTTCTGAAGAATCAGTCACTATTGGACCTTTTGGTCGTTTGACTTTCAATTAAGGTGTTCTAAAGAAATGAACTTTTTCCGTAAAGAAGGCTGCTTTTCTTTTTTCTTGAAAACTTTGAGTGTTCTTGATTTCTGATCTAGGGATCTGAAATAGGGTGGACTTATACTTAATGTTTGTGGGTGTGTTTCTTGGATGAAATAGGGTTGGGATGTTTCTTCATTTTAAGATGAAGTTTGCCTGAATCTCTAAGTCTGCCATACATGCAAATTCCTGGAATTTCACATTCACCCAAATGAGTCTCTTAAACTGGGTGGTTCTGGTTTGCCTCTTTAATTCATCTTTGGGGTTTCAAACTGCAGAACGCCAGAATTGCCATCCATCTGATTTCACTGCCCTGAAGCAATTTGCAGGAAACTTGACCAAAGGGTCCATTTTCTCAACATGGTCCGCCGGCGAATCTAATTGCTGTGAATGGGATGGTGTTGCCTGTGAAGAAGAAGATGATGATGATGATGATAGCAGGAGGGTGATCAAGTTGAATTTATCTAGGAAGGGGTTACAAGGGTCAATTTCTCTTGCCTTAGAAAATTTGGATAATTTACAGTTACTTGATCTTTCACATAATGATCTTAAAGGTGAGATTCCCTTGGATTTCTCTAAACTCAAGCAGTTGAAAGTTCTTGATTTGAGCTACAACTCATTTGATGGGCCAATTCTGGAGGCACTCAATGGGCTGGAATCACTCCACACAGTCAACATATCCAACAATTTATTCACTGGAGACTTAACTGATTTTTGCAGCATTTCAAACAACCTTAAAGTCTTGGATTTCTCAACCAACCTTTTTTCCGGGGGGCTTGATGGTTTAAATGAGTGCAGTTTGCCTCTCCAGGAGATGCATTTGGACTCAAATCTTTTCTCTGGGCAAATTCCAGAGTCTTTGTACTTAGTGTCCTCATTTGAGCATCTTTCGCTCTCTTCCAATAATCTCACTGGCCAGTTAAGTCAGAACCTCAGTAAGCTGTCGAATCTCAAATCATTAATTTTATATGACAACCAATTGTCTGGTGTTATACCTGATGTGTTTGGGAATTTGACACAACTAGAGTTATTGGATATTAGTTCAAATAAGTTTATAGGTCCATTTCCTTCAACTCTAGCACTTTGTTCTACCCTAAAAGATATTGTTCTTAGGAACAATTCTTTGTCTGGCCCTATTGATCTTGACTTCACTGGACTGCCCAATCTCACCAGCCTTGTTCTTGGAACGAACCATCTGTCGGGTCCCCTTCCTGAATCTCTCTCAAGTTGTAAACAGTTGAAAATTCTGAGTCTTGCCAAGAACAGGTTTACCGGTTTAGTCCCTGAGAGTTACACATACCTCTCATCTCTTGTCTTTTTCTCAGTTTCCAATAACAGTATGGAAAATCTGCCAGTTGCTTTGTCTGTTCTTCAGCATTGCCACAACCTTTCCACCCTTATTCTCACCAGAAACTTCCAAGGTGAAGAAATTCCCAAGAATGTGACTGGATTTGTGAAGCTGGCTACTTTTGCTATAGGGAATTGCCACCTTCGTGGTCAAATCCCTATATGGATATCTAACTGTACCAAATTGCAAATTCTTGACTTGTCTTGGAACAAGTTGGATGGCAGCATTCCTTCTTGGATTGGGAAAATGGAGAATTTGTTTTACATTGACTTTTCAAATAATTCACTCACTGGTGAAATCCCTAATAGTTTGACGGAGCTAAAGAGTCTCTCATCCCCTACTAGTGATCCATTCAGTCTGAATGCATCAACTGGCATTCCATTGTTTATAAAGAGAAATCAGACAAGCAATGGTTTACAGTACAACCAAGCTACCAGCTTTCCTCCAGCTATATATTTGAGCAATAACAGATTAAGTGGGACAATCTTGCCCGAGATTGGACAGTTGAGATATCTCCATGTTTTGGATTTAAGCTGGAACAACATAACTGGGACTATTCCTGGCACCATATCAAATATGTTGAATCTTGAGGTTCTGGATTTATCTAACAATGAACTCTATGGATCTATCCCACTTTCATTAGATAAGCTTACCTTCCTCTCAAAGTTCAATGTGGCTAACAATCGCTTGCAGGGTGGGATCCCGACCGGAGGCCAGTTTTTTAGCTTTCCCAGCTCAAGCTTTGGAGGAAACCCTGGGCTTTGTGGAAAGTTTGTTTCTCCCTGTGATGGTGGAGGCCTTGGACCTACCATCACCCCTTCTTCCCATAACAGGTTGGGTAGAAAGGGTGTTATTGGAATCACAGTCGGCGTAACGATCGGAGTTTCAATGCTTGTTTCGTATGTGATCCTAAGAGCATCTGGAAGATATATCAATGACCAAACACAAGACTCAGAGGATGAGGTGGGCATATCTACCAGATTCTCTGATTCATTTAACCCGTCCAAGCTGGTCCTTTTCAAGAACTCAGATTGCAAGGATATGACAGTGGCAGAATTACTGAGATCAACAAACGACTTCAGCGAATCGAGCATTGTTGGCTGTGGAGGGTTCGGTGTTGTCTACAAAGTTGACTTGCCTAACGGTACTAAAGTAGCAATCAAGAAGCTTTCCGGGGATGGATATCAGCTGGAACGTGAATTCCATGCAGAAGTGGAAGCCCTCTCGACAGCTCAGCATGAAAACCTCGTCTCTCTCCAAGGGTATTGCAGCCATGGGAACGACAGGCTACTAATATACTCTTACATGGAAAACGGAAGTCTTGATTATTGGTTACACGAAAGGCTGGATAGCGATAGTCTATGCTTATCATGGAACACAAGGCTAAAGATAGCACTGGGTGCTGCTAGGGGATTATCCTATCTCCATAAGGAACCAAACATAGTTCACCGCGATATTAAAAGCAGCAACATTCTTCTCGGTGAAAGATTCGAAGCCCATTTAGCTGATTTCGGGCTTGCAAGGTTACTATGTCCCTATGATACACATGTCACGACGGATCTAGTTGGAACGCTGGGCTACATTCCTCCTGAATATAGTCACGCATTGACAGCAACTTTTAGGGGGGACGTTTATAGCTATGGCGTTGTTCTCTTGGAGCTTGTGACTGGAAAGCGGCCTGTGGAAGTGGGCAAAGGAAAGAATTGCAGAGACTTGGTGTCATGGGTGTTTCAGATGAAATCTGAGAACCGGGAGGAGGAAATATTTGATCCTTCTATATGGGATATAGAATGTAAGAAGCAATTCGTGGAGGTGTTGGGTATAGCCTGTAAATGTGTAGACCGAGAACCAAGGCAGAGACCTGCCATTGATCAAGTAGTTTTATGGCTTGAAGCAGCAATTGATCCCGGGAAAGCCAGCATATGAAAAGTCAGCATATGGAAGTAAAACATACTAGGAATATATTTCTTCAAATACGATCATCATTGATTTTTCCTAAAATCGGAACTCGTGGACTCGGAAGGAGAATATTATTACTTTGATTCTTTTCTCAATGAGTCATGAGTGCTATTTTTAAGATTAAATCAAAATGACGACTCATATTTATGAACATCGTTCATGCCTTGTTTCTCTTTTCCTTAATCTCATTTACTTGTAATTTCATATACAAGTATACAACATAGGTTTGCTTATATAGAAGTGTAAGATATAACAAATTGAAGTATATAAGCGGTGTTGTAGGCAGAAGCATAAGTTGAGCTGGGCTGGTACAACATGAGATACACCTTTTACACGTAAAATACTAGGCATGACAATGGTCGGGGTGGGCCGGGTAGTGTAGGACCCGGACCCGCCCCGTGACATAACTAGGTGGACCCGCCCCGTGACCTACACGGGTCATTATAGCAATAAACATTTCTAGTTTTGTGAAGTCATTATAGCTTGAATTGTACATAAAGTTTATCTCCAAATAATTATAAAAAACAAATATAAATCAAAGTCACAAAACAATAAAAGTTTCAAAAGTTATGAGAAAATAATAGACTCAAATAGTTAACTATTTATTTATGAATAAATGAATATATATGGATCCTCATTCTAAGACGAACGATATCTTTCTTAATGTATACTCGTATGTTCTCAGATTTTAGTACAAGCCTTTTACAATAAAAGCAAAATAAATAATATTTTTAAAATCATATTAAGAGGTATGATTCGTGGTTGTCGTCCAATTTAGGGTGATCCTACAAAGGTGACCTTGTATTATACGGAGTAGTAATCTTTATTACTAGAAAATATTAAAGTTATATTAAACTCATTTGAAAGATTTAGGTGAATAAATAAGGATGAAATAAATTAAGAAGTATTTGAGATTATTGTGAAAAGGGTCAGATAGGCCCCGAACTTGCATAAAAAAGGTCAAATAAGCCCTTATATAGGAGGTTCTGTCCGGGCGTCGCCATTTGGGGAGGTTCCCGATGGAATTTTTTGATGAATTTTTTAATTCATCTTATTCATTAAGTCTAGTTTACTCATACCAAATTACAGCTAAAACCTCAATCGGGAAGACATTCAAATGAATTCTTGAAGATAACTGCGCAGTTAAAAGCACGGTTATCTTCAAGAATTCATTTGAATATCTTCCCGATTGAATTTTTAGCTGAAATTGCGTATGAGTAAACTAGAATTAATGAATAAGACGCTCAAAAAAATTCATCAAACAATTCCATCGGGAACCGCTCCAAATGGCGACGGCCGGACAGAACCTCTTATATGAGGGCTTATTCAAGTTATTTGACCTTTTTATGTAAGTTTGAGGGTCTATCTGACCATTTTCCCGAGATTATTTGATATTCCGTATTCCTTAACCTCTGCGTAGTATTAAAATTTTATTACACTTATGGAATTAAGATTATATTTCAGAGATTGTTTGACAACACTGTTTTTCGTTTTATCAGGCTTATCAGCCAGATTTTTCACTAAACACGTAACTATTGATTTCGCGCGCTGAATTGTGTAAGAAGCAGAAAAAGTAAGGTTGTAGTTACTTTTGTGGTTGTATTGGCTGAAGTTACTGTAGATGACCATTTTAGGTATTTTTACATACTAACTCCGTCCCGTAAAGAAATTCTCACTTTCATTTTATGGATGTCCCAAAAAGAAGTTCTCATTTCTATAAATGAAAACAACTTTTATCCCTAAAGTCACAACTACCCTTACTTTTTACACACTTTTTGCTTGATTTGACATAAAGTAAGGGTAAACTTGGAAAGTCAAAACAAAACTCTACCTTACATAAATATGTGTGTCGGTCAAACCATGAACTTCATTGTGGGACGGAGGAAGTATAATTTTTTCTTTATTTTATTAATAAAATATAATTTAATTTTTTTTCTTAAATCAGCAAAATAAGCCAATGCAGCCACTTTAGCTAGAATTTCATAAATTTCAGCAGAATCAGCCAAAACAGCCGATTTTTGTGCTACTAAACGACCTCTCAATTTAAATAGATCATATCACATCATTTCGACAAAATAACACGGGAGTACGGGACTATAGTGATGGTCCCGGATAGAGGTAAAAGTCTAGAGGGGGGGGGGGGGGGTGAATAGACTTTTATAACTTTTTCGTCTTTAACAATTTTTCCCTTCTAGATGAGTAGATCTATAATCTTTTGGGAGATTAATAGATGCGCAGCGGAAGTCTTTTAACCTCTAGAAACTCAGTGTACGATAACTTTTTAGTCTGAGTGATGTTTAAACGGATTATGGAAGGGCAGTAGGCTTAGCAGTTGGATGATGGGTAGTCGACTGCTGAGGCAACTGCTGAGTTGACAGTTAACTGAAATGCAGGAGACTGCTGAGTCAACTGCTGAGAAAATGTTGGGTGTTTGAAGAAGGTGATGATGAAATGTTGCTAAGAATAATGAAGGCCTTTCAAAATGTGCTCTAGTATATGTAATCAGAAGTTTTACTGGAGCAGTGGTCTCAGCAGTTGAGTAGTGATGAGGGCTCTGCTGAGGTGCCTGTTTGGTTTGGAGGGTGAATTTCAGAGAGAAGTTTTGTAAATCTCCTCGTTGATAGTGTTATGAAGGTCCAGTGATATTGAGATTCTCAACGGAAATAAGTGTATGTTAGCAGAGGGCTCAGCAGTTGAATGGACACCAGGGGACTGCTGAGGCACCTGCTATACTTAAGAATGGATTTTTTTTGAAAATAATCTGATAGGTCTTTGAGTGATATTGGTGCACGTTTCCTGTGTGAAAAAGGTCTCAAAGAAAGTGAGTAATTAAGCAGTAGGATAAGCAGTTGGGTCTGTTAAGGCAACTGCTTAGGATGCTGCTGGCAAACTCCAATCTTTTTGTGAGAAGTGTTGGTTGTGTGCTTTGTTGACTGACATAAAATCAACACACGATGTATCCTGGTTCAGAGGTGTTGTAATCCTCTTACATCCAGTCCCACCCTCTTTCAGATGGATTTCACTAAAGTATTAAACCCAATACACTTAGTGTCAATCCAGCCTTTACAATACTTAGGCCTGGATTAAAGGTTTTTTCACAGTGAGTATAGCACCACTCAAGGTTACTCAGTCCTCAGACTTTTCTCTATTGAACCAGTGGGGTTCAAAAGGTACTCTTATCTATCTAATTCACTTTAGGATCTGAACAACCGTTCTCCTAAGTGTTTACAACAACTTGTGATTACAAGACAGTTCTAACCTCCAACTATGAACTAAGCTCTTCAAATATGACGGTTGTTAATCTAATCTTAGAGCTTAGTGAAGCATGAGTCTAAGCAGAGAGTAAAGTTGAATTGGCACTTTCTCTTTTGCTTGATAGCTCGTGAATACTTAGAGTGATTACTCTGCATTGAAGACTCAAAAACTTAGTTTTAGAACTCATGCCTATGCCTTCTTTTATAGGCTTCTCCAGTAGGTTGATCTCCTCCGTTGGTTGAGAGGATTCAATCCTATTCGCAGAATGAGGTGTACTTTTGTTCTCTTGTGATGGAGCTGATAATGGAAATTTCCTTTGTCTTCACTGATTAGTAGCTAGAAGATCAAGTCAAGGATCAATCTTCTCGATTTGGTGTGTGCGACCCATCTTCTTTGGTTTTCGTACTGTTGAGCATTTAATGCTCTTCTTGTCTTTGTCTTCAATCATACACATGCAATGTATGTGTGTGTGTTTGTGCCGTGTTCTATTATATTATGTACCAAATGAATTTGTACTGGTAGGATCAAAGTCTCCTTCTAAGGTAAACAAATTTTACCTTATTGTAATTTTTGGTTTCCAGTAAAATTTATTTGGTACAGAATTTATTTTGTCATTTCTTGATCAGCTGATTATGTGACTTGATAATTTTATGTACTAAATAAATTTATACTGGTGGGATCCGAATATCCTTTTAAGGTAAAAGTTTACCTTATTGCATTTTAATTTTCCAGTAAAAATTTATTTAGTACAAAAATTGTACATTTTAATTAGTCACAGTTTGAGAACCTGATCAATTTTTAATTTAGTAAGAACACAGGGCATAATGACTTTTAGTATAGTGGCATCATCAAAATCTTATCAAAATTGGGTACTAACAATTTCCCCCTTTTTGATGATGCCAAAACTATACTAAGCAGGGAAGAATTTTTCTTTATTATCATGAGAATAGTTACAAGTGTTTATGCTATTACAGTAGTTTATAGTCATTCTCAGACTAATGATTAAATCTACTTGGGTTGCTTGTCTTCTTCTTTCTTCTTGGCTTCTTCCCTTGCCTTTGCCTCTTCTGCTTTTCTTTTTCTGATCTCAGCCTCTTCTTGTAGTAGTTTGTTCTTTCTTCTTGTTTCAGCGGCCTTCTTTGCCGCTATCTGTCTTTTAGAGGAGGGTCCTGCTGAGGTAGCTTCCCCCTTTTTGGCATCATCAATATCTTGGAAGAGGGCTTCTATTTCTTCATCTGATTCTTCTTGTTTGTTCTTAAGTCCATATACTGTGATGGACATTGCATTGAGTGCGTTGTTGACATCTTGGAGATCAGTTTTGATGTCTACATGCACTTCTTCTTCTACCTTCTTTAAGATTTTCTTGGCTTCATCTACTTCTTGTGTCAGTCTCTGAATGTCACATCCCTGCTTCCAGAAGGTTTCTTGAGTGTTCTTTTGAATAACCAGGAAGTTGTTTTTTATGGCTTTGGTTAAGTGGTCATATGCTTGAACATGAGCCTGCTGCTCATTGAGGAATTTCTTAGAGAGTTGAAGCATGGCAGGGAACTCCTTGTTCTTGAGATAAGTGATATATTCTTCATGCTCAGTTATCTTTTGAAGTGCCTGTTCAAGAGTGGGAGGAAGAGTTGATGGAGGAGTTACCTGAGCAGAGGAGCCTGCGGCTTGTGATGAGGCTGCTGCTGTTGTAAGAGGATATTGATGTCTTTGGTGTGTGAGAAGTTGACTGGCCAGTTCATCATTTCTTGTTTTGAGTGCCTCAAGCTCTTGTTTGATTTCGGTAGTCACAGCTTCGTGTTGTGAGGTCTTGACTTTGAGGAGAGCCCTCTGCTCAGCATTGAAGACCTGCTGGATCATGAGGTCATTTCTGATATGCCTGTGGACTTCTTCAAACCGGATATCAAGTCTTTCTTTCATCTGCTTCTGCATTTTGATGAGCCTTTTATGTAATCTGACCTCTGCTTTGCTAATGAATTTGATAGACGCTCCCCTTTCTTGAACGAAGAGATTGGCTAGTGATATAGGATCTTCCTCTTTATCAGCCTCTTCTTCGATATTCGCAGTGGATTGATCAGTAGCTTGAGCGGTGTTTTGTGTGGTAGCAGGGGCAGTATTCTGAGCCAGAGGTGGATGTGTGATGAGGATGGCAGTAGGCTGCTTGCTTGTTGCGTTAGATGATTCTCCACCCCCTTTTGTTTCAAGTTTGGATTTTTCAAGTACTTGGTGCAGTTCTTTATCACTAGATGAGGATGAAGGAGAGTGAATGATTTGTTTACCTTTAGAGTGATGTTGATCGTGAGGGGAGTCTCCAAAGTCACTGTCATCATCATCATCATTGTCATCATCATCTTGGATGGATGATTTGCCAAGCAGTTGGCTCTTCTTGATGGTGTAGACTAGGTTGACATGGTGAAGTTTTGTTGCGGTTGCAAGGTCTTCAGTGCCTAACCATGCCAGAGCAAAATCCTCTTCCTCAATAAAGTTAGATAAGGTTTCAGCTTGTTTAAGAATGCGAGATAGCTTCCAACGTCTCCAAGCTTTGACTCTTGCAAAATCTATATCCAACTGCTCGAGGGGAGTTAGGCTGGGTGATCCAACTGCAGGTGAGTGAGGTACCTGTTCGTCTAGATGAGCCATCTGCTCTTCTTGTTGTGTCTCCTTGTCTTCTGTGTGAGCCATCTGCTCATGGACTTGAGTGTCATGCTCTTGTTCTGGTGGAGCCGCCTGCTCATTCTGTATTGGAATGTTGATAGAGAGAGGAGTGGCTGATACAGCAATATCATTTGATGGAGTGGAGGATCCACACTGTACCTCTTCTGACCTGGAGCCTCTACTTTCCTCATGGATGGTAGGTAAAGGAGAGACTTCTGCTTCCATCTCTTGTTGTAAATTTCTTGTGAGAACAGAAGGAGGCTCCTTCTTGGACTTCTTTGATTGGACTTCTTCATTGTTAGTGCGAGACCTCTTATGTGATTGTGTTTTGAGCCTTTTGAATTCTGTTTGGATTGGCTCATTTGAAAGAAATGTGTCTTCTGCCTTAGGAATTTCTGGAGCTCCATGCGTTGATTTGAGATAGAGAAATTTTCTCCAGTTGGTTTCTACTTTGACTGTGCTACGAGCTCCCTGTTTCCTTAGGATTTCTCCTATGAGGAATCCATATCCCAACCAAGGTATAGCACTATCACTTGGTCGTTCATGGAATTTGTTGACATATTCAACCATTTGATTGAATACGTATCTAGACCAGTTCTGTGGATAGCCTGAGATGATTGCTGCCAGAGGTATAGCTCTCTTCTTGTTCAATTCATCGAGAGCGGTGTTCTTTGTATCTATGCACTTGTAGAGTATGCTTAGCAGCAATGCATACTCATGGACCATTTTGTTGGTCTTGAGTTTGAGTGTTTTTGTATTTTGAACACTTGGAAGTAGTACTTCTTCCTTGAACTCTTGTTCGTTGAGTTCAAAGTCTTCCACTAGAGGTGCTTCTTCCCCGGGTAATGAGAGCATCATCCTAATATCTTCTTCTTTGATCTGTACAGGTCTGCCCTTGATCCAGGATTTGAGAGTATCTTTGGTAGAGTTAAGGTAGAACTCTGCTGCTACTTCAGGATAGTAGAATGAGTAGACATGGGTGGCCATTTTGAGCAAACCGGTACTGTCTAGTTTGCGCAGAAGTTCCCTCATCAGATCGCTATTGTTGGCTTTCTTCATGATGATCGAAGTGTTAAGGATAGAACCAGTGAATACCTTATTGGAGATGAGATCAAGAGATGTCATGTTTGAGTATGTTGGTGAGATGAAGAAAGATTGGGTGTTTAGTTGGGGTTTTGAGAGCTTTTAGAAATGCTTAGGAGAAGAGGTTTAGATAGGTTGCTTGTAAAAGTGAAGAGGAATTGTACGGAGGAGGTATTTATCTTCTATCGGAAACTAGCCGTTGAGATATAGCCGTTGGAGAAGGCGGCTCATTAACTCATGGCCTTAATTGCATTTACACTCGGAGATGCAGGCTGCTGCTTTGAGTGTACTTCGTGGAGATAGCAGTACACTGCTTTGAAAAATGCCTTCAAGGTTTTTGAAGTGTTGATATGTAATCTTTAATATGGTGAATACCTCAGTTTAGAAGTACCAAGTGTGAGCCTGCTGGTGTACTTTCTATCCTCCTGCTGCAGTTGTATTCTTTAGCAGAGTACTCTGCTGAGACCTCTGCGGAGACATCTGCTCAGCCATCTTCGTAATTATTCTTTTGTTTGGACCTTATTGCTTCATTCCCTCTGTGTGAGAGTGTATTTCCTTGAGCTAGCAGCTGAATGAACAGCAGGCTGCTGTTTCAAATTCCCCCTTAGCAGGTGGCTAAGATTTTCTCTTAGTTTAAGAGTCAGGTTCCCCCTGAATGTGTGAGGGTTCATTCCTTTGTTTGATCAAGATCATCTAACATCCCTAGCTCTTGCCTTAGTGCATTGAACCTTGCTTCATTCAATGGTTTGGTGAATATGTCAGCCAACTGCTTCTCTGTGGGAATGTATTCGAGTTTAATGGTCTTCTTCTCAACATGTTCTCTGATGAAGTGATGCTTGATCTCAATATGCTTGGTTCTAGAGTGAAATACTGGATTTTGAGTGATTGCAATAGCACTTGTGTTGTCACAAAGTATGCTGATCTCCTTTGTTTCTTCCCCATAGTCCTTCAATTGTTGTTTTATCCAGAGTATTTGAGCACAGCAGCTGCCTGCTGCTATGTACTCTGCTTCAGCTGTGCTAGTAGCAATTGAGTTTTGCTTCTTGCTAAACCATGAGACTAGTCTTCCTCCTAGCAATTGGCAAGTTCCAGAAGTGCTTTTTCTGTCTATTTTGCATCCAGCAAAGTCTGAGTCTGAGTAGCCATATAGATCAAAGCTTCCATTGGTTGGATACCATAATCCAGAGTTAGGATTGCCTTTGAGGTATCTTAGTATTTTCTTTGCTGCAAGAAGATGACTTTCTTTTGGTTTTGATTGGAATCTTGCACATACCCCAACTGAGTAGGATATGTCTGGCCTACTAGTGGTGAGGTATAACAAGGATCCAATCAATCCTCTGTAAAGTGTAGGGTCAATATCTTTACCTTCTTCATCAGGAGTTAGGCCTTGTGAGGTATTCATAGGAATCTTCACAGTGGACTTGTTCTCAATTTTGAATTTCTTCATGAGATCTCTTGTGTATTTGGCTTGATTGATGAAGATGCCCTGAGGAGTCTGCTTTACTTGTAGTCCTAAGAAGTAGTTCAACTCCCCCATCATGCTCATTTCAAATTTGCATTGCATGAGAGTTGAGAACTTCTTACATAGTGCTTGATTTGAGCTTCCAAATATTATGTCATCAACATAAATTTGGACCAACAGTATGTGTGGACCTTCTTCAATTTTGAAGAGAGTCTTATCTACTTTGCCTTTAGTGAATCCATTGTTTACTAAATATTGAGAGAGAGTATCATACCATGCTCTTGGGGCTTGTTTGAGTCCATAGAGAGCCTTCTTCAGTTTATAGACTTGATCTTTCTCTCTGTTGGTTTCAAACCCAGGTGGCTGCTCCACATAGACCTCTTCTTCTAGTAAACCATTTAGAAAGGCACTCTTCACGTCCATTTGATAGACAGTGAACTTCTTGTGAGCAGCATAAGCTAGGAATATTCTTATTGCTTCAAGTCTGGCAACAGGAGCAAAGGTTTCATCAAAATCTATTCCTTCTTCTTGGCAGTAACCTTTGGCTACTAGTCTTGCTTTGTTTTTGATAATGATGCCCTCCTCATTCATCTTGTTTCTGAATACCCATTTGGTTCCTATCACATGTTGATGATTAGGTCTGGGTACTAGCTCCCATACATCATTTCTTTTAAACTGATTAAGTTCTTCTTGCATAGCCTGTATCCAATCAGAGTCTGATAGGGCTTCCTCAACTTTCTTTGGTTCAGTTTGTGAAATGAAGCATGAGAACATGGCATCTTTTTGGACTGATGATCTGGTACGAACCCCTTCATGGAGGTTTCCAATGATTTGGTGAGGAGGATGTTTGTTCAACCATCTAATGTCAGATGTGGTTGTGTTGGTTTGATGTTGTTGGTTATCTTCCTCTTCTACATCCTCTGATAGAATAGGGATGTCATGAGTGCATTGAAGGTTGTCATTTGGTGAGTCACCTGCTGGCAGTGGGCTGACAATTGATTCAACTGCTGGCAGTGGACTGCTATTTGAGTCAACTGCCTTTCCATCTGTTTGAACATTGCTATTTGGAAGGCAGCTTAGAGCCTTTCCAGTGACCTTTGTTTTGGATGACTCACCTTCATCTTTTAATTGAGCAGTGGGGTGATTTTCAAACACCACATGTATTGATTCTTCTACTACCAGAGTTCTTTTGTTGAGGATCCGGAATGCCTTGCTTGTTGTTGAGTATCCCAGGAATATCCCTTCATCAGATTTGGGATCAAATGGCTTGAGATAGTCTTTTCCATTGTTTAGGATGTAACATTTACATCCAAACACATGAAAGTAACTAATATTTGGCTTTCTTCCATTCCATAGCTCATAAGGAGTCTTCTTGTAAGTCTTGTGGATAAGACTTCTATTTTGGGTATAGCAAGCTGTGTTGATTGCCTCTGCCCAAAATCTTTTGGGCAAGCCTGCTGCTTCGATTATGGTCCTTCCAGCTTCTTTGAGAGTTCTGTTTCTTCTTTCAGCAACACCATTCTGTTGGGGTGTTCTTGCTGCTGAAGTTTGATGGTGTATTCCATTTTCTTCACAGTACTGAATCACTATTGCATTTAGAAATTCAGTACCTCTATCAGATCGGATCTTCTGGATTGAGATGCTTCTCTCATTCTGAATGAGTTTCATCAGTTCAGGAAGCTTTTTCTCGGTTTCATTTTTCTTTTTTAAAAATAAGGTCCATGTAAACCTTGAATAGTCATCAACAACCACTAGAGTGTACCTTTTGCCACTTAAGCTTGTTGGATCGACTGGTCCAAACAAGTCAAGGTGCAATAGGTTTAATGGTCTAGTAGATGACTCAACTTCTTTGGATCTGAATGATATCTTTGTTTGCTTCCCTTTTTGACATGCATCACATAGGTGATCCTTTTTGAAGTTGATTTCTGGAAGTCCTTTTACCAAGTCTTTTCTGGACAGTTTGTTGATGGTTTTGAAGTTGAGATGACTTAATTTGTTGTGCCATTCCCAACTTATATTTGAGTCTGCCTTTGTCATTAAGCAGACTCCTTCCTTGGCTGAGCTCCAGTCAACAATGTACATGTCTTTCTTTCTTCTCCCAGATAGCACAATTTTGTTATTTTTGACATCTTTGATCAAGCAGATGTCTTTGGAGAATGTCACACTATATCCATTATCACAAAGCTGGCTTGTGCTTATAAGATTGAACTTTAATCCTTTAACATAAGATATGTTTTGGATTGTAAGTCCATTTATTGATAGGTCACCAGCTCCTTTGGTTTCTCCTTGTTTTTCCACATTCCCAAATGTTACTTTGGGTCCTTCCTTTGCAATATAGTTAGACAGGAGCCTCCTGCTGCCTGTCATGTGCCTGGAGCAGCCTGAGTCTATGTACCATGTTTGTGAGTCCACTGCTCCAGCACCTTCCTGTATTCATCATGATTGGGCAGTAGCCCACAAGTTAGTGGGCAACTTCCCTTGTCCAAGTTTAGGCATCCATGCCCATCTAGAACCACTTAACCCTAAGCAGATGGGTCTATAGCCATTTGAGGTGTTGTAATCATATGGAATGGCTATGTATTTATTAATCCTTTTCCTTCTTGAAGTGGGAAATGGATCATTGGTTTGAGGGGTCTGCTTGGTATTTTGGCTGTGGTTGGTCTTATTTGTTGGTTGCCAACGGGTTCTTGTGTGTTGATGGTTAGGAGATGTTGATTTATACAGGGGTTTGAGCTTTGGTTTGGGAGCAGGTTGGTTCCTTCTTGTGGGAACATTTGGGGAGTGGATTTTTTTGTAGGTTAGCTTTCTTGTATTTTGTTGATGGTTTTTGAAGGGTGAACTTTGAGTGAGTTTGGTGGGGGATACATAGCCGAGACCTCTTCTCTTCCTATTTAGAATAACTTCAGTAGGATTACAATTCTTACTTTCCATACTAAAGTTATTCATTTTATTTTTCAGCTCTTTGTTCTCTTCCTCTAAGACATTATTTTTGGTTAAGGCATTTAGCAATTTAGCATGAATAACCTTTATGTCTTGTTTTAGTCTATCATTTTCTGATCTTAAGAGAACATGGTGATTTTGGACCTTTTGGAAATCTTGCAGCAAAGATTCTAGTGTGATATTGTTTGGTCCAGAATCACTAGAGCCATAGGAAGAGCAGGAAGTTACCTCAACATCATTGTAGTGGTCCTTGGCCATTAGGCATTTGGGAGAGCAGCTTTCATTATTTTCACTTGAGCTGGTGGAAGGTTCACTGAGCCACCTGCTGTTCTCTTCAGTGAGCCAACTGCTGTTTTCTTTAGTCACCTGCCAGGATCCCAGGCATAAAAGTGCTTCCTCAGAGCTTTCTGATGAAGAGCTTTCATCACTTGAGCTGCTTTCATCTTCAGATTGGGATTCCTCCTTTTTCTTTTCACTTACAAAGGCTTGACGTTTGCCTTTGTAGTCCTTGTGTCCATTCTTTTGAGCATTAGTATGCTGCCCTTGATACTTGTGTGTCAATGGAAGAGGACACTCGTTTTTGTAGTGTCCAGGCTGTCTACAATTGTAGCATAGAATATTGTTCTCACCTGATTGGAATCTCCCTTGCTTTCTAGGTGAGTTACTGAATGGTTTCTTTGTAGCAGGTCCTTCCTTCTTCATAAATCTTTTGAATTTTCTCACGAACATTGCAAATTGCTCATCAGTGAGAAGATTATTGAGTGATTTCTGAGAGGATTTTGATGTGCTGGGTTCAGACACTAAGGCTAGTGTCTTTATTTCATCTTCCTTCTCTTCTCTGATCTCTTTCATTTCGAATTCATAAGCTTTGAGATCACTGAACAGTTTATCAGTTGACAAGGTTCTTAGATCTCTGCTATCTCTCATAGCAGTGACCTTCATATCCCACTTTGATGGCAGACCTCTCAAGATTTTGAGAGAGGTTTCCTTTTGGGAGAGAATTTTTCCCAGATCCGAGACCTCTGCTATGATTTTCAAGAATCTAGACTCCATCTCATGAATAGATTCATTTGGCAGCATTTTGAAGTCTTCAAACTTCTTGTGAGCAATGGTCAGCTTGTTGTCCTTCTCTTGTTCATCTTCTGCACCTATTTTGGTTAGTTCATCCCAGACATCTTTTGCAGTGTCACATTTCCTTATTCTAGGAAATATGGACTCATCTACTGCTTTGAAGAGAATATCTCTTGCAACATTATCAAGATTGTTCCTCTTCCTGTCTTCAGTTGTCCATTCCATTTTTGGTTTAGGAATGTATACATCTTCAGTTCCTTCTGTGGCTCTGGATGTGATGACTTTCATAATTTTGATAGGCCCATCAGTGATCACTTCCAGCATTTCATCATGCAAAGCACTGAGATGTGCTTTCATCCTGATTTTACAATCATCAAACTTGTCCAGGTTGAACATGAGATTTTTGGAAAGTTGGTTATCCATTTTTAGAAAGTTTAGGGAAGCAGTTGGCTTTGGATCTTTGGTTCAAAAATAGTCAGAAACTGACTCTATGAACACACTGCTCTGATACCACTTGATGGTCCCGGATAGAGGTAAAAGTCTAGAGGGGGGGGGGGGGGGTGAATAGACTTTTATAACTTTTTCGTCTTTAACAATTTTTCCCTTCTAGATGAGTAGATCTATAATCTTTTGGGAGATTAATAGATGCGCAGCGGAAGTCTTTTAACCTCTAGAAACTCAGTGTACGATAACTTTTTAGTCTGAGTGATGTTTAAACGGATTATGGAAGGGCAGTAGGCTTAGCAGTTGGATGATGGGTAGTCGACTGCTGAGGCAACTGCTGAGTTGACAGTTAACTGAAATGCAGGAGACTGCTGAGTCAACTGCTGAGAAAATGTTGGGTGTTTGAAGAAGGTGATGATGAAATGTTGCTAAGAATAATGAAGGCCTTTCAAAATGTGCTCTAGTATATGTAATCAGAAGTTTTACTGGAGCAGTGGTCTCAGCAGTTGAGTAGTGATGAGGGCTCTGCTGAGGTGCCTGTTTGGTTTGGAGGGTGAATTTCAGAGAGAAGTTTTGTAAATCTCCTCGTTGATAGTGTTATGAAGGTCCAGTGATATTGAGATTCTCAACGGAAATAAGTGTATGTTAGCAGAGGGCTCAGCAGTTGAATGGACACCAGGGGACTGCTGAGGCACCTGCTATACTTAAGAATGGATTTTTTTTGAAAATAATCTGATAGGTCTTTGAGTGATATTGGTGCACGTTTCCTGTGTGAAAAAGGTCTCAAAGAAAGTGAGTAATTAAGCAGTAGGATAAGCAGTTGGGTCTGTTAAGGCAACTGCTTAGGATGCTGCTGGCAAACTCCAATCTTTTTGTGAGAAGTGTTGGTTGTGTGCTTTGTTGACTGACATAAAATCAACACACGATGTATCCTGGTTCAGAGGTGTTGTAATCCTCTTACATCCAGTCCCACCCTCTTTCAGATGGATTTCACTAAAGTATTAAACCCAATACACTTAGTGTCAATCCAGCCTTTACAATACTTAGGGCCTGGATTAAAGGTTTTTTCACAGTGAGTATAGCACCACTCAAGGTTACTCAGTCCTCAGACTTTTCTCTATTGAACCAGTGGGGTTCAAAAGGTACTCTTATCTATCTAATTCACTTTAGGATCTGAACAACCGTTCTCCTAAGTGTTTACAACAACTTGTGATTACAAGACAGTTCTAACCTCCAACTATGAACTAAGCTCTTCAAATATGACGGTTGTTAATCTAATCTTAGAGCTTAGTGAAGCATGAGTCTAAGCAGAGAGTAAAGTTGAATTGGCACTTTCTCTTTTGCTTGATAGCTCGTGAATACTTAGAGTGATTACTCTGCATTGAAGACTCAAAAACTTAGTTTTAGAACTCATGCCTATGCCTTCTTTTATAGGCTTCTCCAGTAGGTTGATCTCCTCCGTTGGTTGAGAGGATTCAATCCTATTCGCAGAATGAGGTGTACTTTTGTTCTCTTGTGATGGAGCTGATAATGGAAATTTCCTTTGTCTTCACTGATTAGTAGCTAGAAGATCAAGTCAAGGATCAATCTTCTCGATTTGGTGTGTGCGACCCATCTTCTTTGGTTTTCGTACTGTTGAGCATTTAATGCTCTTCTTGTCTTTGTCTTCAATCATACACATGCAATGTATGTGTGTGTGTTTGTGCCGTGTTCTATTATATTATGTACCAAATGAATTTGTACTGGTAGGATCAAAGTCTCCTTCTAAGGTAAACAAATTTTACCTTATTGTAATTTTTGGTTTCCAGTAAAATTTATTTGGTACAGAATTTATTTTGTCATTTCTTGATCAGCTGATTATGTGACTTGATAATTTTATGTACTAAATAAATTTATACTGGTGGGATCCGAATATCCTTTTAAGGTAAAAGTTTACCTTATTGCATTTTAATTTTCCAGTAAAAATTTATTTAGTACAAAAATTGTACATTTTAATTAGTCACAGTTTGAGAACCTGATCAATTTTTAATTTAGTAAGAACACAGGGCATAATGACTTTTAGTATAGTGGCATCATCAAAAATCTTATCAAAATTGGGGTACTAACATATAGTTGATTAGTTTCCACATTCAGCGATGATAGCCTCTCTCTAGTCAATGATCATGTTCATGAGTGAGAAAGATATGGAACTGTTAAGGATGTTTTAGAAAATTAATTTATTATTATAGGACACACTTGGACGTTTTTAATTATATATAACTTATAATAATTGATAATTGAATATATTAATTTAAACTATATGCGCATGATTAAAGCATTATCAAAATGAATCTATTGATATTAACTCTATTTCAATTATATATAACTTATAATTGAATATGTTATATATGTAAATTTTAGAAATGAATTACATGTACGTTATACTTAATTAAACGAGTATAATGTTTAAGAAATAGCATTGATATGATATGATATTATAAAATGAGCACATCAATTTTTTAGATAAGCATACATGAATTATTACTAATGAAATAAGCATAAAAATTAAAAAACTCCATGAAATCCCCATTTTAGAGTTTGGAGCTTTATTGTACTTATTTTCTAATGTTACACAACCACGCATTTATTTTACACATTATACTCATTTTAGTATAACAAAAACTCATTTTAATATTTCACACGCAAGAACACATTACAATTCAAATTGATAAAATCAACTAAGTTTACTGATTTATATAGAAAAAATTGTTCTAAGAGAATATTTAAAACTATTTGCAAGTTCTTTAAACATCAAGCTAAAAAATAATAAGGAATATCTAAAATTTGTTGAAAGGGTAAAAGTAGAAAATGTAAGAAAAATATGTTCAAACAAGATCGAACTGTTAAGAAAAACAAATGTTACATATAGCTTGATTAGAATTTGGTTCGAGTTTGACTCGAGTTGGAGTTATATTGAAACAAATGATATAGTTCAAACAAAGAGATTGATTTATTATTAGTTTCAACACGTACATATCAGTAATAATAATAGTAATAATAATAATAATAATAATAATAATAATAATAATAATAATAATAATAATAATAATAATAATAATAATAATAATAATAATAATAATAATAATAATAATAATAATAATAATAATAATAATAATAATAATAATAATAATAATAATAATAATAATAATAATAATAATAATAATAATAATAATAATAATAATAATAATAATAATAATAAAAATAATAATAATAATAATAATAATAATAATAATAATAATAATAATAATAATAATAATAATAATAATAATAATAATAATAATAATAATAATAATAATAATAATAATAATAATAATAATAATAATAATAATAATAATAATAATAATAATAATAATAATAATAATAATAATAATAATAATAATAATAATAATAATAATAATAATAATAATAATAATAATAATAATAATAATAATAATAATAATAATAATAATAATAATAATAATAATAATAATAATAATAATAATAATAATAATAATAATAATAATAATAATAATAATAATAATAATAATAATAATAATAATAATAATAATAATAATAATAATAATAATAATAATAATAATAATAATAATAATAATAATAATAATAATAATAATAATAATAATAATAATAATAATAATAATAATAATAATAATAATAATAATAATAATAATAATAATAATAATAATAATAATAATAATAATAATAATAATAATAATAATAATAATAATAATAATAATAATAATAATAATAATAATAATAATAATAATAATAATAATAATAATAATAATAATAATAATAATAATAATAATAATAATAATAATAATAATAATAATAATAATAATAATAATAATAATAATAATAATAATAATAATAATAATAATAATAATAATAATAATAATAATAATAATAATAATAATAATAATAATAATAATAATAATAATAATAATAATAATAATAATAATAATAATAATAATAATAATAATAATAATAATAATAATAATAATAATAATAATAATAATAATAATAATAATAATAATAATAATAATAATAATAATAATAATAATAATAATAATAATAATAATAATAATAATAATAATAATAATAATAATAATAATAATAATAATAATAATAATAATAATAATAATAATAATAATAATAATAATAATAATAATAATAATAATAATAATAATAATAATAATAATAATAATAATAATAATAATAATAATAATAATAATAATAATAATAATAATAATAATAATAATAATAATAATAATAATAATAATAATAATAATAATAATAATAATAATAATAATAATAATAATAATAATAATAATAATAATAATAATAATAATAATAATAATAATAATAATAATAATAATAATAATAATAATAATAATAATAATAATAATAATAATAATAATAATAATAATAATAATAATAATAATAATAATAATAATAATAATAATAATAATAATAATAATAATAATAATAATAATAATAATAATAATAATAATAATAATAATAATAATAATAATAATAATAATAATAATAATAATAATAATAATAATAATAATAATAATAATAATAATAATAATAATAATAATAATAATAATAATAATAATAATAATAATAATAATAATAATAATAATAATAATAATAATAATAATAATAATAATAATAATAATAATAATAATAATAATAATAATAATAATAATAATAATAATAATAATAATAATAATAATAATAATAATAATAATAATAATAATAATAATAATAATAATAATAATAATAATAATAATAATAATAATAATAATAATAATAATAATAATAATAATAATAATAATAATAATAATAATAATAATAATAATAATAATAATAATAATAATAATAATAATAATAATAATAATAATAATAATAATAATAATAATAATAATAATAATAATAATAATAATAATAATAATAATAATAATAATAATAATAATAATAATAATAATAATAATAATAATAATAATAATAATAATAATAATAATAATAATAATAATAATAATAATAATAATAATAATAATAATAATAATAATAATAATAATAATAATAATAATAATAATAATAATAATAATAATAATAATAATAATAATAATAATAATAATAATAATAATAATAATAATAATAATAATAATAATAATAATAATAATAATAATAATAATAATAATAATAATAATAATAATAATAATAATAATAATAATAATAATAATAATAATAATAATAATAATAATAATAATAATAATAATAATAATAATAATAATAATAATAATAATAATAATAATAATAATAATAATAATAATAATAATAATAATAATAATAATAATAATAATAATAATAATAATAATAATAATAATAATAATAATAATAATAATAATAATAATAATAATAATAATAATAAAACAATGTAATCATTGTAAGAAGGAAAAGTAATTAGGGAAATTTGTGGTAGGTCCAACTTTAGCATCCTCATTTGTCATTTTCGATATACTTTCAATAAAAGAAATTAAAAAAGATGAAGAAAGAACCTTCTTAAAATGGAAATGAAAGGAACATCTAAATTAATTAATGGAGTATATTGTCCTATACCGTAGGGCCCAGATCAGAAGGAAGAAAAGAGCAGCCGACATCATGTATCGGTCAGGCCGAGGCCATCTCATCACCAGCCCAGTTCTCTACTGGCGGACCCGTTTGCTCCGGACGGAGTCGTTCTAGCGAGGCCAAACCCAAAGAATGTTACTCTAGGTATCCCTATGACGATACAATACGAGGTGGAGCACATCGAATTTCCTCGATTCAGTGATAGTTGATACTTAGTCGTTTCACGAGTGTTCTAACAAGGTGCATATCGAGGCAGGGACGAACCTATAGGTATAACTAGGGTAAGCACTAGCTTCGTCTCAAAAAGTTCTTCTAACCTATGTGGTAGTAGCCTAAAAATTAAATACCCCTTTAGATTACAGGTTGCTAGTTTGATTCCTTGCAAGGCTACACCTCGATTTGTTTTTGTAGCACTTCTCAGATGATATTTTTAGCATGTGGGCCGTGCAGATGGGGTTTTTATTATTTTATTTTCTTCTTTGTTGCCATACTGGATTGGACTGTTAGGTAGTATATGGATACTTAACTTTTACGATCAAAATTTCAATTACACCCATTTCAAAATCCTTAGTCTTCCCTTTCTTCTTTAGAAAACGGCAATTAGAAGGGTTACCTTTTCACGACCATGATGAATCTTTCTTCAATATGATGAACAAATTCAACATATTCATGTTTCCATCCTCAAACAACCCGATCAAGTTCATGAAGTATATAGGTGTCAATTATCTGCTCACTTACTTGCATTCGTTTCCTTTTGAAACAAGGGTTACCTTCTCGTGGCCATGATGAATCTTATGCATCTTCTAATCAAGGTAATTTTCTTGAATTATTTCTAAAGGTTCTTGCGGCCTGTAATGAAGATATAAATGTGTTTTTGTAAAATGCCCCCAATAACCATCGCTTAAATGCCCCTAAGATTAAAAAAAAACATTGTTCATAGATGCTGCTACCGAGACCATCAAAGAAATTATAAATGACCTTGCCGATGAATATTTTTCTATTATTGTTGACTTTGAAGAGGGAATTGATTAGTATTTAGTATGGATTAAGTGTATCAAGATAAGGGGACATGGTTCTCATGGGGCAAGTAATATGCAAGGTGAATTTGATGGACTTAAGAATTTAATTCTGAAAGAAAATCTTTCTGCTTTCTGTATTCATTGCTCTGCTCATCAGTTGCAACTCACACTTGTATATGTAGCAAAAACACATGATCATGCTGCTTTGTTTTTTTTGTTTAATTTCTACACTTATCAATATTTTGGGGGGATCATGCAAGCGATACGACTTGCTTCGTGAAACACATGTAGCTAGAGTTAAAGAAGAAATTGAAATAGGTGAAATTCATACTGGGCGAGGTATGAATCATGGAATTGGTTTGAAGCAAAGTGGTGAAACTCGTTGGGGTTCATGTTATGGAAGCCTGATTAGTTTTGTTCAATTGTATTCCTCGATGATTGATGTTCTTGAAGTTATCAAAGAAGATGGGGTGACTTCAGATCAAAAGGGTGAGGTTATGCGACATTTAGACTCTATACAAACATTTGATTTTGCATTCTTTTTTCATTTGATGAAGACCGCCCTAGAAGTTACAGATAAGCTATCTCAAGAATTTGCAAAGAAAAGGATTGAGATATTCTTAATGTGATGCAATTGATATCTATTGCAAAGGGACACTAGCAAGATATGAAAGATGATTGATGGGATCCATTATTGGAGGAAGTGTCTGCTTTTTGCAGAGTTCATGATCTTGACATTCCTAATATGGAAGACAAATTTATACTAAAAGCTAGATCCAACAATATAAGGGTATAAAATATTGGACTTGTTTTATACTAGTACAATTGTGGATATGCAACTTCAAGATTTTATTACCGTTTTAGTGAGTCCAACACTAGGTTGCTTCTTCGTTTGAGGTGCTTGATTCTAGACAAGTCCTATGAAGCATTTTAAAAGCTCAAGTTAATTGAGTTTGCTACATTTTATCCAAGTGATTTCTCAAGTATAGAGCTAGTACTTCTTGAAAATCATTTAGAAACTTATATCATTGATATGCCAAGCAATAATGAATTTCCGAAGTTGAAAGGAATTGCTTGCCTTGCAGAGATGATGGTGAAGATGGGGAAACATCGTGTTTATCAATTAGTTTATTTACTTCTGAAGTTAGCACTAACATTACTTGTTGCTACTGGCAAGGTTGAAAGAGATTTTTCTTCGATGAAAATTGTGAAGACCGAGTTGCCAAATCGGATGGAAGATGATTGGATGAATGACTGTTTAGTTCATTATATAAAGAGTGATGTGTTTGATAGCATTGATGATGAGTTAATTATTCAACACTTTCAAAATATGCAAGCACGCCGAGAACAACTATAAAAGGTACTTTTTCTTTTACTATATCTATATATTTTATTTAGCCTTTTTTATTCTCATGAAGTAAACTATTAGTGTCATATATGTTCATACTCTGAACCCCAATGCCTAGTTTTGCCACTGTATCCGGGGCTTATGTTACCAGACACCAGTGCCCCCCTCCTGACGTCACATGCCTTGTTTTCTGAAAGGGCTTGTGTCATTAGTGATATCACTAGTTTGTTACAAGGGCTAACACCATCTCACATTAGGATGACATCACTTGACTTATTTCCGAAGTGTGTGCAACCCATCAAAAAATATGTATTGAAGGACGACAAAGTGGGTGTGTGTATGGGTGAGATCAGGTCTGATTGGGTCAATTTTTTTTAGGACCGAAAAACTTGGAAACCTTCGAGTTCTACATTTTTGGGTCCGATCGGAGGACCAATACTTTCGGGTTGGTCCGGGTTTTAAGAACATCGAGTTCAGGTTTGGTTGAACCTAGAAACAAAAATCGAAGTGTTTTGAAGCAAAAATTGTTTTTATCTATAAGCATGGCGATCTTCAATGGTAACTTACAACATAATGTCGTAAAGGTGATCTAAAACAATTATCTTGGAAAATGAAATATCTAAAAAACAATTTAAATATAGTCTCGTACAATTATCTAAATTTGTCAATCAAAAATCATATATTGAAACCAAAGCAGTATAAGTTGATTCTTTTTTTAGACTATAATAACTTGATCCTAAAAATCACATGAAATATGTTGTAAAAGAACTAATGGTATACAAAAAATTGAGAATAAAAAGTTTAAAATAAATTGAATTAGTTAACGAAATTCTAATCATATATCAATTAATAACACATAATATACATAGCATTACAATGTCGTAAAAATAAACTAGTCATTATACATATATGTCTGTAAAATAAAATAATTAAATGAATATGTCACACTTAATCGAGTAAGAATCTTTATTTACAAAAAAAATTAAGAAAATTTGATGTGTTTGGAATAGAGAATTGTTGATAATAGTTCAAGAGTTTATATGGATTTTGAAACTCTATTTAATAGACATACTCCCTCCGTAACATATATATGTTCCCATTTGAAAAGTAGGTAGATTAAGAATAGTGAAAGATGATATAAATTATTGAGGGTATGACGGGAAGATAGTGAAATAATGTGTTGGAATGAAGGATAAATCCAAAAAAAGTAGGTGTAATAGTGTATTATTTTTAAAATTATTGAGAGTATGATTGGAAGATATGAATGTTACATCCAAAAAAGGAAAGTGAGAAGATATAAATGTTACGGAGGGAGTATGAGTTTCTTCAATTGAAAGTGTCTCTCTAAGACACAACAACATGAATAGTTTACGTGTGTTTTTCTTTTTTAAAAGAAACTAACCATCATATATTAAATCAAACAATCGTTGGCTCATAATACAATTAGTGGCATTATTAAAATATAAAACTCCCTCCGGCTTAGTATGAGCTTCTCGTGCTAAACTATGGACAACTCTACCTGCGGATCTCCTGCAATGCTTGCTTTGTTAAGAAGATTGTGTCTAATATCCCCAATCACAACGTCTAAATAAGAATTTCCTTCATCATTTAAAAGCCTCAACACCACCACTAGCAAGTCTGTTTCCAAGATCACACGTGACCGTCCTCTAGTTTTAATCCAACTCAAAACCTCTTGGACCCCTATGGCTTCGGTCAAACTTGCCTCCCACCAGGCTGTAGTCGACTACCAACCTCCCTTAATGAATTGTCCCTCAGAGTCTCTTGCTACCCATCCCAGAACTAAATAGACCAGTCCAAACTAGACTTTGAGAGTTAAAAAATACACATACACTAGACACCTATCAGACTAGACTATGTCAAACAAGAACAGATAACACCAGACTAGACCAAAAAATTATAGACCAAATAAACACGTCCTTAATGAAAAACCGTGCTAAATGAATACAATGTTATTGAATTGCTACTGAATTGCTAAGAAAAGTTAGATTGAATGAGATAAAAAATGGATTTAAGCAGACAAAGGATTAATAATTTAATAATTTATTCACCCACCAGGTTGTGGTTAGCCCGAACACGAGATGAGTGTGTTCGGATCCGGACCCTATAATCCAATATTTTTGAACGTGAATACAAAAGTGAATACAAACAAAAATAAAATTCACAAATGCTATAGGTATCCCAATTTATACCCTACTTGTACACACCATACTAGTTGCATGTGTACACGAGCAATTCGTTTGAAAAGGGATATGATTTTCTGTCAAAATGCCATGTACACGGGGCACTATACAAATTTGGAGGGGCTTGTTTGCAATCAATTAAAAAAAGTGATTTTGGTTTTTTTTAGGGATATTACCCAAAATGGGACTAAAAAAGTTTGAAAAATTCTAAAATAGGACTTCCATGTTTTTATTCCCAAAACAAGACTAATTACTGCCATGTTTTGGCAGTACCAGACTTCAAACATGGCAGTATTTTCCAAATTTGGCAGTAATTAGCCTATTTTGGGAATAAAAACATGACAGTCCTATTTTGGAATTTTCGAACTTTTTTAGTCCCATTTCGGGAACTTTCCCTTTTTTTTAAGAAAAAAGCACTTATTTTACCAAACACTATCAACTTTTACTTTCTCGATTTCCGTGTAAAATCTATTTTTTACTTTTTCTATTACACAAAAAGCACTTATTTTACCAAACACTACCAACTTTTAATACTAATCACTTTTTGCCAAATAGTGCTTTTATTTAAGCACAAGTGGTTGCAAAGAGAGCCCAGCTCCAAAAAATTTCTCTTCAAGAAACTATCCTTTGGTCGGCCCAGTTTGACCAGTCAGTTGTTGGTCGGGCCGACTGATCCGGTTTTTCAGTCTCTGACGTAACACTTCGAATAACCCAGTGTTTTACTTTTACTAGGATTCCCACAGTGGGCTACTGGATAGGATTTGCAGCTTATATTTACGTACGCATTTTGGTTTCTCTATATAAACAACCCCTCAAACCTGGTTTTATCTCCCCATAGAACTCCTTCACGAGTAAAGTTAAGCCGATTGCATAGGTATTAACGATAAACTAATCCATATTTACGCCCCGTTTGGATTCATCTCCTCTCTTTCGTTCTTCTTGATGATTCTGGTTTTGCATGTTTAGAGAGCTCTGTCTTACACCAATGTATGATGAGTTCTGTGATTAAAATCAATTCCGACAAATATGTTGGTTTTATTTTTTGTGCGTGGATAAGGGTTTTTTCCTGGGAAATTTTAGAACAGAGAATTTATAATTATGCAAAGCTTATGTTTGACTGACAAAAGCAATGATTTTAATGATTGTCGTCTTCTTCTTCCTATTTAGTGTGTGTTTGTTTGTCTCTCGACCGGAATGGAGGGTGGTCCGCATAAAGCAGACAAAGCGGAATTCTCAGAATGTTGGAGTTCTTTGTGGAGGACGCCGTACATTATGCGGCTTGCCCTGTCTGCTGGAATTGGTGGCTTTCTCTTCGGTTATGATACTGGTAATTCATTGCAACCATATTGAGAAAATTTAATAAATGTGACGAAATCATTAAACAATTCTACAGATGTGTTCATCATTGTTTAAGGCTCATTTAATGCTATAAAAAGAATTCTTCTTGTTTGTTTAGGGTTAAATTTCATTAGAATAATCGGATGTTTTACTTTTCTTCATTATAGCAGTTCAAGTTTTAAAATCGTTTTGGTTATGACTGTTTGTTTTGCCAACAAAAGGTGTTATTTCGGGTGCTTTGCTATACATTCGGGACGACTTTAGAGCCGTTCAGAAGCACACATGGCTACAGGCAAGTGAATATATGATTTGATTCATGTATTTTCTGGATTTCTGAATGACCAACAAACCATGACTGGTGTTGACCCTTTTCTTTCTATAATAATGTACAGGAAATGATTGTGAGTATGGCAGTGGCAGGTGCTGTTGTGGGTGCTGGATTTGGTGGATGGATGAACGACAAGTTTGGACGAAAAGTGGCAATTATGGTAGCTGATGTGTTGTTCTTTATTGGAGCATTAATGATGGCTCTTTCCCCAACTCCATGGCTTATAATCGTGGCAAGAGTGTTGGTCGGTCTAGGAGTTGGAATGGCTTCCATGACCGCACCGCTTTATATCTCTGAGGCCTCTCCCGCTAAAATTAGAGGCGCACTAGTCAGTGCTAATGGCCTGCTAATCACTGGTGGACAGTTTCTGTCCTATCTTATCAACTTAGCATTCACCAGGGTACTTGAAATGACATTCATCTCTAATCTGATATTCGTTTATTCTCCAAATTTTAGTGAACGCTTCAATTGTTAGCGGTGAAAAATGTATATTAATATTGTCTTGTTATGGCTTCTGATCCCCAGGTTCCAGGCACATGGCGTTGGATGCTCGGGGTAGCAGCAGTTCCTGCTTTTGTTCAGTTCATATTAATGATTTTTCTCCCTGAATCACCTAGATGGCTTTATGGGCAGGTAGTTTCAGTTCATCTGATTTTAATGTGTCCCACATTGCATGTTTATTGTGTGAGCCTGTGAGATAAGCATTTTTGGTCCTATTAGGCAAGTTACACCGAATTTAATACTACGTATGATATTTCAGTTCATCTGATTTTAATGTGTCCCACATTGCATGTTTATTGTGTGAGCCTGTGAGATAAGCATTATTGGTCCTATTAGGCAAGTTAGACCAAATTTAATACTACGTATGATATTTGAACCCTATCAAATTGTGACTTTGTATATATGGAAACACGTATGAGTAGGTTTGGCCTCTGTGTCCCTTAACTGTACAGGGGTGTTAAACTTCTCAACCTTTTGATATTTACTAGGTTCGTTTTAGTCTAATATATGAAGTCTCACTTCCTTTAGTTCCTTAGAATCATTTTGAAATGAGTTTGAGCCAGTTTAATACGTGGTAATGTTGATTAATAAATTAATCAGGACAAAGTAGAAGAAGCCCGGACGATTCTGGAGAAGATCTATCCTGCTAACGAAGTAGAACAAGAACTGATGGCTTTGCATGAATCTGTTGTGCACGAGAAGGCAGAAGCAAAAGCCATAGGAGATAACATAATTGCCAAATTAAGGAGTGCTTGGGGGAACACTGTCGTTCGCAGGGGACTATATGCGGGAATAACAGTTCAAGTGGCTCAGCAATTTGTTGGAATCAATACAGTCATGTATTACAGCCCGACAATTGTGCAACTAGCTGGTTTTGCCTCAAATCGGACTGCTCTAACGCTCTCCCTCATCACATCTGGTCTCAATGCCTTTGGATCTATTGTTAGTATGTGCTTTGTTGACAGGTATGGGAGGAGGAGGTTGATGATCATCTCAATGTTAGGTACCATAATATCTCTGGTTGTACTCTCGGTCTTGTTTAAACAAGCCAGCATCCATTCTCCAGCAGTCAGTGTCTACGAATCAAATCACTTTGGAGTAAATTCCACATGCCCGAGTTTCTTAAAAGCTCCAAACCCGGCTTCTTGGAGTTGTGAATCATGTTTGCATGCACCTGAGTGTTCTTTCTGCAGTAATTCTGCCGGCAAAGTAAGTCTACTTACTCAATCATTCTATTGATCCATGGAGTTATAAAATTATCTTCATATAGGGCTTAAACATTGATAATTTATCTAAAGAGGACCATATATGTCATGTCTTTTTAGGCAGTGTTTGCAATTGCTCTTGCCTCTTGGGAAGTTGCTCTTAAACATTCAAATGCTGAAAGACAGCATTTCTAAGACTGTTCTTCACTTTTGAAATTCATAGAATGATTTCACCCAAATAATACCCAAAAAAAACTTTTTTTAGCTATCATGCTTATTTTAAAAAGTTATGAGCTTTTACCATTGAACAATGGCTCTACAATCTCTAAAACAAATCACAGGCAAACACAAACACAGACAAGTTTCTAGACTTCTACTTAACTAGCCTTGATAAAACAAAGATAAATTCTACTACCCAGTATAACCCTTATATCGTCATTATTTTTTCATTATTGAACCCAAGACTTTATGCTGCTAACTCTGCCCATGTCTATTTACCACTCATCTCTGGCCAGTGCTGCTGGCTCTCTGATCATGGGCTTCCGGTCATTGACCACTTCTGCCTTTTCACTCACAAGTGATCAATAGTTGGCAGCAGTGGTGAATCAACAAGATGTCAGAGGTGGATGGAATGACCTATTTTTAGAAGCAAAATGTAGGGGCCAATATAGGTATGCAATATTCCCTAGTGGCATGTAAATGTTTACAACTTTGTTTACCATTGTCCAAACAGTATAATCCGGGGGCATGCTTATCTGCGACAACTATAGTGGAAGGAATGTGCAAATCCGAAAGGCGGGCATGGTACACCCAAGGTTGCCCAAGCAAATTTGGGTTCTTTGCAGTTTTAGTACTAGGAGCATACATCTTATCCTATGCACCAGGCATAGGGACCGTACCTTGGATTGTTAACTCCGAGATTTACCCCTTGAGGTACAGAGGCATAGGAGGAGGAATTGCTGCAGTTTCTAATTGGGTGTCAAATCTGATTGTCAGCCAGACATTCTTAACCTTGACCCAGGCTCTCGGCCCTTGGGCCACCTTCCTATTGTTTGCTGGTTTTGCGCTCATTGGCCTTACCGCCATCTTCTTGCTCGTACCCGAAACCAAAGGGTTGCCGTTTGAGGAGGTCGAGAAGTTGCTTGAGAAAGGGTTCAGACCCAATTTTTTCCGTTGCAAGTCAAAGGATAGTGAAATCACACCAGGCCAGACATTATAAGTTCATAATATGTTTCAAAGGCAGTGCTTTTAGTTCGGACGTTTACTTTTATATTAATTTATCATAGTTTAGTGCTTACTTGGAAAAACTGCCATCGTTTTTAGTGCAGTTAGTGAGAGTTGCTCAATCATGGCTTAACTTTCACTTCAAGTAGATGATGTTACTGGTTACCCTATTAGTAATGATGCAATGGATAATGTTCGATATTTGGATGCTTTATTTATAGTAAAAATGTCATTCTGATTTGTGTGTTCTAACGACGGAAATCATTACTCAATCTCAACATTTGCCCATACAAACACACACCTATATATGGAATACTAAAATTGGGCATTAATAATGAAGAATATAAGAGAAGTAAATTTCATTTTTAGTGTGAATCTTGTTAGATACTCTTGGATTGTTAGAATCTTGTGTGTTAGTACAAAATACACAGACATTTATCATACTAGTTCAGATCAGACCAGAAAATTTCAGTCCAAGTAAAAACATCCTATCTCTGTCTCAAAAAACTGTCATTTCATAAAATTTGGATCATGATTTTGATTAGTATAATGGGGAAAGGGACATATATACCCTCATACTATTAGTGTGAGAATGTATATACCCTTACATTATTTTTTAGAACAAAAAACTGATATAATTGGAATCGGGGTACAAATATACCCTCACTAACGTTTTAAGACTTTAAGTCGCTAACCCAACGTTAAATCGTTAACCTAGTCGTCTTTAATCGGTTGTATGGGTTTATCCCTTATTATCTTTGCTCCTCTGTTATTCCAAAAAGAAAACCTTCACCTCCTATGTCTGCATCGCAAATCGAGGCAAACAAGTCCAGAGGAAGATGAAATAGTAGGAGCTTACCTGATTTTTGAGCAAAAAGGTAGAGAGTTATGTAGCACAAGTTTATCTGAATTTTACAGAGTATATGTTAGAACAAAAAACTTTCATTTTTGTGCCAAAAACAAAATATACATATAAAAATGCAGTCAACTTCAAAAAATGATTTGAATGCCTTCGCGGTCGAATTTTGAGCTGAAATTTGGTATGGACAAACTAGACTTGATGAAGAACATGCTCAAAAAATTTTATCAAAAAATTCCACCGGGAACCGCCCCAAACGGCGGAGTTCGGACGGCGGCTAGACCGGGGAGGGTTGGACCTGATCTTTTTTTATGATTGAAATAATGTGATGATATTCATTCATTGTCCAAGAAGCTGCAATAAGGGTGATGTTATGGACTTAGCCCATACTAGGCCCATAACAGTGCTAAGCTCATGTGTAGAACTCACTCCTAAAAGACCAGCCGATTAGAAGGAGGCAACACATTGCTTATAAGCCACCAGCCAAGTCCATACTTGACTTGTGTGGGATCGTAACAATACCCCACGCTTCGAAGAGCCAACGTCCTCGTTGGTCACGACTATGTTGGTCACGGTTGGCACCCCCAGGGCCCTAGCCACCACTCCATAGGCCACCACTCCGAGTGTTGGGACTAGGAAGATGGGGATGACTCTGATACCAATTGTTATGGACCTAGATCATACTAGACCCGTAGCAGTGCCATAAGCCCATGTGTAGAACTCACTCCTAAAAGACCAGCCGATTAGGAGGAGGGAACACATTGCCTATAAGCCACCGGCCAAGCCCATACTTGACCGGTGTGGGATCGTAACAGGTGACTTCAACAAAGATGGCTTCTACTTTTGAATATCAATACGCAGAACCAACTATTTGCATAAAAGAGGAATGGTTCGTTCACTGGAAATCACAATTCCCCAAAATAGAAATTATTTAGTAACAGTTATTTATTACGCCAGATTGTTAGTAGTACAACAAATTTGCTTTACCGTCCTGGAATTGATGGTAAGCTTCAAGATCCTACTACAGATGATCCTTTTCTTCTACTAGCATTGAGTAAGGTTGCTAACTTTTATATTTCATGCTACAATTGCTGATCAGAAATCACTTTACAATGATCTTTTAGTTCCATCTCTTTGAGTTGGCCGCTTTGAAGGGGTCAGCTTCCTGAAGGAAGCGTGCAAAATCAAGACTGCAAGGTTCAAACAAAGAGGGTACAGAAAAAGAATGAATGGCTATAAGTAGCTGTCACAACCTTAATGGTTTGCAAATGAATAAATAAATATAGACAAAATAGTATCACCTGCATAACCAACACCAAGAGCACACAAGAGAGCAATTTGGACATTGGCGAAGAGTAAAATAACCACACTTGCTGCAACAGCGTAACTCCATCAGTGTTGTGATTTGGGGTTGCTTTGATAAATACTACGTACATACATAGTACGCAGTAGTATTTTTCTTAGCATGACTACTAAATGGCAATGCATAAATATATACATTCTCAAAGATGGAGAACATACTAGCTAAGTGAAAAAGAGAAGAGGAAAAATGGGGGTATAGAAGAATTTTGGCAGGAGAGAAAACGTTGAGGGAAACAAAGCATTGCTTCTTACTCAGTATTTTTTCCCCATCATAAAAACACTGAGCAATGTAAACATATGTATAAAGCTAATAACAACATCAATCATACTTCATATTCCTTTGCATTGTCCGGGGTACATCCAAGCATAAGAAAATGGTTTTCCTTGCAGTTTTCTTTCATTTTCCTAACAATTTCCGGAATCCAAATCATAGCCTTATTGACAAAGATCTGGATTTTTGGGGCATTTTTTACAAAATAGCTGAGCTGAATATTAGCTACCATTCTCTTTACACACATAAAAAGGGGCAAAGAGTGATATTTCTTCTTGTAGTTCCTATACTGTTAGTATAGGGTTACATAAAATCTTCTATGTGAATATTCTGGGCTTCAAAAGAGGAAAAAGAGGTAACCAATACCACACCATCCATTCTTTATACTACTGCTAAAAGAGATAAGAACCTTTAGGGTCCTAGCTGACTGAACCCACAGGCACATCCGAATTAACTTATGCCATGTGGTGATTTACATCAAGATATTTTCATTTTCATTGTTTCACTGGATTGATAGATAGCTCTAACCCAGGGATCCCTAGGCACCAGTGATAAATTCACATTCAAATGAAAAACTAAAGAATCCATTGGCACCCCAGTTGAGCCAGGCAAGAACTGTCTCTCTTGGCACAACACATTGGATTATCAAGCTCATTCAGTTATAATGCAAATAAGAATTTCTGTAGGATGAACTCACCACATTGGGCAATCCCAATCAAGATCGGCTTAATTATTGGGTGCTGTTCTAATCCATGCTTATCACCAAAGTACTTAAACAAATCCCAGAGGGCTATGCACGATAGCAAACCAACAAGGGCAAGCGGCATTTGGTACCTGACGAAAGAAAGAAGTCCAAAAACCCCAAAATGACGAAAATTAGAATACATAATTAGTTTGACCCACCAACGCTAGTACTTCAAATATGCAAGAAATATACTCCGTATAAGTTTTAGAGAAAAAATACGAATTCCATTTCCTCATCAAATTTGAACAGCACCTTATTCCTCAACTTTCTGATTAGCAGTTGTGAATTAAAACCCATGAGGATCCCATAAATAGTAGAATTAATAAGAAATGCAGATACGTTTTGCTAAGTAATTCGAGAGAGAGTAATAGTGCATACAGAGAGCAAGCGAAGAATACAACGAAGAGTGAAGCATAATTGCGGGAATAACGCTTGACATTCTCGTGGACCCTGAGGCGAGCCTGGGCCGGCGACGAGGGAAACGAATACGACTCACACGACCCGAAGAAATTAAGCGTCCAGCAAGGGGTCTCGCCGGAAAAGTCGTCGGAGGTGAGCTTGGAGAAGGGATTGAGAGTGAGTAGAGAGAGCAGAGTTCTGACGAATGAAAAGAATGATAAGAAAATTCCGCTGCTGATTGGGCAAGGGGTAGTAGCCGAAGCGGTTTCAGACGAAGAGGGTGTCGTGGCGGTGGAAGCGGTGGAGGACAGGCGGTGGAGGTCGGAGGTGCGTTGGTCGAGAACTTCGAGATAGCCACTGTCTCGAAGCCAGTTCTCGAATTCGGGTTCGGGTACGCTAAGAGATAACGGGTTAGCCGGGAATACCATTTTCTTTCCTGCTTCCTGGAATCAAATGCTCCGTATTACATTACGAGTATTATTACTCAGATTTTGAGAGATATAAAAGACAATAAATGTGTTTTAATTTTTAAATGACGCGGAGTAGAGTATATTTCATCCGTCCCGTTAAGATTGTCTGTGTTCTTATTCACTTAGTCAATACAAATCACTCTTAATTTAATACTTTATCAAATTTTATCAAATTTGATTCTGATTTTTACGAGTTTGTAAAGTTTTTAATGTATTTTCTGAATATATAATTCTTTTTCTAAAAATAATTTGAGTGATGACATGAATTTTTTGTTATATCATCGATCAAACATCGTAAACTCAATTGTCTCATTCTTAGTGGAACGGAGAGAGTACTTCTTAAGTTCGTATCTACGACTCATGATGGTCAAGAATATTATTCTCATAATCATTTTTTTAATCCAGGTGTCGGGCTTACGCTCCTCCCACCACACGAATCCAAACTCACTGCCTTCATTATCATCTCCTCCCTTCTCAGCCGCTAAGCTACTCCGTAAAGGTAGAGAAAATCATGGGAGGTAGGACTTTCCTCATCTCCCCTAGGTGGGAATTGAACCCAAGAGACTTTGGGGTGGATGTTCATCTATTGGACTACACCCACCTTCTCATAGTCATTCCCTTACTTGTGTACTAATTAGAGAATAAACGTAAATTTTAAAATGTGTGTTAAATAGCCCAATTTATTTAAGAGGTCAAGAATTTCATCTCAGAGTTTAATGCACCAAATGTTATTTTGATATATGTCAAACTGTATGTGTTATAATTGTTCATGCACAAAACCCCTATATGAACCTATCTAATTACTAAATAAATGAAAAAGATTCATATTTTTGACTTTGGATATTTACCTATTTAATAGTCTCCTTATGTTGCAAGATGTTGAATCCCCAATTCCAAGAATCCTCCATGCCCCGACTCAACAAGGCATTTTTGGGGTTGTAAATATTGATTACTCAATCAACTTAATAATGGTAGACTTTGTACTCATACGCACTACAGATCCCGATCAGCACACATGAATTGTAACTTTCACACGGTCACCGCAGATTACGATCCTTCAGAATGTTCTAACTTTTCCATTACTACGTATCAATACCACTTTCTATGCCAATACCACTTTCTATTCTACTACGTATCAATCAATGTGGGGAGGTAATACGGAGTAGTTTTTATTTTAAAGAAGCCAAATGAGACGCTGGGAAATTTGGATGTCAACCAAAACTTTTTGTTGTAGAGTGGGCATTTAAGCATTGGTATGTATTTTACCAAAATTGAAACATGTCTACCATTATGTACTCCTTTCGGAGTCATTTCTTCAAGCACCTTTCATCCACCACTACTCTTTGTGCCAGCTTCTTCTCCGGCCGCCGTATGTGCCGACCCCAAACACATTCCTGGTTTACATCTTTCACTTATACCCCAACCCCCCATATAACTAGAAAACACCAGGGAAGGTTCATTACAACTGGCGCAGAACTGTCAACGCCATCATCCTCTTCTGCACCACTGCTTCCTTCGAAAGCTTCGGGTGGAGACTCACTCACTTCATCTTACCTCTCTGTCAGCATTCGCTGCGTAAAGGATGTTTCTGTAAGCAAAGTGAACTTTATGTGTCCATACTCGAACGTCTGATATTGGAATAGATATATTGAAGGAAATGGAGGGTCTGTTTCAATGTTTAGGATTCGTGTTGAGGATAATGATTGTGTATATTCTTGATGCTGATGAGTTTTATTTGCTTGCCAGGATATGCTTTCAGAGGCTCTTCTGTGCTATGGAGCCAGTTCAACAACAGTGGATGAAAGTGAGGATGGAAATGAGGTAATAATTCTATCAATTACCCGATCTTATCTCACTACTTTGTGCTGAAGTGCAGCCTGTTTTTTAGTTTTTGGGGGTTTATCAGGTAATTATAATGTTTGCACACTATTTTTTACCATCAGTGTAGTGTTTCAACTGCAACATAATGTTGCAGGTTTGCGTGGAGTCTATATTTTCTGTTAGTCATGATGTGAAGCAGTGCATTTCTCTTGCTTCCAATTCCATTGGTTTGGAAAATATTCCCAGCTATCAAGTGGTGGTGCACAACCAATCTGATTGGATTAGAGCAGTTCAGGTAAAGTAGTTTTTAATTTCTTTTGTTTTGCATGTCAATTTCCATTTATCATGATTCATGTTTGGCACCTTTTTAAAATTTCATAACTCATACTGTGTACTTTGTCTACTCATCATGGTGGATGGTAACTTGTAATGGTTAATTAGTAATCAACCTCTTATTTGTGACCTGATTTTGCAAACAATCTCAAACACTGCAGGACTCTTTTCAACCAGTGAAAGTTATGGAGGGACTTTGGATTGTACCTGAGTGGGTATCTGTTCCGGTATGAATTTGTCTTTTCTGTTAGAGTCCCCATCTGCCTCATTCATAGGGATTCCTTTTGTGAACAATTTGATCTCATGCGTGATCTTTATATATTTATTTGGGTCAACCCCTAATCTTCTATTATGAAACCGTAGTTTTTTCCATATTTATGCTACAATGAATCCAACTGTAATTGTTATTTTAAATTTTATAATTCTGTAGCATGTCATCTCTCATTCTCACATATGCAAATGTAGATGTACTGATATAGGTACATGCTGTGTTCTTGACCATGTAGGATCCTCGAGCAACGAATATTATTCTAAATCCTGGTTTGGCATTTGGGACTGGAGAACACAGTACTACTAAATTGTGTCTCTTCTTGCTGCATGATATAATAAAAGGAGGAGAGACCTTCTTGGATTTTGGAACAGGCTCAGGTATCCTTGCTATTGCTGCAATCAAGGTACAATGCTAAAAAAATTATGTGAAAACTAAAAAACGGTTCAGTTTTCTGATGGAAAATTAGAAAGTTTTCAAAGTTAGCACGGGTAGTTCAAGCATGAGTAGTTGTAGTCTATTACATAATGTAGATCATGTAACTTCTAAAATCATAAAACAAAAAACTGAAAACTGACAGCCGTCCCAAACAGGGCTTAAGCTGTACTGAACTAATGACTGAGAAGGTGATCTAGTTTTGAATTTTCATTATCTAGAACTCTTACCACTAATGCTATAAAGTACAGTTTGGCGCTGCACTTTCAGTGGGTTTTGACACAGATGCCGAAGCAATTACTGCAGCTCAACATAATGCTTCTCTGAACGGTATTGGACCTACGAAATTCCTGCTCCAACTTGTTCCTGAATCTAACAGCCTGCAAATTGGTACTAGATTGAGCGCAGAAATTAGCACGCGGGATAAGAAAAATATAGATGTGTTCTATGAGAAAGAGAAATATGATGTGGTTATTGCAAATATACTGTCAAATCCTCTTATCGAGTTAGGAAACCAAATTGTCTCCTATGCTAAGCGTGGAGCAGTTGTAGGATTATCTGGGATCCTTTCAGAGCAGGTATGATCACGTTGCCTTTAGAAGAGAGGATAAATATATACAGCAATTTGAATACCATTACACTGGGAATGGTTCAGCCTTTGTTGTTAGCCATGAGGGACCAAATAACAGGAACAAAAACATAAAGAAACAAAAAGAGAATGATTCTTGATCTGAGATCCTACATTGGGCCATTGGGGAACCTTATTAGAAGCCAACATTCTTTTGATTTGTATGCAGATCCCATGCATCCTGGAATGTTATTCAGAATTACTTGAAGACATGAAGGTCTCCAGTATGGATGACTGGGCATGCATACATGGATTCAAGAAATAAAACAGCTGAAGTCTTTGGTCTGCGACTAATTTATTAGGCACGATGTATTTGGAGTGAAAGACCCTTATAGTCTCACACGGACTAAGAAAATATGTTTGGTAGATAATACTTGCATGCTACCTTCAGCCCTAAATTTAGGTGAAACCGCTGAGTTGGTTAAATTTACTGAATTATGAGAAAAATATAGTAGTATTTTATTAATAAAATAAAGCATAAAAATTAGATGAAAAATAGCTGAAATGACTCTACAATAACTCTAATTTTACTTATTTATTACACAATTAAGCATTCAAAATCAAAGGTAAATGTGCTTGGTAAAAATCTGGCTAATAAGCTAAAAATGTGTTATCAAACACGCAGCTAAGTAAATGTTTAATGTTACTACATTTCACACACATTCACTAAGATTGGTATACAACTCATACAAGAGAGCCACACTGATTTCAAATGTGGGTGGTATAAGTTTGTATAGTACAAAACAAGAGTGATTACAATTACCAAATGGTATCAATATTAAATGGGACATATTTATTAGAAGTACTAGAGTATAATTTAATACTCCGTATATAATTAGAGGGTAGTTCATATACATAGCTCTTGAAGAGAAGCCCCGTGCGGGCAAGACCATCAGAGGGTCTTCTCGGTGGAATTTTTCGATGAAATTTTTTGAACATGTTCACCATCAACTCTAGTTTATTCATACCAAATTTCAGCTCAAAATTCGATCGGGAAGGAAGTTAAAAAAAAATTGGAAACATATTGCGCATTCTCCGCACATATAATGTGCAATATGTTTATATAATTTATTTGATTGTCTTCCCGATTGAATTTTGAGCTGAAATTTGGTATGGATAAACAAGACTTGATGAGGAACATGCTAAAAAAATCATCAAAAAAATTCCACCGAAAAGACCCTCTGATGGTTTCACCGAAAATTTTTTTTTGATGATTTTTTCATGAAAAGAAACTATCAGGATATGATATAGTATGCTAAAAATCATCAAGACTCGCACACGGGACTTCTCTTCAGGATCTCCTGATAGGAACGGGACTCATAAAATTATACTTATATTATACTTATATTATATTTATAAAAGAAGTAATCAACTCATATTTTTAAAATTATAATTTCATATGATTTTGAATGGATAACGATCAAGTAATTGAGTTATACTTTAAAAAAAAGGAAATAATTGTAGCACGAAGCTGGTGTTTATTAGAGCTTTTAACAAACCAAACTATTTTTGAACCGTTCTAGCTCGGGCTTAATTTTGAACTTAACGACGTGAACTTAATGAGCTCCAAATTTGGACACAGGCTGGTCTGAAGTTCAAAATATAGCGTTCGGTTCAGTTTGATCTTGAACCTATCGGAGTGTCAAAAATTATAGACATAATTATACTAGTATATATGTTAAAATTTAAACATCTTTAACGTGATTTAATAAATCTATAATCCGTCTTGCCAACATTGACTGGAACGTAGAATAATTAAATAAAAAATGATATGATTAAAAAAACGGTCGAAGTTATAAAAGACAAAGCCACAAAGGGAGTATATAATTATTAAGAATTATCTATTTGTCAAATAATTGAGCATGAGCTTAAATGCTTAATCACAAACAAGAGCTAAACTTCTAGTGTGTGCCTACATCCAAGCATATTTATCAAGTTTATCGAACACTCATTTAGAACATCAAACATCTATCAAGCCAAATTTGAGCCTCATTTGTAAAGCTCGTCGAGCTTCATACTCGAACCCCACTATTACCAAATTGAGCCGAACTCGAACCAAACTGAGCGTCTGAGCCGAACTTGAACTTTGATATTCATGCTCACTCAACTCAGCTCATTAACGGCCCTTTATACACACACACACTGCATCCAAAAAGTTCTACTTTTGGTTAACAATGTTTGACCTAATGCTAATTAACTCACTTGTTATAATAATATAAATACTACGTATATAAATAAGTATTAAAAAATTAAAATATTCATGAGTAAAAGTAGGTTGATGTGTGTAACTGTGTATGGTTCCTCATAGCATAAGCCAGACTTGAACGTGAAGTTTTATTACTACAGCATTTCAAGTACAGACAGCAAAGCAGTTGATTAGATGACCGATTTTTTTGTTTAATATCTACAAAGGGAAGCGCACCGTATACAACCTAGAAAGTTTTTCACTTATACAAACACAGGAACTTAATTATTAATCTTCACTCTTCAGCATCACTTGTTGACGGGCGAGTATCAATGTAGAATTCAGAGTCCATTCTGTCAATAATCCTCCCTCTTGTTCAATTATCAAAACATGAAGTAGAGTCAAACTTCAGCGTACAAAGGAGAAATCAGTAATTGGTGTTTAAAAAAGGAGAGTATACCTTTCAAGAACGAATTTTCCTTCTTTGTACTTTTGGCTATTATCATGTGCAGACTCCTGCTTCCGGAAGATGCATAAACCAACCTAATATTAGCTAAATATAATCTAATAAAAAATCTGAAATAAATTCCACTTTTGATACTACGAATATCACACCAATTCCACAATTGGTCCACGTCTTTGACTTTGATCACTTTTGGTACATGACCAGGGGCGAAGCCAGGGCACTGGGCCGGACTGGGCTGGTACAAATAATTTTTTTGAAAAAAAAATTACCCGAAATTTTTTACACTAAAAATATAGACATTTTTAAAATTTGGGTTGGACCAGGGTAAGAGTTGGTCCTCCCCTAGCTACGCCCCTGTACATGACTATTGTGTTTTTGCCCATACATGGTCCTTCCGGCAATAATTCCAGTGGTTAAAATCATCGGAGAAGGACAACAAGTGGTCAAGAAACATTAATCAAGTACCAAAAGTGGACAAAGTGAAAGATGTGGACTACATGTGAAAATGACATAAAACTCGTAGGACCAAAAGTGGAATTAATTCGAAAATCTGCAACCAAATGCATAGTGAGGGAGAGAAATAGGGGATGTACATATTTCCAACCAACTATTTGCCCGCAACAACAGCAAAATATGTCTGCAACTGTATGCATTCCTGATAGCATCGGTCTGTCCTCAGGAGGTCCCACGGTGATATTTACACTGTTAATAGACCAGAAAGCAGACGATACAATGAAGGTAATCTACAACTCGGACAGATTTAAGTTCAAAGTTAACCCGAGACTTAAGGATGGCATGGATTTGGGGGGGGGGGGGGGGGGTTGGAGTTTGTAACCAGACTTTTCATCCAATTTGAGTTTGCACCATTTTTTAAAACATAAATATTTACATCCGAAACTTGTATAAGTTGGTTAATAATGGGGTGCAAACTGCAAAGTCCAATTCGGAAGGAAAAACATGGTGCAAATTCTCAAACTTTGGGTGCAAATGATGATGACTTTAAAAATGTGGTGCAAACTCTAATTTGGGTAATAAATTGGGGTGCAAACTGCAATTCCAAAAATAATGTTGGCCCTCTCTTGTTCTAATAATCTAATGAACTTAACATTCAATCTTTTAACAAGGATTTGTAGAGGAAGCGGTACAGCCCAGTTGTTCGCCGACTCACTCTCCCGTACGGGAGGTCTCAGGTTCGCAACTCAATGGAGTGAGTTTCAGCCTGATTACTCCAGGGCTGTCTAGGCCGCCAGGCCCCCTCCCACAGACGCCCCCTTGAGTAAAAAAAAACAAGGATTTGTATCTGTATGAACTAACACATTGTTTAATCTTGATAGATTCAGAGCTTACTAAAAAAATTAAAAACCAAGTTCATCCCACCAAAAAGGGGACAATTTCCAAATGTATTAACAGGTAGCTCATTTGCAAATTGCGAAGGTACATAAAACATGTATCATAAAAACAAAGGTAATTATCTGAATGAGTTACTCACACATTATTGAATAGGTATGCCTTCCCTCTGCGACAATGGAATGCCTGCAGAAATGAAAAGAAACTATCAGGATATGATATAGTATGAGTTCTGTTAAAAGTACAAATGGAAAAACAATAGAAGGTCTAAATTAGAAAATCATGATATTCAAACAACCATTGTCTTTAGCATTACTTGACTAGTTGACTACAAACAAAAAAAGAACTTGAATACTTATGAGTTATGATATGTGAATGTGAACATGCACCCAGACTGGAAAAAGCCTCATATAAATTTTATCAGTTTTTCTATCATGTAGAGTTCTGCACATGATATAGGCCACATTAATAGCCCACTTACTAGTTACTACTACTAACACATCAATCCAAAGTGTATTATTTGTTTTAAAAGAAATCACAAATAAGTTATATGTCTACTGCTCCAAATGTGATGCAAATACATAATTAAACATCATTTATACTTTAAGTGAGCAATGAATGTGTCTTATTATGTGCAACATTTTTATGTCAAACAGAACTTATATTATCTTACCAAACATACCACTATTTATGATACAATATGTTTCTCGATGTTTTAGTATTAATTCTTAGAAGGGAAATACGTGAAAAAAGTAATCAATGCTCCAACATATTTACTTAACTGAGAGATAAAAAGAACCCCAAAAAAGCATCAGAAAACAATTCAATGGTATGGGAAGGAGTATACTCTTGTGCAAATCCGTAATCAAGTAAATTAAAATGGTACTCCCTCAGTCCCAATTTGTAAGATACATTTACTATTCACTTGGTCAACATAAACCACTCTTAATCTTTTACTTTATATATCAAAATTTTATGAAATTTGAATTATTTTTTGCAGGCTTTGTAGCTGTTTTAATGTAGTTTCTAAATATGTAAATTTTATTTTCTAAAACTAATTTGAGTGTTATCAGGGATCAATTTGCTTTGTAGTCGGTCAAACATCGTAAAACGTAAAGTATCATACAATTTGGGACGGAGGGAGTATATTATGATTATTACGGAGTATCATAAATGAAAGAACAGGGAGAAGAATGACAGGCTACATAACGAGCTGAATCAAAAGATTCATCCACAAGGTGACCTCCGTCACTCCGTGAATAGTTTTATTGGCATTCCACATTATGTTCTTCATCAAATAACAATTTGTTAAACCATACTCCAACTATAAACCTCAAAAAATTGCAATGTGAGTTCATAGGATGCTTTTCAAGTAGCAAAATTCACATCCATACTGAGAAGAACACCAATTATAGAAATACTTCATAGCACAGCGTTTTATGCACATGACATAGTTGACATAACAATTAACAAGACCGGAATGTCAAAGAGGTATCTAGGGAAGACCTAAAGCTAAAAATCACTAATGCATGTTTATTAGACAAAGACAAACAGGTAACAGCACATTTCACTTCATGCACAAACAGGTCATTTCTCATTAAAAGCACTGATATATTTTAGCCTAAGAAAGCATACTTAGTTATAAATACATACAAAAAAAGTTATAAATAAATACTACTACGTGCGTAATAAATAATGAAGATACGAGTACTGGAAATGTTCTCAAATGAGAGAAAAAGTATACCCTGGAAACAAGATCGTCTGCAAGGGCTAATTGCGCTTTACAGAATTTGCAGTTGTATGTTTTGCCTTCCAGATCCACCAGAAATAATCTCCCCATCTCTCTTTCCCAATCCTCACCTCTTCACGCAAAACCCCTTTCCGGGTTGAAATGATGCCAGTGTGAACAGATAATTTTGGTCGGTGTAATTTGAAGTATTAGGAAATTTTAGATATGTTAACTGAGGTCGTCTTATCTTATCATACGTCATCACTTCATTATGTAATTTGAAGTATTAGGAAATTTTAGTATGACGGAATTAGATAAAAACATTTTTTGAAATTCAAAAATAGGACTATCATGTTTTTTATTCCTTGAATAAAAGTAAATTTCTGCCCAAGTTTGGCATTATTAGACTTTAAACATGACATTTTTTTCAAACTTGACAAATTACTCCTATTCATGGAATAAAAAATATGATAGTCCTATTTTGAAAATTTCAAAATGTTTTTACTATTAGTTAGGGAAATTTTTGTTTTAGGATCTTTTACTAATTGAGACATTTTCCTGTTTTTTTTCTTGTTTTCCGTTTTCCAATTTTCTGTTTTAATTATTCAGTTTTTATATCTCCAATTTTCTATTTTCAAACCTGAAAACATGTTCATCAAAATTTTCACCCGATTCTGGCTTGGAACAGGCTAGAAGATACGATTCGGAACTGAACCAAGTAGGGTACCTTGTCCCGGATATAGAATAGGTGGGACCGAAACCGCCCGGGTCCCAGTCATTCTCAATAGTAGTTTGACTAATTCGTTTCCCTTTTCCCTGTTAGTTGGCAACACAATGACTTTTTTGAAACACTTCGCTTTAAAGAAATGATTTTAAAAAATCGGGGACCGAACCACCGGGTCGTCTATCAGACCGGACAGGGACCGTAATGTCCTTGTCCGGACCGGATCAAAACTGACATTAGAGCGGCACCGAGTCCACCACCAGGTGTAAGTATGCAAATTTATTGTTGCAGCACTGCAACATCCTGCGGCTCAGTAGTATCCAAGGAAGAAGGAACGGTAACATGATAATCCGAACTGGACTGCGCAGAAGAAGAAGTATTGTCCGCAAATGTAACACCCCGGCCCCACCGGACCCGAGGTAGTTACTCCGGACCAATAGTATTGTCCCCACAAACCACCACGAGCCTTTACCGCGCACTTTGTCCTCACTCATGCGCGCCCTGAGAAACTTCCCAGGGGGTCACCCATCCCAAGACTACTCCCGTGCAAGCACGCTTAACTTTGGAGTTCTTAACGGATGAGCTCCCGTAAAAGGAGATGCACCTCTGTTGGTATGAGTAGTACTATTAATCCGTTTATATTAAATCTCAAGTGTTACAATCACCCCCACTTAGGATCGCAACGTCCTCGTTGCGCCCTTAAACCAATCTCAATTAAATCCCAGAATCTTTTCCCCTGCTAGGTGTCTGCCCGATATCCAACGGATCAGCACACTGTCGCAGGGTTGCTCTGATACCACCTGTAACACCCCGGCCCCGCAGGCCCCGAGGTAGTTACTCCAGACCTCTAGTACTGTCCCCACAAACCACCACGAGCCTTTACCGCGCACTTTGTCCTCACTCATGCGCGCCCTGAGAAACTTCTCAGGGGGTCACCCATCCCAAGACTACTCCCGTGCAAGCACGCTTAACTTTGGAGTTCTTAGCGGATGAGCTCCCGTAAAAGGAGACGCACCTCTGTTGGTATGAGTAGTACTATTAATCCATTTATATTAAATCTCAAGTGTTACAGCAAAAGCAACTCCATTATTCTGGGAGGGGATGACGGTCGGTGGTGTTTCGTACATATCAACAATATAATTAACCTCATTAGAGGCATGATTATTCGGTATGGCCGTGGATGAATGAGGTGAAGACTCATCAAACGGAAATATATTTCCAAAAAACTTGACATCCCGGGAGACAAAATACTCACTGGTTTCAAAATCATGCACATTCCACCCCTTTTCCAAAGACGCAACCAACAAAAGTACACTTGCGACTCCTACTCGCAAAATTATCATCTCGGGACTTGAGATTGTAAGCATAACAAAAGTCCGCAAAGATTTGTAACATGGAGGTGTTCCGAAGAGAATTTCATAGGGAGTATGAAAATTAATCACTACGAAGGAAGTGCGACTAATATGACAGGCAACGGTCAACACACATTCTCCTGAAAAAGAAATCGAGGGGTGAGCTAGCTTGAAATCTTAAAGCACGAGCCACATTCGGAATGAATTGATGCTTGTGTTCAACACGCCCATTTTGTTTAGGTGTTGCAACACAACAAGTCTAAAAAATAATACCACTTTCCCGGGAAAAATCTTTTAAACAACTGATGAGTACCCTTGATACCAATTGAGTCCCAAGTGAGGTAAAAGTTAAGAGGGGGTTAATAGACTTTTAAATCTTTTCGTTTTGAGCCCCCTTTCCTCTTAACAGAATGTGTTCCAATATCTTTTGGGAGATATTGAAACATGCAACAGAAGTCTTGACCTCAAGAGGGTGACCCTTTATAGAAACAAAGGTTATGACCCTTTTAGTTGTGAGAGATGGATTAAACATGACACAAATGTGTTTTCCAGAAGTAGATGAATCAAGGAGCAGGCTACTGAAACTAGGAGTTAGCTGCCAGACAGTTTGGAGCTGACTGCCAAAACCCTTAGGAGTAGTCTGCCAAAATGGTGTTTCTGCTTCAATTAGTTAAGGTATAGCAATTAGTCATGGACCCGGGCCGGGCCGGTTCCGGTTCCGGGCCGGGCCCGGCCGGGCTTTTTTTTTGGGAAGGAAGGCCCGGGACCGGCCCGGGTAGCCACCGGGTCCGGTCCGGGTCCGGGCCGGGCCGGGCCGGGCCTCCGGTTCGGTTACAATTTTTTTTTTTTTGCTTTCCTAACCCCCCCACTCACCCCCACACCCCCCCCAAACCCCCAAACCCCTCCTAACCATCAAGCCCAACTTGGCTAACCCCAAAAAAAGAAAAAAAAATTAAAAAAAAAACAATTCGGCCCGGGCCCGGGCCCGACCCGGCCGGGCCGGTTCGCCAAATAAAAGGCCCGAGCCCGGACCCGCCCACCCCACCGGGCCTAGGCCCGACCCGGACCCGGACCCGAGAACCGGGCCGGTTCCGGGCTCGCACAGTGGCGGGCCGGGCCGGTCCCGGGCCGGGCGGCCCGAACCGGGTCCATGCCTAATAGCAATGAACTATACTCTAACATATTGATAGGCTTTAGAACAAGTTTAACACACGAGTATGAAGGATTTAGACCTATAGAAATAGATCACTTTGAAGAACAGATAACAAGGAGATGACTCACAGTGAACTGGAAATGTTCACTAGACAGTTTTAGTGAGCAAGCTGTTTTGCTGTGAAGTTGTGAAGGTGAGTGAGTACTGAATTTATGTTAGGAGCAGAATGTAAAGGGTGACACAAGATATATCCTAGTTCAGAGGTGGTGTAATCCTCCTACATCCAGTCCCAACCTATTTCAGATGGATTTCCACTAAATAAATATCTCATTACATTTAGTGCCCCAATCTACCCTTGGCCCAGGCGTAGATTGTGAGTTTTTTCACAAGGAACATAAACACCGTTCCCCTCAGTCCTCCCAAGGTTTTTCACTAATGGCATTGACTTGCTAAGAGTTGCTCATGCCCTTGACCTTTCTCACAAGGAACATAAACACCTTTCTCTCCAGAATGTCTAACACTAGTCTAGAATACATGGGTGTATGTCTAAACTACCAACTAATCTAAGCTCTATAGATTTGTATGAATTGTAGCTAGTCTAAGAGCATTACACAAGTGGGGTGGTAGACAAAGTGTAGATGTAACACCCCGGCCCCACCGGACCCGAGGTAGTTACTCCGGAGTCCGGACCAATAGTACTGTCCCCACAAACCACCACGAGCCTTTACCACGCACTTTGTCCTCACTCATGCGCGCCCTGAGAAACTTCCCAGGGGGTCACCCATCCCAAGACTACTCTCGAACAAGCACGCTTAACTTTGGAGTTCTTAGCTAATGAGCTCCCTTAAAAGGAGATGCACCTCTGTTGGTATGAGTAGTACTATTAATCCATTTATATTAAATCTCAAGTGTTACAATCACCCCCACTTAGGATCACAACTTCCTCGTTGCGCCCTTGAACCAATCTCAAATCTCAATCAAATCCCAGAATCTTCCCCCGCTAAGTGCCCGCCCGATATCCAACAGGTCATCACACTGTCGCGGGGTTGCTCTGATACCACCTGTAACACCCCGGCCCCACCGGACCCGAGGTAATTACTCCGGACCAATAGTACTGTCCCCACAAACCACCACGAGCCTTTACCGCGCACTTTGTCCTCACTCATGCGCGCCCTGAGAAACTTCCCAGGGGGTCACCCATCTCAAGACTACTCCCGAGCAAGCACGCTTAACTTTGGAGTTCTTAGCTAATGAGCTCACTTAAAAGGAGATGCACCTCTGTTGGTATGAGTAGTACTATTAATCCATTTATATTAAATCTCAAGTGTTACAGTAGAAGGGAAATCAGCTGGTTGGATTTCTTTGTGTAGAGTATGATTTCCTTCTATCCACTTGGCTCCTCTCGTTTTACCACACTTGGTATTCCCGCACTCCTTCTGTATTTATAGACTTGATCATTGCATCTCAACCGTTGGCTGAGGAAATGAATCTTGACTGTAGCTTGATCTACTTGCTTTGTTCCACTTGACTGAGGCATCATGGTTGGTCTTTGTCACGTAGTGACACGGGTCAAAAATCGGCTCAACTTGTTTACACATTTCAATGGGAGATAAAAGAGCTATTGTCTTTATTTTCTTATGCGTAGAAACCAGTATAAAGCTGAGTGATATTTCAATGCTTCCTTACAAAATAACGAACACTTGCTTTTTATCAAAATAGATTTATAAGAAATTTATAATGTGTTAAAAATTTCTTATAAATTTACTTTTTTATCAATTTGTTATTTTGACTGCAAGTTGGTCTTTTGTCGAAGTGTTTTTGTGCTAAGAGAATAAAGATTTGGATTTTGGATGCCTTGACTGTATTTCCAGATTGCAGCTGGCTGCCAAGAAAATCAGCTGGCTGCCGAAATCTGGGTTTTTCAGTAGGCTTCATTTTCAATGAATATCAGTTAACTCTTTTTCGTACATTTTCCTTTTTGTGATTGTTTTCTTTTGTTTTATGGTATGTTTCTTCTCTTTTTAGTACTCTTTGCTTTTTATGAGTACTTTACCACTAAATATGGAGAACATTAAAAATAAACAAAGTAGAACATAACTAGTAGACTAGTCTAATACAAGAATAATAAAAAGGGATGACATCATCAAAACTATTAAATTATAATCATCAAAATCTAGGGGACCTAACAACAACTAAATTCATTTCCATTGTCATTTCGGACCACAAAAATCTTAGAAAGTTGTCTTTCCACCTTAGCCACAAAAGACATAATCATTGCAAAAACTTCTCTTTTATCCATCAGCAAATAAATCCACACGGCACGAGAAAGATCATTCACAATCAGGATATCCTTCAAGCTCAAAACAAATTGTTACATCATGCCCAGTGTACTTACAGTAAGTACAAACCAGCCCGACTTTGTCTAACTTGGAGCTGCTACATGTTCCACGCTCGTCCGTCTTGATCGCGAACCCCACTGCACCACGTCAGTCACGCTGGAACCCACAGCCATCCCCTGCACTTGTTCCTCTTAGGTTGTTTGTTGGTATGCACAGTTAAATGTAAGCATAGGGACTTGAGTGAGTAGCTGTGATTCCTGCGAACGAACATGGCCATCAAAATCAGCATTCAGACCCATCAAGAACTGATGGAAACGCTGGGATTCCATGAGTTTTTCATGTTGTTTTCCAACTTCACACTTCAATCTGCCACATTTGCATTCTATAATGGGTTCACACTCATTCAATTCATCCCTGAAAGTTTTTAATATTCCATAATAGGTACCCACACCCACTCCTTTGGTTTGAGTGCACCTGTCAAGCTCTGTTTTGACCTGATGTATTATATTTTCGGTCCATCAACAACAGAATAACGCTCACAAAGATCATCCCATAATTCTCGTGCATCCTCGTATTCAGACATTGTATATTTTAACCTTCGTGGAAATCGTGTTAAGAATCTAGGACACAGACACGGAATGCATTGTTAACCAATCATCCTTGTGCAAAGAGGAGTTGGTTCTTGTTCGTACTGTCAACTAATCTGTGTTCCCTCTGCGTTCTCAACGCCAAATGCTTCGTATTCGCCCAATCATCATAGTTATCTTCGTTCAATTGTATCGGAGTGATAAAAGCACACAGATGATCTTGCGGACACAAAAAAATGGCGAAGAGTAATCTATTTTTGCCAGGGTCTGTCCGGCTGTTTCTTCATTGTCACCGATCACCATAACTCAGTTTAAGGGCTCTAATACCATGATAACATTTGTATAAATATATATAATTGATACACAAAAGAAATAAGACTGACATCTACTATTCTTATTCCTAAGCTTCATATGCGTACAGTTTACAAATAGCCTAAGCCGAGAGAGTATAGTGCAGCTAGACAATGTAAAAGAAGGAAACCAATTATAGTAGGATACTCTCTACTCTATTTTTTTTTTGAAAGAAGGATATTACCTACTTTAAATACAATAATATTGCCTTCACAAAAATAAAAGATTATGCCTAGTATAATAAAAAATGTCATAGTCGTAATAATTTGTATTTTGATAGCATATATATTTGATACATAGCTAATATTGGGATACCACTAGCGGTATCTAGAGAGAAGGCATAACTATTAAGTAGAAGAGAGAAAGAACAATCGTATTAAATGAACAGTGCTCCGTTACAATTAACCAAGGAGTTGCTATTTATACTAGTCATAAATGTTAAGTGCATTACATGCACATATACATGTAGGCTAATCTATGGTGGATATCCCCTCTGAGGTGCGGACGCGGGCACGTGGCGCAACATTAATTGCGGTAGTTGAGCGTTGAAGAGCGTCATGCGGAAACTCCGTTGTGCTGAGGCCAAGGGCTTCGCCCTCGGAACCGAGGATATGTCGTGAGGGCTTACCCGAGGATGCATCAGATTGGGCCCTTGGGGTGTTCCTACTATGCTTGGGCTGTTTGTACTTTGGCCGCCGTATCTGCGCTACTCTATTTGGGCCGCTGTAGTTGTTGGGCTCATTTGGGATAGTGGGAATATGTGGATCGGGGGGGGGGGGGGGGGGTCCTATGCCATATACTTCATCAATATTATTTTTAAATAGTACTCCCTCCGCCCCCTATTATATTGGGACGGAAAGAAGTGGTGTCGTTTTTAAGAAAAGTAAAATTATGTGGTTGATAATGAGTTGATAAAGTGAGAATAAAGTAAGAATGAATTAGAGCCACACAAATGTTATCAAATATGGTATGGGACAGTAATAGGAGGACATCCAAAAATGAAAAAGTGGGACAATTATAGGGGGGCGGAGGGAGTAATATTTCATTTTAAAACGTCAACGGAAATCCCGAATAAATTTTCCATATTTGCCTCTTACCATCTGTTGGGTTAAGGGCCCAAGCCGGGGTCCGGCCCACTAACCCCATCTTGCCAGACGCACGTCCAGTTAGAACACAAGGCCAGCCCACAGGCCCATGTTCCTTGACGATGGACGAACGTCTGGGGTTGGGAGTTCAGGCCCAGCGGCTCATCCCGACGAACGTCTACGCAGGGACAAGGAGCGGGGACGCGGGCCACTAGGGATGACGACGAACGTCCCCATGGCAAGCCTATAGTCATCGGAGGAAACCCAGTCCACATGGTGAGTATCTATCAAGGCCAGGAGACGAACAGCCGGTATCTCTTGAGGGTCACTTGGAGCGATCCAACTCACTTCCCGGGCGGACGAACGTCCCCACTGATTAGGCGGGAAGCCTAGATTCTGGCGGGAAGTGCATTTAATGCTGAAGATTTGGTAGTTGGGGCACCAGCGGTCCACAGGCTGCCACGTCAGCACAACCACCTGCCCATTGGTGGGTATAAATAGAAGCATTTATTTCATTGTAAAGGGTTGGCAACTTTCTATTCTTAGCATTCTAGCTATAACATTCTTACCGGTAGCATCTGCACTACCCTGTAAGACGAACGGCCGACGTGCCTTTTTAGCAAGTAGATTGTACTTAGGGGAGTTATTACGGAGTTAATAATACCTATTTACATTGCCTGCTATTTTCTCTGTTTCCTGATCCATCTAATAGTTGTTGGGCTAGATATTCATACACCTACTCCACTCGAAATCTTTGGGCTTACGTGTTGGGCTCGAAGGTTGAAGGAATAAACCTCAACACCATCTCTTGGATAGTCAACACATTTATGCTTCAATATGTTACAAAGTAACTATTTACAAATATTGGGTCATAAAAAAAAGATTTTTTACAAGAATATTACTAAAATAAAACTTATTTACATAAATGTGACTATTCATTACTACAATGTAGTGTTGTGGTAACTTAAGTTCAAAACTCCAACATGAATTACTATGATTTCATTACTACTCTAGTAACTAGTCATATTTTTCTAAACCATCTTTATTTTGGTCATACTTATGTAATTATTTCATAAAAATTTCATTGTACACAATGATACATCAATATATTGATAAAATAACGAGAATTTACCCTAAATAGGACTAAAAACGTTTGTAAATTCCAAAATAGGACTGTCATGTTTTTAATTCCCAAAATGGGATTAATTATGGGTTAATTACGTAGATATTACTAAAACACAACCATTTTCCTAATGTATGACTAACTATGTTTTTGTATGTTTGGTATGACTACATATCATTAAAATCATGGACGCATGGACGGTATAATTAGGGAAATAACAATAATACCCTTATAATTAAATAGGCATTGAGAAAGAGAAGAGTTACAGTTTGAGAAACATGCGTCAATAATTATGGAAGTAGATGTTGACTGGTATGCATAGGCAATAATTAGAGAACAATAAATAAATGGGCAATAAATTATAACAATAATAGAACATAAATTTACAAATGACAGTAAATATGTAATGACAGTTATATTGACATAGGCAGTAAGTCAGTAACTTAAGGACAATAAATAAAATATTTATATACGTTGGAATGGTAAATCATTGCATTCCATAAATGAAATAGACAGTAAACACAAAAAGGAAGTAAATGTGTAATAGGGCATTAATTATGCAAGATGGCAGTAAATGGCAATATGGCATAGGTGGCAATAACTTTATTTGTACCTAAAATTACAAATACGCAGGTATTATGAAGAGAATCGATTGTGGGTTTCCAAAAATATAAAATACAAGTACATACTACTCCGTAATAATTAAGGAAGCGGTTACCATATTAAATAAACTACTTATTTTTAGGAATACTAATTCATAGACACCCTAATTAATTGGTAACTAGTAGAAGAGACGTGCATATCAGTTAGGCGACTAAATAGGAACAAATAAATACTAGTAGAGGGCAGCCGCTGAAATATTAAAAAAAGAAGAATAAATGATCATGCACGTGAGATGATAACTGATAAGTAGTACTCATTTATTGGGAATAATAACTATAGAGTCATATGTTGGGAAAGACATATAATTTTAGTCATATGGTGGATAATTTTCTCATTAATTATTGTCATATTTTGACAATACCAGACTTTAAACATGACAGTATTTTCGAAACTTGACAGTAATTACTCCTATGTTGGGAATAAAAACATGACAGTTCTATTTTGAATTTACAAACGTTTTTGGTCCCATTTCGGGAACTTTCCCTAAAATAACATCAAATTTAGGTAAAAGTACAAAATCAATGAAACCATTAAACTACCACCAATAGTCAATTCACCCCCTAAAGTAAAAAAACCTCCAACCAAAATTTCCAAGTGAGTGATGAATTACAAATCACTTACTAAATTAAAAAAAAATGAAACCAAATTCTCCAACTCGAGGATATAGTGCAAATGTCTTTCTTAAGCGGTAATTTACTGGTTAAAGCTATGTGTGCCATTTATTAAAAAATTATGTCACATAAGATTCATTTTTTGTTTATCATCGAAAACTAGACTTTATTCACATCATAAGATTCAGGATCATTACATCAATCAAAGGAAAAACAAATCTGACTGCACCAACTAGACTCCAACAACTACGACTGTAAACCTTATGATCAGACTTAGAAACTGTCACCTCAGCAACACGAATTGCTAACCATGTAACGGGCTTTACACAGTCATCCATGTTCCCATAGATCCAAACATACTCAATGACATAAAACCAGGCTAAATTCCCAAACAAACTGACAAACCTAACAACATAGATGACAACAAGAAACCAAATGACAAAATAATGAAAACTTATTGGAAAACTTTCACGAACTCTAGCCTCTCGCACAACCCATGGTGGTGGTTCAAGAAGAGGCCGTACTATTGGCACCTCTCGAATTGATCCTCCATTGTCGATCGAAATACGACCTATTCGAAACTCGTGCGACTCTCCTCGTCCCACACTCGAGCCCAAATCACCGGAGCGGTCATCATCTTTGCCGCCATGCCTTACAAATCTCGCACCGCAAACCTTCGTGGCCGCAACCCTTGTAAGAAAACAATAACCTGCACAAGAAGAGGAAAAGTAACACAAAACTTCATGGTTGCAACCTCCTTGACCGATTCTTCAACCGGAGCGAAACTGCGTGTGAAGCTCTCCCTTGCAAGACCTGCGAACAGCCAATCTGCTCCTCACCCTCGTCTGCACAATGCTAATCGGCTGAAAACCGAATGATGCAGGCCGCACGACCCCAGGCGACGGTCAGCAGAAAATCCTAACCCTAAGCTAAGGGGCGACGACCGCGTTGTGATTTTTATACATAACATTCATTTATCTACCTCAAAATATGTAACTTAAATCTTTTATATATTGACAGCTTAGAACGAGGTAGAGCACGTGATCTTTTATCACGCTAAGTGTTTGCACGATTGGCCGAAGACACATCGACGAACTCAAAAAATAAACATAGCACCACCCCACCACTTCATGAAAAACGAATACTGATTAAGGAAGGGGGAGTTTCGAAGACTATGAGATTTTGTAACCCTTCTCTAATGCTTTTTATTTATTTTTTTGTAATTGTACAAGTCAATTTAGAGCCCGTATGATAACACTGGAACTGACTGAATCAGCTGATTCGTCTGAAATTTATGAAGTGTGTGCTGAAGTGACTGGATTGTTTGATTCTGTTGATTTATGAAAAGATTATATTCACATTATTTTTTATTAATAAAATAACTGAAAAATTATATGAAAAATAGATAAAATGATCCTCTACAATAACTTCAGTCAATACAGCCAGAAAAGTAACCTCAAACTTATTCTTTCTTATTATAACAGAATTCAAAACGTGAAATCAAAAGTTACGTGTTTGGTGAAAAAGTTGAGTGATAAGTCTGATAAGTCGAAAAACAGGGTCACCAAACGGGCTCTAAACGGTTATGTATGTCATTTGTTGTATGTATTGATATAATTTGGAGAGAAGATGCAAATAAGCCCTCCAACTATTTGCAATTTTGCAATCAGGCCCCTGAACTTGAAGAATTGCAGATACACCCCTCAACTCATTGAAAATGATGCAATCAAGTCTTTTTTACCTATTGGTGCCGGTGATATTTCATCTTCTTACCCCCCACCAAGAGGTAACTTAAGTTAGGGGTGAGCAAATAACCGACAAAACCGACAAAACCGAAAACCGATACCCGAACCGACCGAAAAAGTCGGTTATCGGTCGGTCATCGGTTATCACATATTAAAAGAAGTCGGTTATTCAGTTAACGGTCGGTTATTTTAATCGGTTATCGGTCGGTTAACCGAAAACCGAAGTATAGTCTACTCTGTATAAACATTTTCATGTACCTCATGTATGCTATGATGTTTCACTTAATAACATATCATAATTACTCTAAGAAATAATGTCTAATATGTGACCAAATTGTAATTTAATTTAATTTAATTTAATTTGGTACGTTAATTTAATGACTACAATTGTAATTATAATGTGCATGATTGTGCATTACTATAGTATGTAGTACGATAGTAATAGTTAACGAAATCCCTCATATTTTAATAAATTTCATGTATTTAGTATTTAGTGGTTGACCCAAAAGAGATAGAATTACACCCATGCACAAGAAAAGCTACCAGCAGAGTAAGAAAACTAATATTATCATGAGATAATGTAATTCATTTCTTCTTATTTATTTCATGAATGAAGAAAAACATTTTATATATGATCAATTATTTCATTCATTTGGTTTTGTGGCGTAAAAATTCAATTATTTTTATCCATTTTTCATTTTTGTATCAAATGTTTTTTCAAATATGTTTATTTAAAGCATTCAAATTTTTGAAAAAATATGCTTAAAAAGTTTATATGGTCGGTTATTGTCGGTTATTCAGTTATCGACCGAAACCGAACTACGTTTTTCGGTCGGTTATAGTGATGTTATCGGTCGGTTTTCGGTCGGTTATTAGAGTGAAAAAACTTGGTCGGTTATTCGGTTATCGGTCGGTTATTTGACCGACCGACCGAATGCTCACACCTAGTCCCACTAACTTTGTCACTTTCCCTTTTAAGTAAAGAATTTGTGGTTCCAGTTAATTCTTTTTCCTCTCCATAAAACTCAACCACACAGCTTTTACTTTATTAATCCCCGTGCCGGTCAAACTTGGCAAAATTTTAAGAGACGGAGGTAGCACTACATACTAGTATATGATTTTTATACGGAGTATATAATTAGATAAATAGATTACTTATATATCCTGAAATTTATCTAATTACGGAGTGCTACTTAGTAATTATTATTATCCTAACACAGATTGTAAACAGTTGTCTTAATAGTTCCGCTGTAGCAATTATAAACATGATTGCTGGATTAAAATCTAACTCCAAGCTGGATGCGGGATTGCTGAGTTAGTATCCGGGTTCGAGTCCCGGCAGCGGAATAGTTTTTACATTTTTGATTTATTTTTTAAATCTATTCGTCTTCCCCCAGTTACTCTGGCCCTGTACATTGGCCCGCCAAGTCATTCTGATTTTCACCGGTTTTAGCCATGAAGACTGGAAAGGATCCAAAACAAACCGAAGAAGCCTCCAGGTGCTTTCTTCCTTTTCATGGAGGATTTCCGGAAGACTTTCAATGCTCGGCTTCCATTCAGGGGATCATCTACAGTAGTCTCTCGATAATGGAGATGCTGAACAGGAACCTAAAACCCCGAAATCTCTTTCTCAAAAGAGCAATGATGGCGGTGAGTAAAGAGCGCATTGATGAACCAATACTTTATTTATTTGGCGGTCCTTTACATTATGAGTACTGACTGCTTGTAATTTTAAAGGAGGAAGTGAAAAAAGAGGAAAACCCTCTAGTGGAAATGCTGAAACATTTCCAGAACAAAAAAGTTAGAGGTATGATCTGAACCGAAAAATGGGCTGTTAAGTTAGTGGAGTAATTAGATAATAGATTCCTGTTTTGGTATGTTTCCTCTTAACTCGATTTTCTGGTTTTGATCAAATATATATTTGATAGTTTCTACTCATCAACGGAGAATCAGAACATGGAAGAAGGTGATTTACCGGTGGGCGTAGCTCAACTGGTAGCGAGGGAGTGACACAAGGGTTAGGTCTCGGGTTCGAATCCCGGCAACTACGATGAGGGGTTACTATGCTGAAAAATGCATAGGGCCTCTGTAAGTACCGGGGACAGAGCCCCACTCTCTATCTGTCAGATTGTGATTATAGTCCAATTTACATCCTCCAATTGTGCCGTCCGGTCGGTGTTGGGGGGCCCTCAGGGATGGGGTGTCATCCTTTTTTTTATGGAAGAAGGTGATTTGGTGATTCAGACTCGGGCCTTAGGTTTTGTTGTACTGTGGTACTTTTTGTCAGAATTTAAGAGAGAAATAATTACTTAGGTTGTATTTGGCACGGGTGATATGGTTCATGGTATTTGATTATATATTAGCGTATTTAATGTACTCGGGCTTAATAAGACAACTCGCGTCACCTGTAACATGTTGAGAAGCTCCGGTGTCAATGATCCATTGTACACAAGTATACTTACCCGTCATACGGTCAGAAGGGCGAGAATCAGTATTTAGCAAACTTAGAAGGGCCTGCACTTGTTCATTTGTGAGGTTGGGCAGTCCATTTGCAGAAGAAGAGGTCCCTTCTCCAGTGGGCTGGAGATTCGAAGCGACTGCATGTGTTCGCACTCCTCCCCCGCGACCGGCAGAACCACCCTTGGCTCGCTTTCGATCCTCCCACCAGTCTGGATAACCGTGTAATTTAAAACACGAGTCAACTTCATGGCCCTTTTGCTTGCCATGTGTACACACCGGCCGATTACGCTCCGGTTTGGATTTGTCTGCACGTCCTTGGCAGCATGGTCAACTTGAAGAGCAAAAGCCTGGACATCACCTGCGGACTGTTTGCCTCTTGCGATTGACCGGGAATTCTCCTCCTGCTGAAATGCCTGCAACGCGCGATCGATATCAGGCAGGGGATTCTGAGCAAGCAAGTTAGACTGCACCGCGCCAAAAATTTCATCGTCAATTCCAACAAGGAATTGATGAAATCGTTCCTCTGCCCGCTCGGCAGCAATCCGCCCAACAACATCACAGGTACACTTGCCGCACGAACACGCCGGCAAAGGTTTCAATCGATCAAGTTCATCATACAGGCTCATTAATGCCGTATAATAGGCATCAACCGTCATAGTTTTGGTCTGTTTACAGGCCGAGATAGAGGCTTTCATCTGTTGTAACCTTGGACCATTAGCAACACTATATCTCTTCTCCAAATAGACCCAAAGAGCTCGGGCCTCTTCGTGGAATGGGATAGACGCAACAACGGGAAGGTCCATGCTCCGAAGTTGAGTGAGACTAATCACTGAACATGCGAGAATTTTGAAGCTATTATCGTCCAAAATAACCTGATTGCTTCCACTCAAACTACTAACTAACAAAATAAACCAAAAAACATACCTTAAACCCCCCAAAGTCAATGAAAAAGATAAAAACAAAGTACTTAACTAAATAACTAAAACATAATAAAATGAAGTCAATGAAAAAGATAAAAACAAAGTACTTAACTAAATAACTAAAACATAATAAAATGGAATGAAAAACGAATTGGGCGAATCTACTGAAATTGGGCGAATCTATTGAAATTGTATTTTAAAATATATTTTACTAATAAAATAAAGAAAATATTTAAAAAGTAGCTAAAATGGTGTTCTATTGAAACTTAAGTCAAATCAGCTAGAAAAATAACTATAACATTTTTTTATATCTAATATTATACAATTTAATGCTCCATATACAAAAAAATATTAAAATTCATATATTTTTATGATCTTTCGTATAACACAAATATTGCTTATACAAAATTCAATTTAATTTGAAAATTTATTGAACAACTTTCTATTTTCCAACATTGATACAAATTATTCTGTATTAAATAAAGAAATAATTCATAATTTAGACCAAATTAAGGATAGTGGACAAAAAAGATCAAAATGAGGGTAATAAATAAAAATGTGACTTATTGACTTTTAAGAATTATAATTACGTTTTAATTTATATCTAATTGACTATAAGGAAAACCTCTAAAAAATATTTTGGACAAAAATGTAACCAAATTGGTTGTGAGTACACTTTTATAGTGATTTTGGATTTTAAACATAACCATAATCACTTGAATTAATAAGATATACTTTTGGTCATATGTTAGGAAGTTGGAAAATAAGAAGGTTGAATTGTTTAATAAACCTTCATACAGTTTTTTTTAAATATTATATATTAATATTAGTGTCATATGATGGATTGTAAAAAGTTATGAATTTTGATATATCTATTATAAAAATGGTTAAAGAGTCAAATAGGTCCTTGAACTAACTTAAAGTGTTCAATTAGCCCATAATATAGGAGGTTCTGCCCGGCCGTCGCCGATTGGGGTGGTTCCCGGTGTAATTTTTTGATGAAATTTTTTGAGCACATTCTTCACTAAGTCTTGTTTACCCGTACCAAATTTCAGCTAAAAATTCAACCGGGAAGGCAGTCAAATGATTTTTTGAAGAAAATCGCACAGTAAAACAGCGCAGTACATTTCGGAAAATCATTTGATTGCCTTTCCGGTTGAATTTTTAGCTGAAATTTGATATGGGTAAACTAGACCTAATGAAGAAGATGCTCAAAAAATTCATCAAAAACTTCCACCGGGAACCGCCACAATTGGCGACGGCCGGACAGAACCTCCTATATAAGGGGCTAATTGAACACTTTAAGCTAGTTCAAGGGCCTATTTGACCCTTTAGCCTATAAAAATTAGATCAAAATTAAAAAATTTCAGTTCTTTAAAGAAAAGGTATTTTTAAACATTGGGCCCCACCAATTAATACTTCCTTTGTTGTTCTTTGTCTTTCCGTCCCGGATAGAACTTGACGTTTGCTTTTGACACAATTTTTTAGAAGCCCAATTAATAGTAGAACAAATGTCTAGCATGTCCTTAGACTTTTGGGGGGAATTAATGCTATCAATTCAAATGTAAAAAGTGGGTGGGTAGTGAAGGGTAGTTAGGACATTTAATGTAAAAGAGGTTGCCTAAAAAGGAAACGTAAATGAAACGTCCCAAAAAGAAGATGTAAAGATTTAAATGGGACAGATGGAGTACGGAATAGTAGAATTTGCGACGTGACATCTATAAAATGAAGGGGAGAATTTGGAGAGAATGACATACTCCCTCCGTCCCTGAAAACTTTGTCCCAACTTTCCTTTTTTGGATGTCCCACTTAGGGGTGAGCAAATAACCGACAAAACCGAAAACCGATACCCGAACCGACCGAAAAAATCGGTTATCGGTCGGTCATCGGTTATCACATATTAAAAGAAGTCGGTTATTCGGTTATTCGGATAACGGTCGGTTATTTTAATCGGTTATCGGTCGGTTAACCGAAAACCGAAGTATAGTCTACTCTGTATAAACATTTTCATGTACCTCATGTATGCTATGATGTTTCACTTAATAACATATCATAATTACTCTAAGAAATAATGTCTAATATATGACCAAATTGTAATTTAATTTAATTTAATTTGGTACGTTAATTTAATGACTACAATTGTAATTATAATGTGCATGATTGTGCATTACTATAGTATGTGTACGATAGTAATAGTTAACGAAATCCCTCATATTTTAATAAATTTCATGTATTTAGTATTTAGTGGTTGACCCAAAAGAGATAAAATTACACCCATGCACAAGAAAAGCTACCAGCAGAGTAAGAAAACTAATATTATCATGAGATAATGTAATTCATTTCTTCTTATTTATTTCATGAATGAAGAAAAACATTTTATATATGATCAATTATTTCATTCATTTTGTTTTGTGGCATAAAAATTCAATTATTTTTATCCATTTTTGTATCAAATGTTTTTTCAAATATGTTTATTTAAAGCATTCAAATTTTTGAAAAAATATGCTTAAAAAGTTTATATGGTCGGTTATTGTCGGTTATTCGGTTACCGACCGAAACCGAACTACGTTTTTCGGTCGGTTATAGTGATGTTATCGGTCGGTTATTAGAGTGAAAAAACTTGGTCGGTTATTCGGTTATCGGTCGGTTATTTGACCGACCGACCGAATGCTCACCCCTAGTCTTAAATTCAAAACTCCAACATGAATTACTATGATTTCATTACTACTCTAGTAACTAGTCATATTTTTGTAAACCATCTTTATTTTGGTCATACTTATGTAATTATTTCATAAAAATTTCATTGTACACAATGATACATCAATATATTGATAAAATAACGAGAATTTACCCTAAATAGGACTAAAAACGTTTGTAAATTCCAAAATAGGACTGCCATGTTTTTAATTCCCAAAATGGGATTAATTATTGTCATATTTTGACAATACCAGACTTTAAACATGACAATATTTTCGAAACTTGACAGTAATTACTCCTATGTTGGGAATAAAAACATGACAGTTCTATTTTGAATTTACAAACGTTTTTGGTCCCATTTCGGGAACTTTCCCTAAAATAACATCAAATTTAGGTAAAAGTACAAAATCAATGAAACCATTAAACTACCACCAAAAGTCAATTCACCCCCTAAAGTAAAAAACCTCCAACCAAAATTTCCAAGTGAGTGATGAATTACAAATCACTTACTAAATTAAAAAAAAAATGAAACCAAATTCTCCAACTCGAGGATATAGTGCAAATGTCTTTCTTAAGCGGTAATTTACTGGTTAAAGCTATGTGTGCCATTTATTAAAAAATTATGTCACATAAGATTCATTTTTTGTTTATCATCGAAAACTAGACTTTATTCACATCATAAGATTCAGGATCATTACATCAATCAAAGGAAAAACAAATCTAACTGCACCAACTAGACTCCAACAACTACGACTGTAAACCTTATGATCAGACTTAGAAACGGTCACCTCAGCAACACGAATTGCTAACCATGTAACGGGCTTTACACAGCCATCCATGTTCCCATAGATCCAAACATACTCAATGACATAAAACCAGGCTAAATTCCCAAACAAACTGACAAACCTAACAACATAGATGACAACAAGAAACCAAATGACAAAATAATGAAAACTTATTGGAAAACTTTCACGAGCTCTAGCCTCTCGCACAACCCATGGTGGTGGTTCAAGAGGAGGCCGTACTATTGGTACCTCTCGAATTGATCCTCCATTGTCGATCGAAATATGACCTATTCGAAACTCGTGCGACTCTCCTCGTCCCACACTCGAGCCCAAATCACCGGAGCGGTCATCATCTTCGCCGCCATGCCTTACAAATCTCGCACCGCAAACCTTCGTGGCCGCAACCCTTGTGGGAAAACAATAACCTGCACAAGAAGAGGAAAAGTAACACAAAACTTCATGGTTGCAACCTCCTTGACCGATTCTTCAACCGGAGCGAAACTGCGTGTGAAGCTCTCCCTTGCAAGACCTGCGAACAGCCAATCTTCTCCTCACCCTCGTCTGCACAATGCTAATCGGCTGAAAACCGAATGATGCAGGCCGCACGACCCCAGGCGACGGTCTGCGGAAAATCTGAACCGTAAGCTAAGGGGCGACAACCGCATTGTGATTTTTATACATAACATTCATTTATCTACCTCAATATATGTAACTTAAATCTTTTATATATTGACGGCTTAGAACGAGGTAGAGCACGCGATCTTTTATCACGCTCAAGTGTTTGCACGATTGGCCGAAGACACATCGACGAACTCAAAAAATAAACATAGCACCACCCCACCACTTCATGAAAAACGAATACTAATTAAGGAAGGGGGAGTTTCGAAGACTATGAGATTTTGTAACCCTTCTCTAATGCTTTTTTTTTGTAATTGTACAAGTCAATTTAGAGCCCGTATGATAACACTGGAACTGACTGAATCAGCTGATTCGTCTGAAATTTATGAAGTGTGTGCTGAAGTGACTGGATTGTCTGATTCTGCTGATTTATGAAAAGATTATATTCACATTATTTTATATTAATAAAATAACTAAAAAATTATATGAAAAATAGATAAAATGATCCTCTACAATAACTTCAGCCAATACAGCCAGAAAAGTAACCTCAAACTTATTCTTTCTTATTATAACAGAATTCAAAACGTGAAATCAAAAGTTACGTGTTTGGTGAAAAAGTTGAGTGATAAGTCTGATAAGTCGAAAAACAGGCTCACCAAACGGGCTCTAAACGGTTATGTATGTCATTTGTTGTATGTATTGATATAATTTGGAGAGAAGATGCAAATAAGCCCTCCAACTATTTGCAATTTTGCAATCAGGCCCTTGAACTTGAAGAATTGCAGATACACCCCTCAACTCATTGAAAATGATGCAATCAGGTCTTTTTTACCTATTGGTGCCGGTGATATTTCATCTTCTTACCCCCCCACCAACAGGTAAAAAAGGATCTGATTGCATCATTTTCAATGAGTTGAGGGGTGTATCTGCAATTCTTCAAGTTCAGGGGCCTGATTGCATAATTGCAAATAGTTGGAGGGCTTATTTGCCTCTTTTCTCTATAATTTTTGTAAGTAATTTAAAAATGAAGTGGATAAATGAATCTTATGCGGCATAACTTTTTTAGTAAATGACATACATAAGCTTTTACTGGTAAATTACAACTTAGGAAAACCATTTGCGCTAGATCATCGAGTTGGAGAATATGGTTGCAGTTTTTTTTATTGAATGGGTGATCTGCACTTTGTCGTCGACTTGAAGGATTTGGTGGATGTTTTTTTAATTTAATGGGTGATTTGCACTATTGATGTTAGCTTGAGGGCTGATTTAGTACTTTAAACTTCCTTTAAGTTAGAAATGTTTTTTTCCTCGTGTAATTTATAGTTAGAAATTGTTTTTTTCCTTTTGTCGAAACAAAAATGAAACTCAAAGGCATTTTCCCATTAATATTACTAAATTAAATTGAAAAGAAAAAAAACATGATTTATTTTAAAATTTTCCAAAAAGGTGACTTATTTAGATTAGTTTGCAGTGAATCGTCATTTACAATGACTTGTCATTCTAAAATAACTGTAGTGACATGTTTATAGTGACTTGTAAACATTTACTAATCATATTTTTGTCCAAAAACATACGTAGTAATTAATTATATTTTTGTTTGATAAAACTTTAATAGTAATATACATATCATTTTTTCAACTTCACAAAACAAAAAAATAAAAACGTACGTGCTCCTATAATTGTCTTTTGCAGTCCGTATATTATGGCCGTTTGTATTCACTCGAATCGAAGTAGTATCGAACCTATAATGCAACACAACGTGTCATATGCTTCATTTTGATGGAACTTATTTCCTGAATGGTGAGTCCTTCGATTTTGAATTCAAACTTATCATCAATTGGATGCATACTTTCCACGTGAAACTGCAAACAGGGAATCAAAGAGTCGCTCGCTAGAAGACGACCCAAATCCCAAGAATGGAAACTTGACTGCGGGAATATTTCAGTCTGAAAAAAGCACATACCAGACCACAAAAGCAGAGCTTTTCAGCGAGGTTTCTATTGGCCGTGATCATTTTCATCATTTACCAAGGTTGCGGAAATGGCGACGAGTTCACGCCCGGCGGTGACGAAGCGGGAGTTGAGGAAGCCGGTTTTCGTCAAGGTCGACAGCCTGAAGCCTGGGACCAGCGGCCACACGCTTCTCGTGAAGGTGATCGACTCCAACATGGTGTTGCCCAAGGGCAGCGCGGTGTCGACGCACCTCCGTAACACCAGCATTTCGGAGTGTCTCGTCGGAGACGAAACCGGCTGCATTCTATTTACTGCTCGCAACGATCAAGGTAAATTTTGTTCATATGCTTTTTTACTGTCAATGCTGACTCTAGGGTTTTGAATGCGAAATTATGTCAGTCCGTCGCGTTTTAGGTTGTTGCCTTGTTGGGTTGATGAATATGCGTACTGAGAAACTGAGAAATACGAAACAGAAAATTGTTTACTTTAATTTATAAAAGAACAAGGTAATTAGCAATTGGTAAAAATAAAGTTTGCTTTTCACTTAGTTTGATGAAAGCTTTGCTAATTTAGCTTCAAAGGCATTATTTTTATCTTGTTGAGATCCTATTTCAATGCCCTTGTGGATATATTATATGAGTTACTCAGACTTTGATCTCTAATAGTTTAATTAAGCTGTTGCATTCTGCCGTTCTTTAATAGCAGTTGTCAAATCTCTTGGGACTTAATTGCATTTTATGACCTTGAGTTACTATTATCCTTCACCCCTTTTCCGGGATAGGACCCTATAGTTTTAAAATAAATGTATAGTAGTATTGTTCCTGATCAACCATTATCCAACCTTTCTCCTTGCCTAAACTTAGATATGGGTTTGATGCAAGAGTTGGAAGACGTGTTCAAAGTATATAAATAAATTACTACCTGTCATTGTTTTATCTTACCATTTTTCATCATGTTTGATCAGTTCAATTGAACTCTTGAAGTCAAATCAAACAAACAGGGTGTTATTTGTGCTTTTTTAGAGTTGAAACTTAAAAATCACATTTCCCCAAGCAAGATATTTGAATGTTTATATATACTTGAGGTGGTTGTGATGACATTTCTTAACCAATCAAAATACAAAGCTATGTTCTTTAAAGCTCTGTTGGGAACTCATAAAAGGCTGGGGAAAGAGATTAAGAGAATATCTTTAAAGAGAATGTCTTTAAAAGAAAGTGTTGATATAAGGCTCTTTAAACTTTAAAGATAGCGACCAGAATTCATTCATCTCTGGTTTGGTTATCTTTACTGTTGTTGAGTATCTGCATAATGAAACCTCGCAATTGGAACCTCACAATTGTATAGTAGACAATGTTAGAGAATGGTACCTCTTCAGCTTAAAGCCCCCAATTGGAAATTTTCATGCATTGCTCTTGTTCTATAAAACAAAAACAAAAACTAATATTAATCTCTTATCCCGTCTGCAGCAACTAACATATGAAGCCTCGAGTTACTCCTATAAGATTAATCTTTCGGAATGTAACTCCAAGTTTTTATAGTTACCACATTGATGTAGGGCAGGCTTTAGCCTATTGCACTAAAGATCTTAATAGTACCCGGAGTAATAATCAATGACATATATGCAACTTTAACGGAATGAACAACTATGTCGAATCTGGTGATAGTAACTATAGAATATATGTGGAGGTTTATATAAGACTAATGAGTTGATACATTAAAAGTGTGCCACACAAGGTTAGGAAATGAAATAACAATATGAAATGAAAAATATATTAATAAGTAATTCGTAATATAATAATAGCATCCTCTCCCACGGCTTCCCTTCACCCTCCATAAAAGTAAGAAAGTACTTCTATCATATTTTCATCCTCATATATACTACGGAGTATTACGTAGTAAAACTCATTATATGCTTATGCAGTTGATTTGATGAATCCGGGCTCTACTGTGATCCTTCGGAATGCAAAGATTGACATGTTTAAGGGATGCATGAGATTGGCAGTAGACAAATGGGGACGCATAGAGGTGACAGAAGCTGCTTCATTTGATGTGAAAGAAGATAACAATCTCTCCCTGATTGAGTATGAACTGGTGAATGCTGTGCAAGCCTAGTCCTTTATTAGAACTTCATTTTCCTTCAGCTTAGTCGTGTACTTGCTAGCTAGCGTAGTCTTTAACTTCAGTAATTAGTTCCATTCCGGCTTCCCCATGGACTGAGTGTCTATTGGAAACATATATTGGGGATGCTCTCTTTTGTGTAAGCCTACAATGAATTATTGGCTAGACATATGTTAAACTTGATGAAAATGAGTAGGAAGTTAACACCTCTATGTCTAGTTTCTATGCGACTATGCATATCTTTTCAGATTAGAATTCATTTTACTGGGTAAAACTTGGTTTGAATTACTACTAAATTAGTGTGGATAAAAATAGAGAAAAGGGTCAAATAAGGCCTTCTACTATTATGAAATCGTCACACAAGGCCACGTCAATAAAGTGCCATATGAATACGTCTACTTATAAAAAACAATCGGATGAGTCCTAGTGACCCGTCGACAACCTCTTAATCCTAATTTTAGCCTACGGGTCATTTTTTTTACTTGTAATTCAACCAATCTTAGGTAAATATTCGACTTGTGCCTATAATCTATTATAAAAAGATGTTTTCAAGAACACTAAAATCGGGATTAGGAGGTTGTAAATAGGTCGTTATGACTTATTTGATTGTTTTTTTACTAGTAGACGCATTTATATGACACTTTATTGAGTATATGACCTTATATGACGATTTCATAATAATAAAAGACCTTATTTGACCCTTTTTTCATAAAAATATGATACCTTATTTGATATTTTATTTTTTCATAAAAATAAGAGTATAAGAATATGACTCATAAATTGTGAAGAGCCAAAGATTAAAAAGGAATAGAGATGAGGATGACTGCGGATCTTAAATAGTTGAAGATTATTGTTGATATTAGTGATCCTTTTACTTATGAGCTAATTTAATGCTTTCATAGCAAGTTTGGGAATTATGATTTCCCAGTTAGTTCCGGAATTATGATTCTCTTAATTTGATAAATAGTAGCTTTCATATACTCCTTGTTTTCATTATTAGGAAAGTTTAGCTTTGATATAAAACAAAGGAAAATTTTCTGTCATTCAATACATTTCAATCATGCTTCGTGTATGCGTTTTTTGTACATGTCATTTTACATGTCGGTCCAATTATCTGTGCATAAACATTTTCCTTTTTGTTTTGTGAAACGAATTGTTTTTTGCACCGGTAACTTTTTTGTCTGAGACAACAATTCAATCTTATATGTTGTGCATAAACTTTTTTCCAATATATTTTGTCAATTAGTACTTAATTTCCACTATTCATAGAATTAATGGATCACTCATTCACTCTTATATGTTGTGTATCTATCGAGAGAGAGGGCAAATATACAAAGTGACAAGTAAAGCGTTGTATGCACTAACTAGAGTTGCAGACTTGCAGGTATGATAAATTCAAAAATTCTAAAGGTGGGTAGGGGTGGGCTCGGGTCGGGCCGCCCGGCCCAGAACCGGACCGGCCCGGTACTGTTTGGGACCGGCCCGGTACCCGATCTTGGGGCCGGTTCGGGGCAACTGGAACCGCTCTAATCCCGGTGCGGGCTTGGGCCCCCTAAAATGCGAACTGGCCCGGCCGGTTTGAGCCTATAATTTTTTTCCCAATTTTTTTTTTTGTTTCTACCGGGTTGGGCTGGGTGTTTTGGGGGGTGGGGGTGAGGGGGGTCGGGGGTTATTTAGAAAATCAAAAGAAAATAAAAAAAAATAACATTGAACCGGAACCGGCCCGGCCCGGAACCGCCGGCTACCCGGGCCCGTTCCTGTTCCACCATTCCCAAATAAAAGCCCGGCCGGGCCCAGGCCCGAACCGGAACCGGCCCGGCCCGGGTCCATCCATGTTTTGGGATACACATTCTTACACACTGTCTGTGTAGGCATTTTTTTTTGTCTATACAGACAAAACATATTTGACAGATAAAATGTATTTGACAAATATGTTTTGTCTGTACAGACAAAAAAAAAAAACGCTTACACAGACAGTGTGTAAGAATGTCTGTGTAAGCGTTTTTTTTTGTCTGATAAATTTGTGATCATTAAAATTTGGTGCCCTCATGGGTGTAGGTGAAAATGAATTGTTTTTGTTTGTAATCAGCTACAAAAACTTATACTACGTATGAATAAGAGAAAATTAACACACGTATGAGTGAAAGAGGGGTAGTTTCCCAATGTATGACTAAAGTAGTTTCTTTCCCTAAATCATGGTAAATGACATGCCACATTTTCAATCTTTAACTGTAAATACTTCATGCGTCCATGCATGACATCCATGTTTGATCATACGGTAGACACAAAAACAGTTATAGTCATAATTTAGGAAAAGTCATAAGTTTTAGTATTATTGAGGTATTTTTCCCTATGAATAAACATTATCCTACTTTGACTAATTTCCTATGTGGGTATGCCATGGCTTGAAAATACTTGAGTTACAAAATAGACTATATTGACCGTAAATAGATTAAATTAGACTAGAATTTTATTGCAAGTAACAAGAAAAACAAAGTTTTGTCGTTCAGGTTTGTGTAAAAAAGGGGAGAAATGATGAGAACTACAACTTACTTGATTTAGTTGAACAACAACAACATCAAGTCTTAATCTCAAAAGATTTTGAGGTTAACTAACATGAATCGATCTATAATATTGATGCCAACAAGAGTTGATTTAGTTGAAAAGTTACAAATAATTTGGGACAAACAAAATCCAAAAGACCGGAGGAGTATATTTCAACTAAAACTAGATTAGTTTTAACGAAAAACTAGATGAGTTAAAATTGAGCCAATCATATCAAACCAAATTATACACCCCATACGAAAACAATGTTTTTTTTTAAACTGTACTCACCAATTCACTATAACTTATACCAATCTACTCCCTCCGTCCCTGAAAATTGTTTCCAGTTTCCTTTTTGGGCCGTCCCAAAAAATTGTTCCACTTTCCCCTTTTGGAAAGTTTTTTGTGGCTACAATTCATTTACTTTTTTTTTACTCAATCACAACCATACATTTCCACTTTATTCCCACTTTCTTAAACTCCGTTCCAAGTCAATGCGGGAACAATTTTCCGGGACGGAGGGAGTAATTGACATCACAGAAAAACACACACGAACTAGTGGTAAATGGTAATATTTGTTCACCCACATATATTTGCCCATCTTTTTGGATATTTAGATCTAAAATCGGACACAGCGGCCTTAATTTTGGACCCACACTAATAACTAAAAATACATTTGGATTTCATACTGTCCCAACATCATTCCTAATTACATTCCACCGTTAATGAAGGTTTGGTTGATCTTCGATTCAACCTCAAAGATTATAGTAAGAAATGGTGTGTTTTTTTTACAAGAAGAGAAGTGATTACCACAACAAATATAACCATTTGTTTGAAAGAAAAAACAAACCTTTTGCATTTATGCATGTTACTATTATTTTTACTACACCCAAAAGTCTTTCCTGTTTGCCCAACTTGAGCTTGAATTTGACCCATCTTCCACTCCAACCAAGGAGCCATACAGTTCATCAAAGTGTAACAATCCCTCATCTTTGAAGCTGGAGCTCATTCCTTCATCACAACAACTGGAATTATAATTAGGAGAGATTGAAGATACCCCAGTCTGATGAAGGGCTAGAGATGACCCGCCAATCAACGACATTTCTTCTGCCCTCCTCTTCAGCTCTTCTCGGAGCTTCGCCATTTCCGTTTCAAGCGTTTTCATCTCAGCTAAAGCACTGTCCAGCTTAACTTGAAGAGCACTGTTGTGTAGTTCAAGGTTCTGGCTCTTCCATCGAGCTCGTCTGTTCTGATACCATATTGCGATTTGTCGGGGAGGGACTCCTAAGTCTCGTGCTAGCTCGAGCTTGCGCTCTGGCTCGAGCTTCTTGTTGGAGTCAAAATATGACTCCAAGAGTTTCACTTGGTCTTGGTTTAGCCTCTTCTTGTTGTGTTTCATAGATGATGATAGGCTTTTATGGTTGGTTTGAGAGTTCATGCAACTCATTTTAGGTCCCTGTGGGGATTTATGTTAGGAATTTGAAGTATAACCAATTGAAATGATATATATAAGCCACTGAATGTCTGAATGTAACTTAATGCTTGGTAGTGTATTGTATGATTTTAAAAATCTTTGATTTATATGACCTGTGCAAATGTGCAATTCAACTAATTAATGTAAGTAAGTAATTAATGTTCATATAACTCTTGCCCGTGGAAAATTAGAATTGCTTCAAACGTTCCCTTTTTTTGTAGGGAAGAAATAAGCTTAAATTGATAACACATCATTCTGATAGTAGGTAAATCGACAAAAGAATTCATGACAACCGCCGACCCTCAAACCACTCGTTGATCTATTAATGGGCGCAACTGAGCCAAAGACGGTTACCGCAATCCTTCCACCACCAACATCCAAATTCACAGTCTTGCAGCTGAATAAAATAAAGAGGTGAAGAAACACAAAACAAAACAGATTATCACGATAATAAAAACGAAAATATAAAATTCCCGTCCCATCTTCCGATCATCACGAGTCACGACCAACACTGGCCTCAAAATGTTCAACTTAGGCGGGCCTACACCTCGAAGCCCGCCCCCACCCTATTTTTTTTGCCTTTTTTAATATACATATTCTTTATCTTTTAATTGTTGTTTAAAAAATGTACCAAATTCACGCTGAAAATAACTCACTTATCAAGCGGTGACTTCCACACGTGTATAGTGTAATTCTTTTCTTGCAATATGATTGTTTTTTAAAGAGATTATAAAAGAAAAATGTTTTTATTTGAATTTATTTCAGTTACAGATCAAATCACATCAAATTTGATCATACTTGATCAGACCAAATCAGATCAACTAGGTCATATTTCGGCAATTATAAAATACACAGAAACTGAACCAGTTTAAACTAGATTAGATTTAAACAGTCCAGATCATATCTGACAACAAATTTTCAATCCAAGTAAAAACATCTAAGGATATGATAATCTCAAATGCAATTCATACAGTAAATACTACTTCGTCCCTTAAAACTTTTTCAAGTTTGATTGATACGGAAAAGTTTTAAGAGATGAGAAGCTAGATCGAGTATTTGACTTCCGTGGAATTGAGAAAAAACGTCATTATTGACCGAACAAATGCAGTCTTATAATTAGATAACTCATTGTCAATTTTTACGGCGATATATAGATTAATAAAGGTAATTCTATAACAAAAATTAATGGGATTAGCATCGTTTACCCTTTATAGTTCATAGTAATCCTTTTGTCTTACTATTCTTGTCCGTTTTCTTTTGTATATCCAAGTAAATCTGTCTCAAACAAAGTTTCTCAAGTAGAACTGTCATTCTTTTCTTCTCAAATACGGAGTATGATTCTTTCATTGTGATTTTGAAATGTTCTATGACTTTACTGTTTTAGGACTACATAAATTCTATTCCGGGAAGAAGCAACATTTTAAAACTTTACTCATGTTCTACTCCAACAGTCCAACACTAAGCAATTTCTTTATTTTATTTCTACTTCAATTCGTCAATTTAATCAACCAAATCAATCCAGGTTTCTCATTTAATAATCACACCACTTCTTCCCAACTCAATTTTAGTGAGAGGGATTAGTATATCAAGGTATAACGTGTAAATCTATCAAAATAACGGCAGTATATCATAACCGACGGCATTAATTACATAAGAGCTTAGGATAAGTCAAAACATAAAATAATTTCCCAAATGATATAATTCCTCTGTTCTTTTTTAGTTGCAACAGTCAACATTTTACACTTGCCAACGCACATCTTTAACTGTAATTATATCTTAATCTCTATTAGTAAAAAAAATTTAAAAAATAGATTTTGAAAATTTGTAATGAGATGAATTGAACAATTTTTTTTTAGAAAAATAATTTTCATAAAATAATATCATAAAATGTAGTCAAAATAGAACATATGAATAGTGTAAAATTCAACATGTTGAAAGAGACGGAAGACACTATTAACTACTTTCCATAAAAACGTCATATTTTTAAGATGGTAGCTAGTCGGCACTCTAAGATCGAGTATTTTGGACAAAACTAAGAACACCCAAATATAAATTACTTGTCCTGATCGAAAGCCGTCGATGTAGTTAGGACGACTTAAGACTTGAAGATGACTGACAGCTCTTTTAATTAAACTAATTAAATTAATTAATCAGCTCGTTGAAGATGACTGACTTAATTGGCTTCCTGTGCATGAGCAGGTGTATTAATATTCCACGTGAAGTTGGGGCCTATTACGCAACTAGATAGTTGATTAAGATGTATTTAGGGGAAGATATACACTAAATAAATTTATCCTTAGATTATAATAATGATGCAATTGCGACATAATAAGTATGTACTTGGTACGATAAATTGTATTTTATTTCCTATTTCGAAACAAATATTATAATAAACAAGTTCCAACTTCCGATGTTTAATAGGATCATGTACTTGGCCAATTCTTCGATTTGCTTCTTTATTTAAAGTGCGACAAAGAATTGTTATGAGCTGTCTAAATAGCTGCAAATTTATGACAAAGAATACGAAACAAATATTATCTGAAGAGAAAAACAAAAAGGAAGATATGCAACATTATATTACCACCTAATTAGCAAGCATACACATATATATTACACACAACAAAAAACAAATATAACACATACGTATATGATACATACACACATACTATACACACACATACATGCATAAGGAGTATATAATTTGGACCAAATGAGTGTGATTAGGAATGACAATTGTGACCGATCCGATGGATACCCACACCGAACCGCTCCGGTCAAAATGATGAAAACTGTATTGACCGGGTAGTGAGTATGGGACGGGGAATACCCGTTTTATTTTTACCGGTAACGGGGCGGATACGGTTTTATACATGCCCGCCACATCATCCGTCTCGTACCCGCCCTGTATTTTTTGATTATTTTTTGTTACATTCTTTACATTATTTGCCCCACAAATAATATGGATGTACTAATAATTATAATGCATGAATGAAAGTTCCTAATAAATTTTAATAGTCTCATTTGGTTATTATCTTATTTTTTCTTGGTTAATTATTTTTCAATTTAAGTATTTTTAGGTTCACGTTAATTTAGGTTGCCTTTTTTCTTGTCTTGTAGATGCACAAAACTTTTAAGTAGCATCTCACGTCTATAGTCATCTAGGCCATGCCATTTGTTTTCCTTTCAAAATTATAATTTTTATATTAAAATATCAATGACTCATTTAATAAATGGTTACCCACGGTGATAACCGTTATCCATTGAGGCGGTTATGATTTGGATAAAAATTATCCGTTGGGCGGAAAAGTTACCCAACAGGGCAGATACAATTATTTGCATAAATGTACCGATTTGTCTCGTTGCCGTGCTCTACTGGAAAGAAAAAAATTGGTGTGCACGTTAGAATTTTGAATTCTATTACGTTTTTCTGAAATAGAGATGTATATTGCCATGAATCATAAATTAAAGTTGCATTACATACTCCATATTTCAAACTTCGGAAAAGGTGCAAATAAACCCTCAGACTAATAAAAAAAAGTGCAAATCGCCCCTTATAGGAGGTTCTGTCCGGCCTTCTCCATTTGGGGCGGTTCCCGGTGGAATTTTTTTATGAATTCTTTTGAACATATTCTTCATTAAGTGTAGTTTACTCATACCAAATTTTAGCTAAAAATAAAACCCGGAAGAAAGTAAAATGATTTTCTGAAATATATTGTGCTATATATTTAACTGCGCAGTAATCTTCAAAAATTTATTTGACTGCCTTCCCGATTGAAATTTTATCTGAAATTTAGTATGATTAAACTAGACTTAATGAAGAAGATTCTCAAAAAAAGTCATCAAAACATTCCACCGGGAACCGCCATAAATGGCGAAGGCCGGACATAGGTTCCTATATAAGGGGTGATTTGAACTTATTTGATTAGTTGGAGGACTTATTTGCCCCTTTTCCCTACTACAAATGGTACAAGATGAATCACTTTTTGAACAAACAAAAAGAGTCGCTTTTTATGAATTGAAAAGAGCACTAGTAACATATTAAGTTTTTAGTAATTGAAATAAAAGCAACATTTAAAAAAATGTCTTAGCTTATATATATATATATATATATATATATATATATATATATATATATATATATATATATATATATATATATATATATATATATATATATATATAGGGAACGGTTCCGGTGAGAACTCCCTCTTAGGAGAGTAAAAAAGATTAAAATCCAAGCATTCAATAATGTAATCGTGTGGCTAAGATAAGGGCTTGGGATTTTAAAAAAACTTGTGCACCTCACGTGATTGAGCAAAAAAACGGAACGGAGTACACAAGTTTAATGATGAAAGGGCAAAGCTGTAAAATAGTGTTATGATACAATTTGACGTGTAAATGCATTTCCTTGAATATCTCACTTGTTTTACCATTTCCAACCGATAAGCTCCAACATTACCTAAAAGTTAGGGCTACTAATTATGAAGCATTTAATTATTTTATCTATCACACGTAATTTTATAGTTGGAAGTCTCCTAATAATTAGGAAAACAATTCAATTACACTCTCATGTTTTGTTTTACGGCATGCATACTTCATTTCAATTTGATAATCAAATTTCTTTTCATAAATCTATTTTAAGTTTCTTTTTGCATTATTGAGGTATGTCAAAAAAATTGCATTACAATTTTGAATAAATGCATTTTATTCAAAATACTACGTATAACTTTATTTAAAACATTACGGATTTGCACTTGAGTATAGAACTGCCACACTTTTATTTAAAACTTTATGCTGCATTGACTTAATCAAATATTTGAATTTCTTACAAACATTAATTTCAATAATTAATATTATTCATAAATGAAACAAATCGAAGAAAAACAAGATTTTTATTATATTATTTTGCACTTTTTTTGCACTTTTATAAGTGCACATTAATGCCATCAACTTGCACTTTCTTTAAGCCTATCATACACTATGAGCATGTATTGGATCGATCACTTTCACACACTTCTAAACAAAAATAATCTTAAGTACGTAAATGAAAATAAATATACAAAGGTGTGAATCAACAACTGTCATCAGCATTTTATATCTATAGAACATCGCACTTTAATGTATATAAGAGTGCAATATTATATCACATTTTCTAAAGTTCACTTTAATGTATACAAATGTGCAACATTATATTACATTTTCTAAAGTTTTAGATACACCCTTCTTATAGAATGGAATGGACTTTAATCATGTGCATTTGATATACAATCAAAAGTGCACTATTATAACAAACTTTCTACAATTTTACATTGACATTTATACATAACAAAATGCACTTTTTCTTCCAAATGGATCATCGTTGCTCTATTGGCACTGCATCATATCTGCAAAAAAAGTCAAAAAGTAAAAACTAATGAAAGTGCATGACCAAAGCATGATAAGTGCATCAAAAACTTAATAGAAAACCATCTTTATTACTATATGAAAATCAAATTAAATGCATCATGTAAATGCATCACATAATAATGTAGGTGCACTAATTGTTAGTGCAAATCTGGAAACTTAATAATTAGTTTAGTGCAATTATAACAAGTCTAAAAAGTATGCAACAATCATATGTAAATGTGCAACAATAAGCATGAATGGTTACATGACTTAAATCGAATTTAAATCGTGTTCAAAATATCTAAAAACTGTTAAATGCATATAAAAAAATTAACATTGACATTTTAAAAACAATGGTTGATGCACCATAATCATTGAATGAGTTTGATGAAGCAAATAAACCATTTTTTTTAGAATAAACTACCAATTTCGATTTTTCAACCTTTAAGATGAATAAAATGAATTTCAAAAAAATATACTTGTAGTCTGTATGAGCACAACATGATCGAAGATAAACTAAAACAAGAAATATATTATACCTTAAGAATATAATTTTGAGAAACTAACACGGAGTAATTAATGACTAAGACAAGAAATTGGAGAACTCATAAAACGCAACCTACACATATCACATGAAGATGGTCTCAATTAAGGAATGATATGATCAAAGTAAGCGGCAGAAGCATTAAAGCCCGACACAACACCTCTGGACGGCGGAGGAGAATTTTTGCCCATCTCGAGATCATCTTCAGTCCTCTCTCGCAGTGGCCAGAGACCCCCATGGAGGTTGTCGATGATGATGATGATAGGAATCACAGATGATGAGATAAAGAAAGGAAATTAAATGAATATGGAAAGAAATAATGAATACTCCGTATAAGAGAACAACTATTATCATGTGCTAAAACGTAGGATCAGGTTTTAAAGGAAAGGATTGTGAATTACTCATATACCCTTCTACGAATTAATTAATTAATGTAAATGATGTTGCAATCCAACGGTTCTAGATCATTCTTTTTTACTCTCCTAAGATTAAGTTCTCACATGAACCTAAATCTATATATATATATATATGGAGGAATTTAGATACATATATGTTGTCACACACCAATAATATCAAGTAAAAACTAAAAGGCTTCTTAAGAAGTGTTGAAGTCATAAATTTGTTGACTAAAAATTCAGTTTAATTCATGACACTCTAAGCAATTATTTTGAAACAACATCTGGCTTGAATCAGTTATGCGTGAGTTATAAAAACGTTGGCTATTTAACTTAGATATATATTATATATACACACATTACTATTTTAGTGGGACAGGTCATAAAGGAAAAATAAGACATTCTTAATAGCTATGGTGAAATCTATTGTTTTATATAGTAAAGCTGAGTTATAAATTAATGATGTGTCACTTTCTTATTGGTTAACATAATTCTAATAATTAGAATTAAGAAGACATTTAATTAATTTACACTTAGGCGGAGCAGATTTTTGGGATTCTGGCCTTTCTGGGTCTTAAGATGTCAACATTTTTATATATTACATGATTTTTTATATTTGAATCAACACAATGCATATATACATGAATTTTGCTAATGATCGAATAAAGCCAAGGGTAAATATTGTCTATGTCAATTTAAATCGATACAATATACTATCGTACAATTATTAGTTAGCCACTTAACCTCAATTATTACACTTTTAACGCAATGATAATATCAAAAAAGGTACTTCTTCCACCCCGCAAAATTTTTATCTTCGAGATAGTCACACAAAACTTTCCAAAAAGAAAAGTATAATTTTTTTTATACGTTCCAAAAAGGTAAATGAGAACAATTTTAAGGACGGAAGGAGTAACCCTAAGAACATTAATAAGTAAGTCACACAATTATCTATTTTTTATGTAGTAGAATTGAGTTATAAATCAATGATTTGTCACTCTCTCATTAGTTAGCACAAATTCTATTAGCACTGCTATTAAGACATTTAATTAATTTATACTATACGCTTAATATGAGAAATAATTTTGAGAAACAGCACACTCCGAAAAACTAAAGTTATATTAAGAGGCCGTTTGACAACATTGTTTTTCGGCTTATCAGCCTTATCAGCCAACTTTTTCGCCAAACACTAATTTTTGTTTTTGCGCGCTGAATTGTGTAATAAGCAGAAAAAGTAAGGTTGAAGTTACTTTTCTGGCTGTATTGGCTAAAGTTACTGTACATGACCATTTTAGCTATTTTTACATATAATTTTTTCAATATTTTATTAATAAAATATATTTTAAAGATATTTTTTTCTTAAATCAGCAGAATCAGTCAATGCTGTCACTTCAGCCAGAATTTCATAAATTTCAGTAGAATCAGCCAAATCAACCGATTTTCGTGCTACCAAACGGACTCTAAGATTTAGAAGACCACATAATTACACAAGAGTCTCCTTATAAATCTCAGGAATTGTACAACACAAAATTATTTAAATAATGGGACTAATAAAAGTGAATGAGATTAATCGTAAAGTACAACATCAATGTTACACATAATGGGACTCTAATACATGGGAATTCTTGGTCAATAATTGTACAACACATACATACGTAGTATTACATTGAATGGGATTCATGGGATGTTTGTAATTGATTATGTTTCGACTTCCTTTTTAAAAGCAGAATCAGAATCAGAAGTTGGTCTCCGCCAACTTCTAAAAACTGCTTCCGGGAGCAATTTGGAACACCGAAAAGTACTTATGCACTTTCACCCAAATGGTACAATATCTGCTTATACTCCCCCAAGGAGCAGATAAATAATGAACTTATTGTTCTACAATTTTAACATTCACAAAGTAATATAAGTCTACAAAAATTAATAGGTGAAATAATAGATGAAACGGTAAAATGAAAAATTAAAATGTTAGTTAAATTTAATTGAGGAGTGAGGACATCATTCATATTTTTTGGCAACCATAAAGCAAAACATATCTTACTAGATACAAGGGAGGAAAATTAATTTTGTGGTGAAAAATTAAAATGTTGACTAAATTGTCACAATAAGAAACACTTGTGATATTACAAAGAATGATTAAAATAAGTGTCAACTTTCCATAAACACATACCCCTTCCCTCTTATTGTAAGATATGATTGGATTTCATACATGTTTAAAAGCAAGTATGGAGTATACTGCACCCGTTTTACAATTTTAACATGTAAGAAGGTAAAAAAGTTCAATATAGATCCACAAAAAGTATAAGGCGAAATGACAGATAAAGAATAAAGTGAGAAATAAGAAGTCATTGGTAATTTAAAAGAGCATTCATATTCTATTGGCAACCAAAATGTAAAGTGTCTCTTACGGAAGTAATAAAATCTGAAAAATAATACTCCGTATTGACTAATGTTTAAATATATCCGGAGTACTAATGTAGTATATGATGACCGACAATAATCATTTAACAAATATGAATTTATAAATATATGTGATTAGTTCATAATATAGATTTATTATATTCAAAAGTTTAATACAAGTTTTAACTCATATGAAATTAAAGGAGTGTTTGCGGTTGCTTAAAAATAGCGCTTTTCAGCTTTTAGCTTAAAAAAGCTGAAAAAAGTGTTTTTAAATGACAGCTTCTGCTTAAATTAATCACTTAAAAGCTAAAAGCTGGAAGCATGTAAAATGGTGCTTTAAACTGCTTTCCACTTTTTCTATTACATAAAAAATACTTATTTCACCAAACACTACCAACTTTTACTTTTTTAGAATCACTTTTTTTCAAACACTACTATTTTTATTATTAATCACTTTTCCCAAAATTAATTTAAAAAATCACTTTTTAAAGTTGAAACAATTGCAAACAATCCCTAAAACTACCGGGGCATGCCCCGGGATCTACACTAGTGAATATATAATACGGAGTAATAGGAAGAAGAGATTACTAGATATCAACAAATGATGATGTTTAATGTAGAAACATAAGTCGACCTGATGAAAGTTGATTAAAAGATTTCAACTCTTGCATATTTGTATTAATTTGGTTTGGTGATTGATAAGAAGTAATTGATGTGTAATGTTGCTTGGATGTGGCATCGCTAAATTGATGGACCCGTTTAGCTTGGTTAACTGTGTTGGGCTGATGGGCGTGATGGCATTGGATCATGCATGATGCTTTACCGCCATTATAATCCCAACAAAGCATATAAGGGCATCCCGTAGGATTAAGGATCATTTTGAAGATGTAGATGATATTTTTTGAGATTAAGGATCATTTTGAAGATGTGGATGATATTTTTTGAGATTATAATTGAGAAGTTGGATTTATTTGAAAAGATTATTTGACGAAAAAAATTTGGTATCAAATTCTAAATCTAAATTATGTGAATTTTTTTTTCAACTTCTAAGTTCCTCTCATAATTTTGTAGGCATATTCACAAATTTCTAAATCTTGCATGTGCTATACTCCTTTAAACTGATCGTTGAACAAGCATTGTAAGACCATAAACGTACCAACTTACTACGTATATTACTTTGAAGAATTATGATCGTTGAACAAGCATTGTAAGACCATAAACGTACCAACTTACTACGTATATTACTTTGAAGAATTATTATGCATGTAACTTATTTTCTTGAAATTGAGTGTCTCATAGAAAGTCTTGGTAAATTAAGATTATGATTGAGGGGAAATTCATTGGTTTGGAAATTATTTGATATTTTCATATGTGAAAGTGACATGACAATAACAAGACATAAAAACTGTAAATTGAGGAACATCAATGTGGATGCTCTAATGAACTAATTTTAAAAGGGTAGATACGTTATTTATTCATTGACCTTGCATTTTTTGTTTTCTTTGGATCACTATGGACATCTAAAAGTAATGGGTCATTTGATCATAAATTAATTGGGGTTGTAAGATAATCATGGCGGGTTGTTATTTTATGAATCTCATTTAAATGCTATCAGACTTGTTTGACTTTATTGGGCCTCCTTTGAATGCTATTGGACCAACGTTGAATTCTACTGAGTTGCTCATCATGGTTGTTGGGCCTTATCAAAAGGCAGATAGTGATATGGGAACCTTGAATTGAATTTTAATGATTGAATTAATTTGGACCATTTAAAGATATCCAATTAATTTAATTTTTTAAAGCAGTGAGCCGGTCCTATTGAATTCTCTATTTTGAGCCCAATTTGAAGTAGTAGCCCAATATATAAGAAACATGATCCACTTTATGAAAAGGACAACGAATCTAGTTAAGAAATCTGTTCGCATGCATGAAAAAATAGCTATGAACTTTATTAGAAAAGATGTCCAGATACATTGCATAAATGCTAATTTTTCTAGCTATTAAAATGCAAGCAAGAAGAGCCCAAATCCAATTTTAATTGAGGCTCATGGGGTATGGACAAATTTTGCAACCCTAATGCATATTTCATCCCTCCACACTTTTAAATAGGGGTCTCAATTGAGAGGAATGAGAAAAGAGATATTCGAGTCGAAGAAACGCTGCGGAAAAGCTCTCTGAAGAACTCCCGAGAGGCTCTAAACGATTTCGAAGAAGAGGGAGAGATCAATCCACAAATATTATTAAGAATATACGAATAATCCTTTTTGATTTCGTCCATTCTTGATAACATAAGTCCAAAAGTTGAAGAATGTTAGAAGATATGAAGAACAAAGCTTGAAGATTCGAAGACATGAGGAACTAGACTTTGAAGATTAGAAGATATGAAGAACGAATCTTTGAAGATTTGAAGATATTAATACGAAGATTGAATCAAGATTCAATTGAAGATCGGGCTATATATCCTGTGAAGCCCTTAAACAGAAGATTAAGTCATAAAAAGGTCCTTTTGTTGAAGATGAAACTACTTGAAAACCGGAGGTCCTTCAAGCTGAATTTGATTTGCATTCAAAAAAATTGAAGACCCAAAGAACAAAGATTCTAAAATTCGAAGATCTAAAGAACGAAGATTCGAAGATCTGAAAAACATTCGAATATTTGAGGGATTGAATATTTAATTTTGAATTAAATTCTGTAGTTATAATTATTTCAAATTGCAAGTGAAGAACTAGAGGATTCATATTTAGAGATTGTACCCAATATTCTCATATACTATATTTGCGATCAATTTTAAGTAAATATTTAAAATTTGTTTCACAATCACCTTAAGTAGAATTACTACTACTATTTAATAATCTAGAAGTAGAGTGACACAGGAATAATTCGAAGAGTTCGTATATTAACTAGTAAAAAAGTACGTAGTATATTAACAAGTAACAACCCATGCAATCGTGAGGTATAAACCATGCATGCTCATTTAACAATTAAAAATTAAACAATGATACTTAACAAATCAAATGTCTTTGCAAAAAAAAAAAACAAATCAAATGTCTTATTATAGTACAAACATCTTTTTAATCACAAAAGTAATGGCATTTATTATAGTACTGACCTTAATTAGAAGAGTTTAAAATGAGCTAAACCAAAGCTTCTCTCTGAAAAATTAAAGCCCATTGCATACCCAAGACATTGCTTTATGGTTGCATAGCTGATTAGCTTCTCCATAAGGCCGGGTATACAAGTACTTCGTATTACTTAGACTTTAATTTTGGTCGAGCAGCTAATAATACTACACACTACACGAAGTTCTCTAATTATATCCAGGAGTAGAGGCGTAGAGCAGCTGGTTTCTTACGCACATAGCTTTTCTCTTATTGCATGGCTAAATGTCTTAGAGTATCCCTTCTATTGGCCACATGCACTAGGTGGCAATCAAATTACATTAGTTTCTTTTAGTCTTTCTTACGTACGTGGCCTTCATAGAAGAATTAGGATGCCACATGTTTTACTTTTACAAAAAGTCTTGGTGTACACCCTGGGTTACACCCTGGGGTACACCATATATAAGAGGCTATATTTTTTTTACCCCATCCTCCCACACCTTTCACACACAGTGTCTTGAGCTAAAAAAATCTCTTCCCCTTCAAAAATCGAACGCCTCCTTCCCGCATCCCCAGCCATTCCCGCCCCGCCTTCCTCACTTCGTACAACAACAGCTCCGGCCAATATCTCACTCCTCTGTGTTTCCCTCATCTCTCGAACCCACGACCTACCTCCATCTCTTTCATCGGTCCCTTCTCCAAGTATAAGGAACGACGACTGGCCTCCATCTCTATCCTCGGTTTGTCTTCAAATGTTGTGGGAGCTTGCCTCTCCGAAACCCAGAGCGGAAAACATGGTCCGAACCCGCCTCCCCGAAACGGCCGAACGGTATGTACTTCGGAAAAGTCTCATTTTTTTTTGTTTTACCTTTTATATTTGACTTGAATATTGTTTACCGTTTCTTCAATGTCAATTTGTTGTGTTTTGAAATTGGTTGTATACTCTCTCTCTCTTTTAATCAATTGACATGTCTGTGTATATTTGCAGTCAAGTCCAGGTTTTAGTAAAAAACTATTTGAAACCTCAGTGGTTCCTCTAATATAAAATAATCAATAGGTTTTACAATTTAGGAAAAATGATTAATGAATAATTAGTCAATAATGCCACACAAGGAATGATTATTATATATTGTGTATTATTTATTGGATAAAATTATAGAGATTTGCCCTAATCCCCTTTAATTAAGTCTATGTTGTTGGCATACATTTTTACCCAATTTTTTAAAAAATTCATCCTCTCATTGTACGTTAGTAAAGAATGCCACATAAACAAGATTGAGATATCAGTACTTGTTGTTGCTTGTATATTTGAGTTTCTATATTTAATTATAAGGATGATGAATTTGCTAAGTTTTAGAACCACTATTCATTGTTAAATTTGTTGTAATGTTTGTGCATCTGGTTGAATGAGTCAAACAGCTTAATTGCTTCCGATGTGATTGTTCTAAATAATCTTTGTAAACCTTGGATTAGTGCTTATCTTAAGTATTACCTGTTTGAACCAACTTTATATCCTAAGACAGAGGGAAGAAAGAGTGAGGCTTTAGAAAATCTAAAGCCCTTAGAAGCATAAGACTGTTACTATAATGTACAACAGACCAACTCTATCCCCTCTAAAATTAAGATTTCCTGATAAGTGGCTTCCTTTTAGACTCTCAAATAACTCATCCGTCCGGTCCTTTGACTTGTGTAGCCCAGAATAAAAGATGGAAAGGGTGAGACATTCTACTGCACTATTTTTTAATTGACTAAGGCAAAGCAATATAGGTGTAGTTCTTCCAATTCATTTTTATCTAAGCCACAACACATTTTAAGAAAAATGTGTTAGCTTATTTATATTGGAGAAAAATCTATAAGTTTTTCAAAACACAACCCCGTTTATTTTAAAACTATTTTCCCTGTTTTATAGCAAATGTCTGTGAGTCTTGGTAGGCCAACCGAAGTTTTTTCAGGAAAGCAAGAAAGATGATCCTACGTACGAAAAAGCGAAGAATACGATGTATGGTTTCCCGCATGTGTTACAGGTATGATCCAATATAAACACACCTACTTACTATATTTAATAACAAATATTTATCACCCTTTTTTCCATTTGTATAGGTTTGGGCGTACGAGAATATACCGACACTTTCTGTTTGTGAAATTCACAAAGTGTCGGTACGGTGTCTTTAAGTGGCAGAAGGTCCCAGGCATGAAATAAGGTACACTGACACTTTCTTTCTGTGAAATTCACAAAGTGTCGGTGTGGTGTCTTTAAGTGGCAGAAGGTCCCAGGCATGAAATAAGGTACACCGACACTTTATGTCTGTGAAATTCACAAAGTGTCGGTATGGTGTCTGTAAGTGGCAGAAGGTCCCAGGCATGAAATAAGGTATACCGACACTTTCTGTCTGTGAAATGCAAAAAGTGTCGTTAAGGTGTCTTTAAGTGCCAAAAGGTCCTACTCATGAAATAAACTACACCGATACTGTATGTCCGTGCAATACATAATCTATATGTGACACGTAAAAAGTGAAACTTAGTTAATGAATATTGGAGTGTACCTTTCGATCATGGCTTTCCAATCTTCCTCAAAGGTCGTAATGTACTGAGTCATAAACGGCATCATGTATGGCTGTCATGATATCATCTTTATGTACAAGTCCACCCATCTTTTCAGGTAACTTCTTCATTATGTGCCAGAGACACCATCGGTGCCCTGTGTTTGGGAAAACGATTTGGATGACATTTTGCATGGCGTAAGCATGTATACGTTACTACTTATTATTAGTGTCAGTGTGCACCAATGCTTCAGTTTATATTGTCTGTGAGTACTGATACGTTACTACATGTGTGAATTATCAGATTGTTGGCGAAGGAACCCACCCACTTGATCAAGGAGCTTCCTATACTGGTTTGAACACCCTTTGTCAAGAGTGTCATACGGAGCTTCCTATATTGTCTGAGTACTGATACGAGTAATTAATATGGTTAATATGGTTCTCCGTGACCTTAATATTACTTGTCTGTGAGTTTCATATATTGTCTGTGAGATTCAGGTGACTTGTTTGTGATCTTCGTATTGTTGTTTGTGAATAACATGAATACATTCTTTTGCAGAGCATAATGTCTGTTTGCACCGGCAATTGTATATTTTTACGTGTTATTATCGTCTGTGCATACCGACAATAAGGGTCGGCTTCACACAGGTGACATTGTTTACTTTGATGAAAATGGATATTCCGCTTGAAGGATGTCATAAAATATAAGGGCTTCCAGGTTTGTAGTTATCTAAGGTTTTTTAAAATTCAAAAAAACTAGGAACAGGACAAATGTATGAATTCCCAATGAAACTGAGATTCGGAACTACATCTTTCTCATTGTGCTATATATCAATGTGTTGTCTTTTAAATTGCACTAACACATATGTTGCATTTATTTAGGTAAGAGCCGGGAAAAAAGCGAGTCAATGTTCCTCATGTTGCAGATGAAGTGGTGATCGCAAATGTTGAAGTTTTAGATTTAGATTTTAACATGACATTAAATTTTGTACAAGGTTGTAACTTGAATGTCAAACTTTAATTCATCTACATTTTGTAAACATTTCCTCTATTTGTATAAACAGTTGTAAGTTTATGTAATGGAATGTGTTTGCAGTATCATATTGTATGTTAATGAAATGTGTCTATGTCCATCGACAGTAATAGGCGTGTTTATTATCCATGTCTGTGTGCACCGATAGTAATATGTGTATTGTTGTTATTATTGTCTGTGTACACCGACAATAATACTTGTGTTGTTGTAATTATTGTTCAAGTCCACTGCAATAATACTTGTGTCTTATTCCTATTATTGTCTGTGTGCACCGACAATAATACGTGTGTTGTTATTTTTGTCTGTGTGCACCGACAATAGTGTCTGTATAAGTACTTAATGTGTGGTATAACAAGTCTGTCACCTATAACAGTATCAAAATGCATAAACCATGATCCTTACATTACATCAAACCCAATGTCACATTCAAATTTAAATATAAAATTCATACATTTGCGCTTGGGACTTGCGGTCCAAGTTCACGAGTAGTAATATAAGTTGTCTTTAATCACACAAGTATAAAAATTGAAGACACGTTAAATTACATTACAACAAACTTAATGTCATGTTCAAATCCAAATCTAAAACTTCAACATCCGCTACCCCACTTCATCTCCAACTTATTTACAAGTGAAAAAGAAGCAATAAATGTCAATCAGTTTCTTCTTCAGACGCCAAAGTGGTATAGCAAACTGACATCTAACGTTCCACATGTTGGCGTAGTCACAACCTGATTTTAATGGTAATTGCAACAACAAATTCTCCGCAAACGCCATGACCATGACTCCACACTCTCTAGCGCTGTAACCACAACCAGTGTCGACAAAGTTAGCAATAAGAAGCGTACATACATTAATGTTGGTGTACACAGACAATAACATGCTATTTCACATACACTTACAAACATGCAGAAACACAAATGACTTTATCAATTCTAACTAAGATGCGTACAATTATATTACTAATGAAATTTATTTAAGATTATTGGAAAAACAAACTAAGACTCCAAAATTACGAGAAGTTGAATTTATGGCATATATGCAAAACAAGAACTTAGTATAAGACAAAAATCACAATGAAAAGTAGTAATCTTTCCATTTCAAAACTTTCATGCTTAACCTTGGCAACCACTATCAGACTATAGATTAAGGTCATAACATGGTCAAATAAAAACACACATGTCTTGAATCGTGAATAAATATTTAAAAGGTACTAGAAAATAAAGAGTTCTTATTTACCTTCAAAGTGTCCTTGAATTTCTCATTGTGCTTTGGAAACGGTAGCTTCTATCATTCATGTCTTCAGTATGGGAGCTATGTAGCTAATTACATAGCATTACTTGCAGAGATTCTACCACCCATTTTAAAAATGGAATCAAAATTATGGAACACTTAAGATGCTTATTTACATTGTGGGGAAGAACAATTGAAATTAAAATATAGACATTGAATGGCTGTTACAACATAGTATGCATGTAGTAGTATTTTAAAAACTCTCCAAACAAAAATACTTGACTTGTTTCCCCTTTTAATAAGGTTCCTTTATTAATCACAAATACAGAACTTACCAGTCAAAAGAAAGGAAATCTGAAATCAATTTTGATGGTTTGAAGCACTCAGTGATCACATCTCAAACAAAGCGCCTACCTTTACAAGATAATGTTTTCTCGGTGAACTAAGGGTTGACGGACCAAGTTATATATTGTTACCAAGTCATGAAACCAATACTAGTTAGCCAACTAGCTAGACCTAGGAACCAAAATTCATACTCTCGCACATATAAATCAAATACACCTTTCTTTTCCATTACTCACTTCCTAACATATATTTTTGTGCTACGAAGAAATACATTGGCATAAAGATACCTTTCTTCACAAACATCAAACAAAATAGAAACGATAAATTATAGCTTTCCATGACCTCGTCACTCTTGAAAGTTACATACATTTTAAGCACACCCATTTGAATTTTTTTCATACTTAACATAAAGTATTTTTATCTCCACACCTCTGTCACCATGATGTGTGTTTTCTCGCACTTAAAAAGATTGTAGAATAGTGGTTGAAAGTACGAGTATCGTCTCCACAGGGACGGACAAAAGGGAATTAAAGATTAACTAAATTCAGCGATTAAAAAGAAATAAAATAAATAAATGCAAGTGTGCGAGATTTGATTGGTGAATTAAAATTAAACTAATGCGAATTGAACGATTAAAATAAAAGTGGTTTCTTCTCAATTAACGACGAAGGGAATAGGAATTGATTCCGGGGTAACCAGATTTCTGGCAGATCAGGCCTAATTACATGAATTTAATTTAATTGAGCCTAGCTAATCATTACTAAGTTCTTACCGCTCTCGCGGCGTAGAGTACAATAATTTAGGAGACCAGGCTGATCTCTCATGCGACAGGATCCTAAATTATTGCCAAGACGAGCGAGCTTACGGCCCCTTAATCGCTACTAATCTCTTAGCGAACGATTAAGTGTGTGTGAATGTGTCCTAGAACAAATTAGATCTCTCTTAATTCATTCTACATGCAATTGTAATTCTAGCTGCAGTCTAGGTTACAAGAGATATCAATTAAATTATTCAAACACAAATTAAACGGCATTCATGCAATTAAACCGTCAAGAATCTAGCCATACATCATGATTAACCCCTTCATCAACCCCAAATCCCTAATTAAACTACTCACAATTCATAATTGAAGAATCAACAGAATTGAGATGAATAGAATAAATTGTCATTAATTAAAAAGATGAACTTACAAATAATCCCAGGGTCTTGGAAGAAAATAGCGTAAAAACGGTGTTAAATTCGTCCCTAGGCCTCTCCGTAATGTTCGTAACGTCAAAATATGGGTATGGGGATCTTATCTATACTAATATAAAAGCAAAAGATTTTTGGGGAATAGTGTTCCCTCCCAAAAATGTCAACATCAAACTTTAGTTAAAGTAATTGTAAAAATAATTAAATGTGTTGATTGACAGGGTAAAACAAAAAATTAATTGGCACTGTTCACACACACCAAAACAGATCGTGTGAATCCCGATAATTCCAGCAAGCCTAATTATTTTCATGGCCTTGATTCAAGTGGATTGAGCTACTTTTTTTTCTATTGGTTTAAGTGGGTGGTGTGAATAGTGACACAAACAAATCCTATTGGTTGCATAAGAGGTGCATGGAGGCAAAAGATCTTTTTGCTATTCCTATTGGTACAAAATCAGAAAAAGTAAAACTGCTACAGTACAAGGATAATTGCAGTCCACAGAATTGGAAATAGTACACCCGAAATTTATTTAAAATTTGGAAATAGTACACTCGAAATTTATTAAAAAATTGGAGTGGATAAGACTTGAAGTAAAAAGTGTTGTGTAAGCTCCATCGGCGTGCTTTGATGTAGGGCTTAGACCTCATATTTCTTGGGATATGTGAAACTTCTCAAGAAAACTTCCTATGCAAAGATCACTAACTTTTCACTATAAATACTTGCATCCCTCATATCAAATGTACATCCGTGATGGCTCGATCTTTTGCCTCTTCTCTTTCATTCCAGTTTTGAGCCTACAATATCATCACACGCATACACTGAAAGAAGAAAACCAAATGGCATACAACTTTAAAGGTACAAGCCAATGAAGAAAAAGTAAGAATATATGAGTGTGTACACACACATATATTGAAAGGAAAGCATCTACTGAAAGGAGAAAAGCAAGCATATATACAAAGAAGCACCTCTATGAAGCAACCAGTCTCTCTGAAACTAACCCCTCATGATAATTTGCAGCTCAAGCAAAGCCTGATAGATAGCTTCTATCCTCAACTCATTGCTTTCATTTCGGGAGACTATTAGCAGATTGAAAGATATACAACTTAGGCACAGTTTAGCTATGCCTAAGAAATCTATGTTTTAATTTTCCAAAAATTATGTTTCAGAAATCATTGTTTAGCCTAATACGGAGTATACAAAAGGGCAGGTTATTTGTTTTCTAATACTAATTTGAAATTATAACACTGAAAAAAGCTAACAATTCCGTTTATGAGTACAGATGGGGCATATAAGATTTATTTAGGATGACATATACGCATCATTTTTGAAACATAACAGTTATGTTACTGAGTGCTAGCAAAATCAAAATGTTTCCTGGAGTACAAGTCAACCTATAATTAAATCTGAGTCTTTCATATATACTACATAGTTTATAGAGAAAGAGTAAGATATGGAACTTTATAGAGCGTGGTGAAGACATCCAATTCATTGATTTCATTTCAGATCAGTTTTTAAGATTAAAATGTATACATACAGTTTGGGCAGATTTTAACTATGCATAGGAAATCATTATTTTCATTATTGAAAACTTATGATGTTACAAGATAAAAACACGCCAATTAGATTTAGCCAATCCCATATAATAGTTTGTTTGAATTGAATGCATGAGTGTAAACTATACTGCGTAAATATTTATAAAAGGGCAGGCTATTCGATTGTAAATATACGCTTGACATTTTAAATATTGAAATATACACTATTATAAAAATTCTGAAGACATATTAGGCATATTAGGTAGACTTTAACAACTTCATCTAAGTCACTCATTTCATGGTTTTTATAGGGATTTTCTGAGCAATTTCCTTGATACTCACACTAGCTTAGCTGCCAAAAAAAGAAACATAACCAATGGCAGACTTAATGTAGTAACAAAGGAGTATACTCAAAAAAATTGAGAATTACTGAACTTAAACTTACAAAGATCTTTAAAAAAATATTTAAAATGACTAATTTGACTAAGTTATACAGCATACTACGTAACACAGAACTTACATATTACTAATTTCAAAAGATTTAAACTTGCATAGCATATATGTAAAATGCACAACAAATCAGTATTAATGAAATAATCTACTCACATGAATACATAATGTATATATTTAAAGATCAAAACTTATCTTAGTTGATCAAAGGTATTATTGATCACAAGGTCCACAAGACCAAATAGTAAGGAGGATTTTAATACACATAAATAACATGTTTAAATAGTTAATAAAATAATACGGAGTACTTAGTATGAAATATGTTCACTGTAGTGAAATTTATATTAGAGAAACAGCCTAATATAAATTTTATATTAGGATTTTAAAAAAGGTAAATTTTATATTAGGATTTTAAAAAAGGTATATCTTTCGAATGTAGAGACTCTTAACTATTGAGATTTACTTAATGTAGTAATCATATTTAATGCTCTTTCAAGAATATTCCACAGTAGTATTTCAAACATTTAAATTGATAGTTTTTAAATTAAAAAAGTGAAACAAATTATTAGAATAATTACACCAGAATTACTAAATCTCCGACATACCAGGAATAATTTTGACGAACAGTTGTTCTTGAGTAGCCTCAGCCAGCGCCTCTCCGATTAGGATTTTTCTGAAATTTTAGATAGATTTCCGCCCATCGCCCTAGAAGAAAAAGTCTGTTCAACATTCAAATCAAAGAAAAGTAAATTGTAGGAATCATACCTTTAAAGTTTCTCTTATGCCGAGTATGTGAGAAGCTTCAGCGTAGTTATCGGCCGCCTTCCCTAGGATTGAACACATCTGTCTACTACCATCAAGAGAGAGAGTAGTACAGTATGGGGGAGGATGCCATGTTTGTAGGGTGTTGGTCATGGAGGTTTTCATCACTCGACTTTGCTATGGAAGTGGAGTTGGGTAAGGGAGATGCTCGAAAGGTGTAGAGGAAGAGCGTGGAGCGGTGGAGGCTTTTGGAGTTGGCTAAAGAATTTGTTCAGCCCTAGGTGAAGCATCATTTTGAATTTTGATGGCAGTGAGTGGGCTGGCCGTTTACAAGCCCAAAAAGATGATCCTTGCTATCCATCAGCCCACATCAATTGTACTATATTTACTATTTACTACGAGTATGTTTTTAATGAAGGGAAAATGGAAAGTAATAATCCAACCTTTTAGCGGTCTTCTTTTAATAGTCCCACATTTTCGTTATTCATGAATAATCAAACATTTGCACCTCATCTTCATTCACTGGTCTCCGACCGGTTGATGACCTGTTATTCCAAGTTATTTTCTTAATCTTTGCAAAATATTATCTTTGTGAAAGGTGGAATTTATGGTATAATAGTTTGCAGAGATAAAAAAATAACTCGGAATAGCAGATCGTCAACCGGTCGGGGACGAATGAATGAAGATGAGGTGCAAAAGTTGGATTATTCATGAATAACGAAAAGGTCGGACTATTAAAAGAAGACCGCTAAAAGGTTGGATTATTAATTTCCATTTTCCCTTTAATGAATTGATAATTTGGTTATGTTATAAATAAATAAAAATCAAAATCAAAATTAAGTATTTCCAAATTTTAAATTAGGTGATCAATTACATAAAGTCTTATAAGTAATTTTTCTCATTGTAAGAGTCATTTTGATAAAACCTAATTTGTTGTATTTGATTTAGAGCCCATTTGTTAACACTCAAATTGGCTCAATCGGTTGATTCTACTGAAATTTATTAAGTTCTGGCTGAAGTGGCTGAACACTGATTCTGCTGATTTATGAAGAAATTATAATTATAATATCTTTATTAATAAAAGAAAAGAAAATTTTCTTTTTTGAATAGTTAATAAAAATGATTCTCTACAGTAACTTGAATTATTAGAGTCAGAAAAAGTAAATTCAACCTTACTTTTTCTTATTATTACACAACTCAACGCACAAAGTCAAAAGTTACGTGTTTGATGAAAAAGTTATTGATAAGTCTGATAAACCAAAAAACATGGTTACCAAAAGTTACGTGTTTGATTGAAATGAGTGAGGCTCATCATAACTATGATATTTGATCACATCTTAGAAGGTGATGTTGGGCTTTCGCTTAGATTGGGAAAAGAGGCAGTTCCCTATAATGACTTCTTAAGTGATGAATGTTATTAAAAGTTAGTGACAATCGGTGTCTAGCATTGGTCTTTTATTAAAAAACATAATCAAGTCTTAGACGATTGTATGTCGCCCATTCCAGAGTTAAAAATCGCGCAGGTCTGAAATTTCTCATTAAAAACGAAGAAATGTTTTAGTGTAAAAAAACGAATAAATGTTCCATCATCTGTGATTATTACATTGTATCTCACTCTAATATTTATATATTGCAATTTCTTTTTACATATTATTTTTATGTATCACACATTATTAGTGTCAAATAAAAATTAAATAACTTATGAATAAATTCATGTCCATGCCCCATGCATCGCGTGGGTACCATGCTATTGAATGTCTTTGGATAGAATCTACCTATTGAATATGTTCCGAAAGTTATTGTGCTTAAATGATAGCATTACTTTTCATATACTGACTCAACTAACATTTTTCTCACAAATTCATATTTGAGTATTTGAGTATTGTTTAATAATGTCATAACGCACTTTCACATATTTGCACCCCCCCTGAATTGCTAATTTACCAGGGCAATTCGTGTAAACAATGCAATTCGTATAAATGCATAGTTACCATATTACTTAGGATATTTATACTTAGACTTATTTCAGTCTCAGACCAAATCAAACTTAAACAAACCAAACCAGACCATACTTGGATATTAGAAATAGTAGAAGCACATATTTGAACATTTTCGCACAAATTTAGATTCAAGTATAATTCAAGAATGACATAACACACTTTCACATATTTTACTCCCTTATTTTACCTATTTAAAGAGACAATTCGTCTAAAAATGCAAATTGTGTAAATTTAGTCACCTTATAACTTTTTTTGAATAAAAAATGCAATTCGTGTAAATTTAGTCATGGTATTACTTAGTCATTATAAATAATTTACCTTCAATTATTTTTTATAAACCTTTGAAAATGAAAAAAAAATGGCAAAATCATTTGCGCATCGCAAGGTGAATTACTAACAAAACATTTTACTAAAAGAAATGATTTTGACATAAGTTAGTACGAGCTAAAATGTGTTGATTCCTAAGCATTCCTATTAACAACTTCAAATTTTAGCACTCATTGTGGCGCATTGGTTTTGTTGTTGAAGATGCCCTTTTTAGTCATATTCAACTTTGTGTGGTTCGGTTAATGATAACCAATCAACATTATAGGACGTGATACATGCTATAAAAAATTTTATATAGTATATATAGTATAACTTTTTTAGTCATGTTCAATTAAAATTACAAGTTTAGTTTTATTTCAAAATAAATTTGATTAAAACTAACTACACATGTGGAATTTAACCAACTGCGCATCGCATGAGCGTTCAACGCATTTCCTCTAAGGTGGGACTCTTTCAATAGTACATGTATTGTGTAGTTATGTACATTTTTTAGGAAAGAAATCACCAACCGTGCGATGCTCGATCAGTCGATGAGATACAAATGTACTATGACTGTAGATACATTTCTGCGTGCGAGGCTACTTGACGCATATTTGGGTTTGAAATTCAATATAAAACCCCGGCAGTTGAACGTATGAGCTTCCATTTTCCGGAAGAACAAAGTGTTATCTTTCGCGATGATCAGCCTTTGGATTCACTGGTGTGAGTGCTGGACAAAAAATATTAATTCTTAGATTGTCCTTGACGTCATCCGATGCCAGCTTGCCTTTCAAATTTCATAGGCGACAACATCCTGTTATGACTTCGTATGCTATGACTATAAATAAAAGTCAAGGTCAATCTTTGTCCCGTGTTGGGTAGTTGTTGAAAAAATCGGCATTTACCCACGAACAGTTGTATGTTGCAGTATCAAGGGTTACCAATAATTGTGGTTTGAAAATTCTAATTGTTGATGAAGATGGAGGAACCACTAACAAAACTCGGAATGTTCTGTTCAAAGAAGTGTTCAACAATGTTTAAGTTTACATTAAATGCATATTTACAATGTTATTGTTGGAACGTATTGTTTTGTTGATGACAAACGACTAGTGTTACTTTTGGTTGTAAGTGACTACATGAAAAGAGTTTAAGTCGTGCTCTGGAACAAGCCGTAGAACTGGTCCGAGAACTGCACCGTAAATCCAAGATTGATTAATCCGGCTTGCTTAAAATATCTTTTCTCTCCATTTAATTTCGGATCTATCTTGCTAAATTAAAGAGAACCTTTTAAGCAAGAAAATAATCAATGATCATACAAAGAAAGGATTTTTTCTTTAAAGGAAAGTTATTTAAATCAAAGGCATTAATTAAGAGATATTTCTACAAAGCAAGTTTCCAAAATAATTGTTGTTATTCAAAATTCAAAAAGGATTTTCGTGCATATCTTCTCACAAGGAATGTTTCCTTAAGAAAAATGATTTCCTTCAATCAAATAAAAAGAATATCTTTTAATACCTATAAGGAAATATTTTTGAATGATTTCCATGCAAGAGGACCGAAATATATATGGAGATCCGAGCTATTAAAGATAGTACATCAAGTCCTGATCTTGCCCATCTAAGAAGACCGATCTCAAAGGAAAGAATCTGTTGAGTATGTAGTTTTATTAATGACTAACTATGCAGGTGGAACAGCGGACAGAACCGCTCTCAGTTCCATACGGAACGGAAGACAAAATTATTCTTAATTGTATTCTGTGTGAACGGTTGATTTACATGGTGTATGATTTAATTAATATGTGCTTTCCTTATATGAGTGCTTATACTTTGTCAAGAATATTATTTTAAGCAAAAATATATTTTCATGCATGATTTATTATTATAGCTTATTATTTTATGGAAAGAATCCTTAATTGATTAGCTAGTTGATTGTGCATACCTATTTAACAAATATTCTCCTGCATATTATTTGAAATATGATCCGTTGCATGCTTGCATAGTTTAAGTGAATAAATAACTTCCCTTGATATGTATTGATATATATCTTTGTGGAATTATTACTAAATGGTTGATCACATAATATGCTCTATACCTTTTTGACTTGCTCATGGTATGCACGTATCCTCCTGCTCCCATATATATGGTTGACCAAGGACCATCATAATTAAGAGCTAGAAGATCCTTAAATAAAAGGAAAGCATTTTGAATAATTTCAAGGCAAGTTCCTCAACCATTCAAGGAAAGAAGTGTCTCAACGGATCCATTCCTAGTAGACTATATAATCGAGATCAAGAAGAAGAAGCAGGGTGTGCTTGACCGAGAAAATATCAAGAGAGATACTCGAGAGAAATACAAAGTTCAAGGCACCTGAAACTGCTCCCGGAGTTCTAGACAGAGTTCTTATTCTCTTCCTATATTGTAATTGGGTTATTGAGGATTAGCTAAGTGTAGCTTCCTCGGGTTGGGTAACGTGTGTTGTGAGAGCTTTGTTGTAAAGCTGAGAGGCTCTCTACCCGCAAGGTAGAGAAGCGTAACTCTTCCTAGAGAGGATAGAGTTGGGGTGGCTCAAGGGTAGACTAGGAGAGTTTCCCTTGTAATCATTCAAAGGCTTTTTAGTGAAGTTGTTAAAATTCCTCCGAGGGAGGTCGAGGTTTTTTAATCCCTTTGAGCCAAGGGATTTTTCCTCGTTAAATCCTTGTGCACTTTACTATTTCGCAATACCCTTCACCCCGCACTAGAACTGGGCGAAAAACTGCCACGGTTCCACACACACAATTCACCCCCCCTCTTGTGTTGCTAACCGTTTTCATCAATTGGTATCAGAGCCGGTCTTCACCACATAGAGGTTAATACCTTGGGAAGAGATCCGGCAAAATGAATACGGTTGACCGATTGGAAGAAGGTTACTCGACTCAACGACCACCATTGTTCAATGGGAAATACTATCAGTTCTGGAAGAGTCGGATGGAGAACTTTATCAAAGCCGATAATTATCAGGTATGGAATGTGATAGAAGGTGGCGACAATGTCATCACAAAGCTAAACGGCGAAGGTAATGTTGTTCCTAAACCTAAATCTGAATTTACTACTGATGATTATCAAAAACTCGAGCATAATGCCCAAGCACTAAAATATTTGATTTGTGGACTTGGTCCTGCCGAACACAGCCGGGTTCTAGGATGCAAGTCTGCCAAACAAATGTGGGATTTGCTCGAGGTTACTCATGAAGGTACCTCACGTGTAAAAAAATCTAAAATTGACATATTTATGCGTAATTACGAATTATTCGTAATGAAGCCTGGAGAGTCAATTAAGGATATGATTACACGTTTTACTAATATCATCAATGAGCTTTCAGCCCTTGGAAAGGAAATTACTGTGGAAGATCAAGTGAGAAAAATTTTGAGAAGCTTGCCCTCGGTATGGAAGCCTAAGACCACGGCTATTGAGGAAGCAAAGGACCTATCCACCATGACTCTTGAAGACTTGACCGGTTCACTCTTGACATATGAGTTAGGGCTTCAAGAAGAGCAAGACGCTGAGACTGTAAGGCGAGAGAGAGGAATTGCTCTAAAAGCTCGAGAAGAGGAGGAAGAATCCGAAAGTGAATCGGAAGATGAGATGAGCATATTTGCTAGACAATTCGGGAAGATGTACCGACGGTTCAAGAACAACCGGAACAAACAAGGTAAAAATAACTTTCAATCTTTTAATAACCAAGGCTGTTTTGTTTGTGGTTCCCTTGAGCACAGGGCTAAAGACTGTTCACAAAAGAAAAATGACTGGACCTACGACAAGAACAAGTCCAGTTCTAACCGGAGGTCCAGCAAAGACAAAGGGTTCAAAAGAGATCTCAAAAGGGCAATGATGGCAGCATGGGGAGACTCATCCGATGACGAAGAAGAGGAGAGTGATAAGAACTCTAACCATACAGGTCTATGTCTTATGGCACACTCCGACGAGGAATCCGACCAAGAGAGCATCGAGGTAAACTTTGAAAATTTTCTATCTAAGTTTGACTCTCTATCCAAAACCAAAGCCCGGAAAATTTTCAAAAGATTGACTATTGAGCTTAATCAAAACCTTTCTGAAAATGATCATCTTAAATCACAAATCACTGAGCTTGAGTCTAAACTCGAGGAAGCCACGAGAGCCAAGATAAGGCTTGAAACAAAAGTGGGAGAGTTAATAGATGAAAGGCTTAAGTACAGTGAAGTGGTTTTAGAACAAGATCAAATCATTTGCTCTCTTAAGCTCGATAGTATGAACAAACAAGTTAATCATGATGAAAAACTTCTCTCAAAAATTCCGAGCGTTGGTACTTTGATTGATCATCTTCATCGTCTTGTTGCCGAGTGTACAAATTTTAAAAATAGACCGGAATACCAAGCATATAGTGCTACGAACAAAACCAGGTCTAGACCTTATTCTGGAACTGGTCCCCCTCGGCACAATAAGAAGGAAAACGAGACTGCTGGTCTCGGTTATATTCCAAGGAACACTCAACCTAATAAAAAACATGATTTTCAGAACCGATCCTTTAATGGAAATAGAACCAGAGGACAACCCAGTTCTAGACCATATCAACAACCACCTAGAACTGGACCAAACTGGTTCGATAGACTGGTTCAGAGGCACAAAAACGGTTATGGACAAACGCCAAACCGAACTTTTCATAAGAAAACAAGAGGCTTTTATGGTAAGTGGAAACCTAAATACGTTGATACCTATGACAACCGAGTTTGCATGCATTGTGGCAAAATCGGGCATCTTCGGTATCAATGTCACTCTCGACAAAAGACCTTAGAAAGATGTTTTGACTATGTTCGATATCCATCCTCAAACAAATACAAAATGGAACCCAAGCAAGTCTGGGTTCCACGGACTAACCCGTGATTCAGGAACAGCGCCAAGTGAGGGGGAACAATCACTGGTTCCTTGACAGTGGTTGTTCTAAGCACAGGACTGGAGACTCATCTTTATTCCTCTCACTTCGGCCATTTAGTGGTGGGAAGGTGATATTTGGAGACAAAGGCAAAGGAGAAATTGTAGCCGTGGGAAAAACCGGAAAATCACCCAACCATTCAATTGATTTTTTTTAAGGTTTTAAGTTCAATTTGCTAAGTATCTTTCAATTCTGTGACAAAGGTAACAATGTTATTTTTAATAAAGAGTATGTGCTTATAATTGTTGATGATTTCTCAAGACATACTTGGACTATCTTTCTTGATAGTGAGAAAGATACTTTTAATGAGTTTGTTGTTTTTTGTAAGAAAAGTTGAGCATCAAACAGGGCAGCAATTAATTAAGACTCGTTCGGATCATGGGACCGAATTTGACATTAAGCTCCTTGATACATTCTGCCAAGAACAAGGGATAGACCACAACTTCACTGCTCTTAGAACGCCTCAACAAAATGGGGTGGTTGAACGGAAGAAAAGAACACTGAAGGATATGACTAGAACTATGTCAATCTCTAGCGCAAAGAATTTTTGGGCAGAAGCTCTAAACACGGAGATTGCACCAATTCCATGAGCAAGGGGGAACTAATCATGAAACTAATCGCCATAAGGAGATAGAAGCAGGAACTGACGATAACGTGCTTAGAACTGAGGATATCCACTGCCAACCAGACTGAAGAACAGGCAGATCCAGTTCCAGACGACTCGTAGGAAATTGAAGACTTCAAATGCTCATAGAGGATGGAAACTTCATCAATCACATCCTTTGGATAACCTCTTGATTAACCTAAATCAGGGAGTAACTACTAGATCTAAACTTAGAAATTTTTATTCCTTCTTTGCTTATCTATCACTTATAGAACCGGAGAACCATGAAGTGGCTCTCTCCGAAACTGACTGGTTCTAGCAATGCAGGAAGAACTAAATCAGTTCGAGAGAAATAAAGTGTGGCATCTAGAACCGAGACCCAAGAACAAGACCAAGATAGGTCTCAAATGGGTATTCAAGAACAAGCTTGATGAACATGAACAAATATGGATGGAACTTGGGTTCATCAAGGCATGAACTATCTTTCCTAAATTTATCTTTTATCTTTTATCTTTCAAGCTATTTATTGTTTTGTTGGTGACAAAAGGGGGAAGAATATGTGCCCTATGTGTTCTATGCTCGATACTTTGGCCTTATTCATTATGAAACTAACTTTAGGGCACCAAGTGTTTGTCATCAACAAAAAGGGGGAATTTGTTGGAACGTATTGTTTTGTTGATGACAAACGACTAGTGTTACTTTTGGTTGTAAGTGACTACATGAAAAGAGTTTAAGTCGTGCTCTGGAACAAGCCGTAGAACTGGTCCGAGAACTGCACCGTAAATCCAAGATTGATTAATCCGGTTTGCTTAAAATATCTTTTCTCTCCATTTAATTTCGGATCTATCTTGCTAAATTAAAGAGAACCTTTTAAGCAAGAAAATAATCAATGATCATACAAAGAAAGGATTTTTTCTTTAAAGGAAAGTTATTTAAATCAAAGGCATTAATTAAGAGATATTTCTACAAAGCAAGTTTCCAAAATAATTGTTGTTATTCAAAATTCAAAAAGGATTTTCGTGCATATCTTCTCACAAGGAATGTTTCCTTAAGAAAAATGATTTCCTTCAATCAAATAAAAAGAATATCTTTTAATACCTATAAGGAAATATTTTTGAATGATTTCCATGCAAGAGGACCGAAATATATATGGAGATCCGAGCTATTAAAGATAGTACATCAAGTCCTGATCTTGCCCATCTAAGAAGACCGATCTCAAAGGAAAGAATCTGTTGAGTATGTAGTTTTATTAATGACTAACTATGCAGGTGGAACAGCGGACAGAACCGCTCTCAGTTCCATACGGAACGGAAGACAAAATTATTCTTAATTGTATTCTGTGTGAACGGTTGATTTACATGGTGTATGATTTAATTAATATGTGCTTTCCTTATATGAGTGCTTATACTTTGTCAAGAATATTATTTTAAGCAAAAATATATTTTCATGCATGATTTATTATTATAGCTTATTATTTTATGGAAAGAATCCTTAATTGATTAGCTAGTTGATTGTGCATACCTATTTAACAAATATTCTCCTGCATATTATTTGAAATATGATCCGTTGCATGCTTGCATAGTTTAAGTGAATAAATAACTTCCCTTGATATGTATTGATATATATCTTTGTGGAATTATTACTAAATGGTTGATCACATAATATGCTCTATACCTTTTTGACTTGCTCATGGTATGCACGTATCCTCCTGCTCCCATATATATGGTTGACCAAGGACCATCATAATTAAGAGCTAGAAGATCCTTAAATAAAAGGAAAGCATTTTGAATAATTTCAAGGCAAGTTCCTCAACCATTCAAGGAAAGAAGTGTCTCAACGGATCCATTCCTAGTAGACTATATAATCGAGATCAAGAAGAAGAAGCAGGGTGTGCTTGACCGAGAAAATATCAAGAGAGATACTCGAGAGAAATACAAAGTTCAAGGCACCTGAAACTGCTCCCGGAGTTCTAGACAGAGTTCTTATTCTCTTCCTATATTGTAATTGGGTTATTGAGGATTAGCTAAGTGTAGCTTCCTCGGGTTGGGTAACGTGTGTTGTGAGAGCTTTGTTGTAAAGCTGAGAGGCTCTCTACCCGCAAGGTAGAGAAGCGTAACTCTTCCTAGAGAGGATAGAGTTGGGGTGGCTCAAGGGTAGACTAGGAGAGTTTCCCTTGTAATCATTCAAAGGCTTTTTAGTGAAGTTGTTAAAATTCCTCCGAGGGAGGTCGAGGTTTTTTAATCCCTTTGAGCCAAGGGATTTTTCCTCGTTAAATCCTTGTGCACTTTACTATTTCGCAATACCCTTCACCCCGCACTAGAACTGGGCGAAAAACTGCCACGGTTCCACACACACAATTCACCCCCCCTCTTGTGTTGCTAACCGTTTTCATCAGTTTTGTTATGGAAGTGAGTGCCCCTATCACTTATTAGAATGCGCGGGACTCCAAACCTTGAGAAGATGCGGGTTTTGATGAAGTCCGCTACTACTTTGGCGTCATCGGTCTTTGTGGCTTTTGCTTCCACCCATTTTGAGACGTAGTCTACCGCCAAGAGGATGTATAGATTTCCGTGGGAGTTAGGAAAAGGTCCCATGAAATCTATTCCCCACACATCAAAGATCTCTACATAGAGCATAGGAACTTGCGGCATCTCATGTTTTCGAGAGATGTTGCCCATGCGTTGGCAATTGTCACAAGATTGACAAAAGACATGGGCATCCCGAAATAAGCTTGGCCACCAAAAACCGCATTCTAGTACCTTCATGGCCGTTCGTTTTCCTCCAAAGTGGCCACCACATGCGTGTGAGTGACAAAAGGCAAGAATGGATGCTATCTCTGTCTCGGGGATGCATCTTCTAATGACTTGATCTTTGCAATGTTTCCACAAGTATGGTTCATCCCATACGTATTGTTTTGCATCGTGTTGGAGCTTCTCTCTTTGAGCTTTTGAGAAGCTTGGTGGAAACCTGTTTAGAACAAGGAAATTAACAATGTGAGCGTACCAAGGGCGAATTTCCTTAAGAGAGAAAAGAGTCTCATCGGGAAATTCCCCTCGGATATCATCTTTGACATGATCATTTCCTTCATCAAGGACTAAACGGCTCAAGTGATCGGCCACCAAGTTCTCCATGCCTTTTTTGTCTTTGATCTCAACGTCAAACTCGCTCAAGAGTAGTATCCACCGAATCAACCTTGGTTTGGCCTCCTTCTTTGTCATTAAGAATCTAAGAGCCGCATGATCGGTGTAAATGATCACTTTGGTTCCAAGTAAGTATGACCGGAATTTTTCAAGTGCGTAGACGACGGCCAACATTTCTTTTTCGGTGGTGGCGTAGTTGCGTTGAGCATCATTGAGTGTGGTGGATGCATAGTAAATCACATGAGAAGCTCTTCCCACTTTTTGGCCCAAGACGGCCCCGACCGCATAGTCGCTAGCATCACACATGATCTCAAATGGGAGAGACCAGTCGGGAGCTTGGATGATAGGTGCGGTTACTAGCTTTTCCTTCAATGTATTGAAGGCCTTCTTGCATTCTTCGGAGAAGATGAATTCCACCTCCTTTTGCAAAAGAGTGCATAAAGGAGATGCAATCTTTGAGAAATCTTTGATGAATCTCCGGTAGAAACCTGCATGTCCAAGGAATGACCGTATCTCCCTAACGGTGGTAGGATAAGGGAGTGATTGGATGACTTCAACTTTGGCCTTGTCAACCTCTATCCCTTTGGAAGAGATTACATGGCCTAGAACAATTCCTTCTTCCACCATGAAGTGGCATTTTTCAGAATTCAAAACAAGGTTTGATTCTAAACAACTTTTGAGTACAAGGGAGAGATGATATAAGCATGAATCAAATGAGTCCCCATGGATTGTGAAGTCATCCATGAAAACTTCCATAAAAAGCTCAACATACTCGGAGAATATGCTCATCATGCATCTTTGGAAGGTGGCGGGTGCGTTGCAAAGTCCGAATGGCATACGTCGATAGGCAAAAGTGCCAAATGGACAAGTGAATGTTGTCTTCTCTTGATCTTCAGGGGCTATGGGCACTTGAAAGTACCCGGAATAGCCATCAAGGAAGCAATAGAATTTATGCCCTGCAAGTCTCTCAAGCATTTGATCAATGAAGGGTAAAGGAAAGAAATCCTTTCTAGTTACCGCGTTGAGGCGACGGTAATCTATACATACCCTCCATCCATTTTGAATTCGGGTGGGCATAAGTTCTCCATGTTTGTTCTCCACCACCGTGACTCCGGTCTTCTTGGGAACAACTTGGGTTGGACTAACCCACTTGCTATCGGATATGGGGAAGATTATCCCCATTTGGAGAAGCTTGATGACCTCCTTTTTTACCACCTCCATCATAGGTGGGTTCAATCTTCGTTGCGGTTGGCGTACCGGTTTTGCGTCATCCTCCATCAAAATGCGGTGCATGCATGTAGATGGACTAATGCCTTTGATGTCGGCTATAGTCCATCCAATTGCAAGTTTGTGCTCTTTAAGCACCGCAATCAATTTCTCTTCTTGATCTCCGGTCAATTTGTTTGAGATTATGACTGGCAAGGTTTCTTTTTCGCCCAAAAACACATATTTCAAGTGCTTTGGGAGTGACTTTATCTCAACATCGGGGGCCTGCACAATGGAAGGTAAAGGCTTTTCCTCGGGGATGGTTAGTGGGAATGCTCTTGACCCCGGTGGCATAAGTGGAAGTTGGAAGTGGTTATCCAACTCCACCATCATGGCTTGTATATTGGGGGTCAAAGTAAGTTCTAAGGAATTTTCCCCGAGGTCATTTTCAATCACACTGAGTAGCTCATCCTCCCCATTCATTTCAAAAGTGTTTTGCACAAGGGGATCTATAATATCAATGGCAAATAGAGAATGATTTTCATTTGGGTATTTCATGGAGTCATAAATATTGAATTCAACTTTATCTCCATCAAATTCCATAGTTAAAGATCCGCTAAAAACATCAATTTTAGCTCTAGCGGTCTTTAAAAATGGCCTTCCTAAAAGGATAGGAACCGCATTCTTATCATTTTCCATTTCTAAAACATAAAAGTCGGCGGGAAAGATCAAATTGTCTACCATAACTAGTACGTCTTCGACAATACCTTTAGGGTAGGCATTTGATCTATCCGCAAGTTGAATAACTACTCCGGTTTCATTTAGAGGGCCAAGTTCAAGTGATTTATACAAAGAGTAAGGGATGACATTAATTGATGCCCCCAAGTCTAACATGGCTTTTGAAAACGTAGTACCTCCCAACTTACAAGGTATAGTGAACATGCCCGGGTCATTGTATTTCTTTGGAAGTTTCTTTTGAAAGACCGCGGAAACACGTTACTAACTTGAACTTTCTGTTTCCCATTGAGTCTATGCTTCCTTTTTATTGTGCATAACTCCTTGAAAAATTTTGCAAATCTAGGAACACCTTTTATTAAGTTGAGAAGAGGAATATTTACCTCACATTTGGAGAATGTCTCATAGATGTCCTTATCTTTTTCCACCCTTTTCGTTTCCCTTAGAGCTTCGGGAAACGGTGCTTCCACTTCATGAATAACCGGGGGTGGAGTTGAAATGTGAGCTTCCTCTTCCTCCGGTTGAGCTTTCTCCACAAGCTCTTCTTCCTCTTCCTCGCCAATGTGGCTTTTGGCTTTCTCTTTGGCAATCACCAATTCTTTGCCACTCCTCAATGTAACAGCATGGGCTTGTTGCCTAGGATTCGGCTCCGTTTGAGATGGAAGCTTTGTTGAATCCTTGGCTTCAAGCCTACTCACCGCACTTGAGATTTGGCTCATTTGATTCTCAAGGTTTTGGATGCTTGATTTTGTCTCATGTTGGAATTGAACCATATTTTGTTGCATGGTTGAGACATTAGAGGTGAGTGCTCGGATCATGTCTTCGGTGGACATAGTTGAGCCTTGGCCTTGGGGTTTAGAGTACGGTTGTTTATTTGGAGGGAATTGATTTGGTGGAGGGTTATTTTGTTGTGGGTTTCCTTGCGGATTCCCATAACGAAGATTGGGGTGATCTCTAAACCCAGGGTGATAAGTGTTGCCGTAAGAATCATACCTCTTTTGGTTTGGGAACCCCAAAGCGTTGACTTGCTCGGGATTTTCTTCTTGAAGGGTCGGGCACGCATCGGTGGGGTGACCTTGTTGTGTGCAGATGCCGCAGACCTTGACTTCGTGGGTCTTGGAATTTAAAAGAAAATCCTTAACCAAAGAAGTCAAGCCGGCAACTTGACTTTCTAGAGACGATGTTGATTCGGCCGCCATAACTCTTTTTGTTGATGTCCGCCCGTTGTGATATCTACAATTCTCGGCCAACTCCGAGATGAGATTCATAGCTTGAGAGGGAGTCTTGTTAACGATTCCCCCTCCACATGCGGCGTTGATCATTCGTCTATCATCATTGCAAAGACCATCATAAAAGTATAGAATGAGGTCTTGCTCCGAGTAGCCGTGGTATGGACACCTTGCGCAAAGTTTCTTGAATCGTTCCCAATATTCATAGAACGATTCATCATCATTTTGCTCCACATTGCTGATTTGCTTTTTGAGAGATGAGGAGACAGAGGCGGGATAGTACCTTTCAAGGAAAGCCTTTTTCATTGCCGCCCAGGTGTCTATACTTCCCGAAGGAAGATAGAACAGCCAATCCTTTGCGGTGTCCTTGAGTGAGAATGGGAAAGCCCGCAGTTTGATTTGCTCTTCGGTGACTCCATTAGGACACATGCTTGTGCATACGACATGGAATTCCGAGAGGTGTTTATTTGGATCCTCCCCTCGTAAGCCATGGAAGGATGGCAAAAGATGAATGAGCCCAGATTTCAGCTCAAATGTATTACCCTCGTTGAGTGTAGGGAAGGTAATACATAACGGTTGTTGATTCAAGTTCGGAGCTGTGAGCTCCCTCAAGGTTCTTGTTTCTTGAGCCATAGTGATTGGCTCTTCAAATTCGCTAGAATTGGAGCTAGCGTTTGAGGTTTCCTCCGAGGGTATGTGCGGAATTAAATTTCTCAACCTCTCGAAGGCTTGTTCTATTTCAGGATTTGCTTGATAAGTGATTTCGTTTATAGAACGATACCGGACCATATACTTCACAAAACTCAGAAATAGAAAAATAAGAACCCTTTATATTCTTGGTTAATTATTATTTTTTTTTTTTTGATTTTTCTTGAAACAAAATAAAAAGAAAGATAATTGCCTTTCCCCGGCAACGGCGCCAAATTTGACGTGCACTTTGTCGCGGTGTGCACTCAAAATAATAATACAATACAACAATTATACGTAGTATAATGAAGTAAGGTTCGTATCCACAGGGAAAGGAATATTTCTCTTTTTAATTAACTAGTAACAAAAGGGGGGGTTTAGGTTTGAGTGATTTAATTTAATTAAATACGAAGATGAACGAGTTATGTGGTTTAATTAATGAGAAGGAGACTTGGTTTTGCTTTTATCCACTTAATGAAATGTTCGTCGATCCCGGTTATATCTTTAACTATCTTCCTCTCGAATACTCAGTCGAGGAGTATATCCAATTCATCGAGGGTAGTTATTAATAACGAGACGCGTTCATTAATAAAACTTACTACCGAGTCAATATAGAACACGCGCCGTATATTTACTTGATAGTAGCAATAAAATCAAGATGAAAACGATTGAGATTGATAACCTCAACACAAGCGGTTTATCGGTTTAATCAATATAATTAATTCCCCTTGGCTTACTAACCATGAGACGCATGCATTAGCAACCCAAGTTTACTACCGTGAAAGGACCGAGTTAATAACAAGCGTATTAATCGACCGATTCTAGTATTAATCAATATATGAAACAAAACTAGTTGATCCTTTAAGTATTGCTCAAAATATTGACATGTAATAGGAATAGGAAATAATTAATACTCAAGGAAGAAGATCAAAGAAAATAACTCACAACTTACAATTCATTAAGCTTCAAAGTAGCAAAACCAAGATGGAAGAGTTTAGCTCCTCATTTGGAGACTAAACATGATGAAAAATATAAAGAAAGAACTTGTCTAAACTGAGCTAAGAAGTATATGTGAATTGGTACACTTCTTGTGGAGGAAATGGGGTGTATTTATAGGCTTTTTAGGCTTGCAGGGTCGTGTACCCGATCGGGTTTTCAGCCCACTCGATCGGGTACCATATGTGGCTTCGGCGAAGCTGAAAAATGGGGTCATACCCGATCGGGTCTGTCGGTCACCCGATCGGGTATGGACACCCGAACGTGTTAAAATCTTCCCGCATGATGCCTTGTTCCCGGATTTGATTTGATTCGAAATTTCAGAAGGGTACCCGACCGGGTATAGGTCATACCCGATCGGGTACAGACCAAAAACGAGATCTTCAATCTTTTTCTTGCATTCTTGCACCTTCCTTGTACTGGTGATGTTCTCCAAAGTGTATTTGGACCTGTTTGAGCTCAGAATAAACCTAATCTAAACATATTACAAATATTTTACAAACTAAACTATTTACACCAAAAGTGTGTAATTTCCAAAGTAACAATCACTCGAAACTAATTAAAAGCACAAATTTAAATATGGAAATTACACGAATGTCACCGCCGGTCAGAGCGGCGCTGACAATAATAGTCACGGTCAGACCCGTGACTATGACCGTGACTATTTTCAAAATTTGAAACTAGTCACGGTCATAGTCACGGGTCTGACCGTGACTATTCCGATTAAAGGCGTCTCTGACCGTCGGCACTGACATCGTCAATTACGAAGGGTTTAGTCACGGTCAGGACCGTGACTATGACCGTGACTAAAAAATTATATAAAAAAAACACTTAGCGTTTTTTTTAAAAAGCTACGCACCCAAACTCCGAAACCCTAACTTCCTCTTCCTTCTCTCTTCCCTCTCTTCCAGTTTAGATTGTGCCGCCGCCGCCTAGCCGTCGCCGCCTCGCCGTCGCCGCCTAGCCGTCGCCGCCTAGCCGTCCGCCGTCAACGTCTAGTCGTCCGCCGTCGTCCTCCGGCCGCCTTCGTCCACCTTCTTCCGTCGGCCCTTCTTCAGTCAAGGTTATGTGTTCTGTTCATCTTATTTTGTAATATTTTGTTAGTACCCAATTTTGATAAGATTTTGATGATGCCACTATACTAAAAGTCATTATGCCCTGTGTTCTTACTAAATTAAGAATTGATCAGGTTCTCAAACTGTGACTAATTAACATGTACAATTTTTGTACCAAATAAATTTTTACTGGAAAATTAAAATGCAATAAGGTAAATTTTTACCTTAAAAGGATATTCAGATCCCACCAGTATAAATTTATTTAGTACATAAAATTATCAAGTCACATAATCAGCTGATCAAGAAATGACAATAAATTCAGTACCAAATAAATTTTACTGGAAACTAAAAATTACAATAAGGTAAAATTTGTTTACCTTAGAAGGAGACTTTGATCCTACCAGTACAAATTCATTTGGTACATAATATAATAGAACACGGCACAAACACACACACATACACTGCATGTGTATGATTGAAGACAAAGACAAGAAGAGCATTAAATGCTCAACAGTACGAAGACCAAAGAAGATGGGTCGAATCGTGAAGATTGATCCTTGACTTGATCTTCTAGCTACTAATCAGTGAAGACAAAGGAAGTTTCCATTATCAGCTCCAGCACAAGAGAACAAGAGTACACCTCATTCTGCGAATAGGATTGAATCCTCTCAACCAACGGAGGAGATCAACCTACTGGAGAAGCCTATAAAAGAAGGCATAGGCATGAATTCTAAAACCAAGTTTTTGAGTCTTCTAAGTAGAGTAATCACTCTAAGTATTCACGAGCTATCAAGCAAAAGAGAAAGTGCCAATTTAACTTTGCTCTCTGCTTAGACTCATGCTTCACTAAGCTCTAAGATTAGATTAACAACTGTCATATTTAAAGAGCTTAGTTCATAGTTGGAGATTAGAACTTTCTTGCAATCACAAGTTGTTGTAAACACTTAGGAGAACAGTTGTTCAGATCCTAAAGTGCAGTTAGATAGAAAAGAGTACCTTTTGAACCCCACTGGTTCAATAGAGAAAAGTCTAAGGACTGAGTAACCTTGAGTGGTGCTATACTCATTGTGAAAAACCTTCAATCTAGGCCTAAGTGTTGTAAAGGCTGGATTGACACTAAGTGTATTGGGATTAATACTTTAGTGAAATCCATCTGAAAGAGGGTGGGACTGGATGTAGGAGGATTACACCACCTCTGAACCAGGATACATCGTGTGTTGATTTTATGTTAGTTAACAAAGCACACAACCAACACTTCTCACAAAAAGATTGGAGTTTGCCAGCAGCATCCTAAGCAGTTGCCTTAACAGACCCAACTGCTTATCCTACTGCTTAATTACTCACTTTCTTTGAGACCTTTTTCACACAAGAAACGTGCACCAATATCACTCAAAGACCTATCAGATCTTTTTCAAGAATCCATTCTTAAATATAGCAGGTGCCTCAGCAGTCCCCTGGTGTCCACTCAACTGCTGAGCCCTCTGCTAATATACACTTGTTTCCGTTGAGTATCTCAATATCACTGGACCTTCATAACACTATCAACGAGGAGGTTGACCAAACTTCTCTCTGAAATTCACCCTCCAAACCAAGCAGGCACCTCAGCAGAGCCCTCATCACTACTCAACTGCTGAGACCACTGCTCCAGTAAACATTCTGATTACATATACTAGAGCACATTTTGAAAAGCCCTCATTATTCTTAGCAACATTTCATCATCACCTTCTTCATACACCCAATATTTCCTCAGCAGTCTCCTGCATTTCAGTTAACTGCCAACTCAGCAGTTGCCTCAGCAGTCGCCTACCCATCATCCAACTGCTAAGCCTACTGCCTTTCATAATCTGTTTAAACATCACCCAAACTAGAAAGTTATCGTACACTGAATTTCTAGAGGTTAAAAGACTTCCGCTGTGCATCTATTAATCTCCCAAAAGATTATAGATCTACTCATCTAGAAGGGAAAAATTGTTAAAGAAGAAAAAGCTATAAAAGTCTATTCACCCCCCCTCTAGACTTTTACCTCTATCCGGGACCATCAAGTGGTATCAGAGCAGTGTGTTCATAGAGTCAGTTTCTGACTATTTTTGAACCAAAGATCCAAAGCCAACTGCTTCCCTAAACTTTCTAAAAATGGATAACCAACTTTCCAAAAATCTCATGTTCAACCTGGACAAGTTTGATGATTGGAAAATCAGGATGAAAGCACATCTCAGTGCTTTGCATGATGAAATGCTGGAAGTGATCACTGATGGGCCTATCAAAATTATGAAAGTCATCACATCCAGAGCCACAGAAGGAACTGAAGATGTATACATTCCTAAACCAAAAATGGAATGGACAACTGAAGACAGGAAGAGGAACAATCTTGATAATGTTGCAAGAGATATTCTCTTCAAAGCAGTAGATGAGTCCATATTTCCTAGAATAAGGAAATGTGACACTGCAAAAGATGTCTGGGATGAACTAACCAAAATAGGTGCAGGAGATGAACAAGAGAAGGACAACAAGCTGACCATTGCTCACAAGAAGTTTGAAGACTTCAAAATGCTGCCAAATGAATCTATTCATGAGATGGAGTCTAGATTCTTGAAAATCATAGCAGAGGTCTCGGATCTGGGAAAAATTCTCTCCCAAAAGGAAACCTCTCTCAAAATCTTGAGAGGTCTGCCATCAAAGTGGGATATGAAGGTCACTGCTATGAGAGATAGCAGAGATCTAAGAACCTTGTCAACTGATAAACTGTTCAGTGATCTCAAAGCTTATGAATTCGAAATGAAAGAGATCAGAGAAGAGAAGGAAGATGAAATAAAGACACTAGCCTTAGTGTCTGAACCCAGCACATCAAAATCCTCTCAGAAATCACTCAATAATCTTCTCACTGATGAGCAATTTGCAATGTTCGTGAGAAAATTCAAAAGATTTATGAAGAAGGAAGGACCTGCTACAAAGAAACCATTCAGTAACTCACCTAGAAAGCAAGGGAGATTCCAATCAGGTGAGAACAATATTCTATGCTACAATTGTAGACAGCCTGGACACTACAAAAACGAGTGTCCTCTTCCATTGACACACAAGTATCAAGGGCAGCATACTAATGCTCAAAAGAATGGACACAAGGACTACAAAGGCAAACGTCAAGCCTTTGTAAGTGAAAAGAAAAAGGAGGAATCCCAATCTGAAGATGAAAGCAGCTCAAGTGATGAAAGCTCTTCATCAGAAAGCTCTGAGGAAGCACTTTTATGCCTGGGATCCTGGCAGGTGACTAAAGAAAACAGCAGTTGGCTCACTGAAGAGAACAGCAGGTGGCTCAGTGAACCTTCCACCAGCTCAAGTGAAAATAATGAAAGCTGCTCTCCCAAATGCCTAATGGCCAAGGACCACTACAATGATGTTGAGGTAACTTCCTGCTCTTCCTATGGCTCTAGTGATTCTGGACCAAACAATATCACACTAGAATCTTTGCTGCAAGATTTCCAAAAGGTCCAAAATCACCATGTTCTCTTAAGATCAGAAAATGATAGACTAAAACAAGACATAAAGGTTATTCATGCTAAATTGCTAAATGCCTTAACCAAAAATAATGTCTTAGAGGAAGAGAACAAAGAGCTGAAAAATAAAATGAATAACTTTAGTATGGAAAGTAAGAATTGTAATCCTACTGCTAAAGTTATTCTAAATAGGAAGAGAAGAGGTCTCGGCTATGTATCCCCCACCAAACTCACTCAAAGTTCACCCTTCAAAAACCATCAACAAAATACAAGAAAGCTAACCTACAAAAAAATCCACTCCCCAAATGTTCCCACAAGAAGGAACCAACCTGCTCCCAAACCAAAGCTCAAACCCCTGTATAAATCAACATCTCCTAACCATCAACACACAAGAACCCGTTGGCAACCAACAAATAAGACCAACCACAGCCAAAATACCAAGCAGACCCCTCAAACCAATGATCCATTTCCCACTTCAAGAAGGAAAAGGATTAATAAATACATAGCCATTCCATATGATTACTACACCTCAAATGGCTATAGACCCATCTGCTTAGGGTTAAGTGGTTCTAGATGGGCATGGATGCCTAAACTTGGACAAGGGAAGTTGCCCACTAACTTGTGGGCTACTGCCCAATCATGATGAATACAGGAAGGTGCTGGAGCAGTGGACTCACAAACATGGTACATAGACTCAGGCTGCTCCAGGCACATGACAGGCAGCAGGAGGCTCCTGTCTAACTATATTGCAAAGGAAGGACCCAAAGTAACATTTGGGAATGTGGAAAAACAAGGAGAAACCAAAGGAGCTGGTGACCTATCAATAAATGGACTTACAATCCAAAACATATCTTATGTTAAAGGATTAAAGTTCAATCTTATAAGCACAAGCCAGCTTTGTGATAATGGATATAGTGTGACATTCTCCAAAAACATCTGCTTGATCAAAGATGTCAAAAATAACAAAATTGTGCTATCTGGGAGAAGAAAGAAAGACATGTACATTGTTGACTGGAGCTCAGCCAAGGAAGGAGTCTGCTTAATGACAAAGGCAGACTCAAATATAAGTTGGGAATGGCACAACAAATTAAGTCATCTCAACTTCAAAACCATCAACAAACTGTCCAGAAAAGACTTGGTAAAAGGACTTCCAGAAATCAACTTCAAAAAGGATCACCTATGTGATGCATGTCAAAAAGGGAAGCAAACAAAGATATCATTCAGATCCAAAGAAGTTGAGTCATCTACTAGACCATTAAACCTATTGCACCTTGACTTGTTTGGACCAGTCGATCCAACAAGCTTAAGTGGCAAAAGGTACACTCTAGTGGTTGTTGATGACTATTCAAGGTTTACATGGACCTTATTTTTAAAGAAGAAAAATGAAACCGAGAAAAAGCTTCCTGAACTGATGAAACTCATTCAGAATGAGAGGAGCATCTCAATCCAGAAGATCCGATCTGATAGAGGTACTGAATTTCTAAATGCAATAGTGATTCAGTACTGTGAAGAAAATGGAATACACCATCAAACTTCAGCAGCAAGAACACCCCAACAGAATGGTGTTGCTGAAAGAAGAAACAGAACTCTCAAAGAAGCTGGAAGGACCATAATCGAAGCAGCAGGCTTGCCCAAAAGATTTTGGGCAGAGGCAATCAACACAGCTTGCTATACCCAAAATAGAAGTCTTATCCACAAGACTTACAAGAAGACTCCTTATGAGCTATGGAATGGAAGAAAGCCAAATATTGGTTACTTTCATGTGTTTGGATGTAAATGTTACATCCTAAACAATGGAAAAGACTATCTCAAGCCATTTGATCCCAAATCTGATGAAGGGATATTCCTGGGATACTCAACAACAAGCAAGGCATTCCGGATCCTCAACAAAAGAACTCTGGTAGTAGAAGAATCAATACATGTGGTGTTTGAAAATCACCCCACTGCTCAATTAAAAGATGAAGGTGAGTCATCCAAAACAAAGGTCACTGGAAAGGCTCCAAGCTGCCTTCCAAATAGCAATGTTCAAACAGATGGAAAGGCAGTTGACTCAAATAGCAGTCCACTGCCAGCAGGTGACTCACCAAATGACAACCTTCAATACACTCATGACATCCCTATTCTATCAGAGGATGTAGAAGAGGAAGATAACCAACAACATCAAACCAACACAACCACATCTGACATTAGATGGTTGAACAAACATCCTCCTCACCAAATCATTGGAAACCTCCATGAAGGGGTTCGTACCAGATCATCAGTCCAAAAAGATGCCATGTTCTCATGCTTTATTTCACAAACTGAACCAAAGAAAGTTGAGGAAGCACTCTCAGACTCTGATTGGATACAGGCCATGCAAGATGAACTTAATCAGTTTGAAAGAAATGATGTGTGGGAGTTAGTACCCAGACCTAATCATCAACATGTGATAGGAACCAAATGGGTATTCAGAAACAAGATGAATGAGGAGGGCATCATTATCAAAAACAAAGCAAGACTGGTAGCCAAAGGTTACTGCCAGGAAGAAGGAATAGATTTTGATGAAACTTTTGCTCCTGTTGCCAGACTTGAAGCAATAAGAATATTCCTTGCTTATGCTGCTCACAAGAAATTCACTGTCTACCAAATGGACGTAAAGAGTGCCTTCCTAAATGGCCTACTAGAAGAAGAAGTCTATGTGGAGCAGCCCCCTGGGTTTGAAATCAACAGAGAGAAAGATCAAGTCTATAAACTAAAGAAAGCTCTCTATGGACTCAAACAAGCTCCAAGAGCATGGTATGATACTCTCTCTCAATATTTAGTGAACAATGGATTCACTAAAGGCAAAATAGACAAGACTCTCTTCAAAATTGAAGAAGGTCCACACATACTGCTTGTCCAAATTTATGTTGATGACATAATATTTGGAAGCTCAAACCAAGCACTATGCAAGAAGTTTTCAACTCTCATGCAAAGCAAATTTGAAATGAGCATGATGGGAGAGCTGAACTATTTCTTGGGACTACAAGTAAAGCAGACTCCTCAGGGTATCTTCATCAATCAAGCCAAATACACTAGAGATCTCATGAAGAAATTCAAGGTTGAGAACAAGTCCACTGTGAAGATCCCTATGAACACTTCACAAGGTCTAACTCCTGATGAAGAAGGTAAAGATATTGACCCTACACTTTACAGAGGATTGATTGGATCCTTGTTATACCTTACAACTAGTAGGCCAGACATATCCTACTCAGTTGGGGTATGTGCAAGATTTCAATCCAAGCCAAAAGAAAGCCATCTTCTAGCAGCAAAGAAGATACTAAGATACCTCAAAGGCAATCCTAACTCTGGATTATGGTATCCAATAAATGGAGGGTTTGATCTATGTGGCTACTCAGACTCAGACTTTGCTGGATGCAAAATTGATAGAAAGAGCACTTCTGGAACTTGTCAATTGCTTGGAGGAAGACTAGTCTCATGGTTTAGCAAGAAGCAAAACTCAATTGCTACAAGCACAGCTGAAGCAGAATACATAGCAGCAGGCAGCTGCTGTGCTCAAATACTCTGGATAAAACAACAATTGAAGGACTATGGGGAAGAAACAAAGGAGATCAGCATACTTTGTGACAACACAAGTGCTATTGCAATCACTCATAATCCAGTATTCCACTCTAGAACCAAGCATATTGAGATCAAGCATCACTTCATCAGAGAACATGTTGAGAAGAAGACCATTAAACTCGAATACATTCCCACAGAGAAGCAGTTGGCTGACATATTCACCAAACCATTGAATGAGGCAAGGTTCAATGCATTAAGGCAAGAACTAGGGATGTTAGATGATCTTGATCAACCAAAGGATTGAACCCTCACCCATTTAGGGGGAACCTGACTCTTAAACTAAGAGAAAATCTTAGCCACCTGCTTCAGCAGCCTGCTGTTCCTTCAGCTGCTAGCTCAAGGAAATACACTCTCACACAGAGGGAATGAAGCAATAAGGTCCAAACAAAAGAATAACTAAGAGGATGGCTGAGCAGAAGTCTCCGCAGAGGTCTCAGCAGAGTACTCTGCTAAAGAATACAACTGCCAGCAGGAGGCTAGAAAGTACAGCAGCAGGCTCACACTTGGTACCTCTAAACTGAGGTATTCACCATATTAAAGATTACATATCAACACTTCAAAAACCTTGAAGGCATTTTTCAAAGCAGTGTACTGCCATCTTCACGAAATACACTCAAAGCAGCAGCCTGCTTCTCCGAGTGTAAATGCAATTAAGGCCATGAGTTAATGAGCCGCCTTCTCCAACGGCTATAACTCAACGGCTAGTTTCCGATAGAGAATAAATACTTCCTCCGTACACCAGTTTCACTCTCTCACTCTCTAAACTCTCAAAACTCTCACTATTGCTCTATACACTCTCAAATCACCAAACTGAATACCTCATACGTGCAACTCTTCCTCACTACTACAAGCTCTCAAAAGCTCTCTTCTTAAAAGCTATCAAAACTCCAAATTCCCTTCTTCTCACCTAATGGCATCCGTTGATATCATCTTGGAGTCCAAAAAGATCTTCACCGGATCAATTCTTGACACTGCAATCATCCTAAAAAAGGCAAATCATTCCAATCTAATGAAAGATCTTCTAAGGAAACTAGAGAGCACTGGCCTTCTCAAAATGGCAACCTACATCTATCCAAACTACTATCCCAGAATAGTAGCAGAGTTCTTTCTTAACTCCTCCAAAGACACACTCAAATCAAGCATCGAAGGCAAGCCTGTGGAAATCAAAGAAGAAGATGTCAAAGACTTGCTCTCACTTCCTGGAGATGAGTTCTCATTGGTTGAAGAATATGAGCTTGATGAGCAAACTTTCAAGGAAACAGCATTGATACCATCTGCGCAGAGTACTCAAACTCTCAAGCTCAAAACCAACAAAATGGTTCATGAGTATGCTCTTCTGCTCACCATACTCTACAAGTGCATTGACTCCAAAAACACAGCACTTGATGAACTCAACAAGAAGAGAGCTACTCCATTAGCAGCCATAATGTCAGGGTCTCCTCAAAACTGGTCCAGATATGTATTCAACCAGATGATCTCTTATGTCAACGACTTTCACAACAGAAAGAATGCTACAGCAATCCCTCATCTGGGATATGGATTTCTAATTGGAGAACTACTAAGGAAGAAAGGAGTAAACTGCTCAGTTAAAGTAGCAACAGACTGGAGAAAATTTCTCTTCCTCAAATCAATGCAAGGAACTCCAACTATTCCAAAAGAAGATGACTCCTTTCTTTCCAACGATCCACTCATGATCTCTTTCAAAATTGACACCAAAACCGCAAAAAGGATCAGATCCGGATGTCAAGAGGACAAAGCAAAGAAATCTAGAAGAACAACAAGAAATCTACAGGAAGAACTTGAAGAAGCAGCCTCCTCTATACCAATCATTCATGAAGAAGCAGCAGCAGCCTCCCCTCTCACCATCATTCAAGAAGAAGCTGAGCCCTCTTCCAACTCATCTAATGCAAGCAACAGCTCTGCCATACCCATCTCCACTCTCAGTCCAAGAATACAGCATCTGGTAGATCAACCAAATCCAATAGAAGAACAAACGGTCTTCCTATATGAGCAGATGGCTCCAACAGATGAGCAGGCAACTCAACAAAATGAGCAGATGGGTCCTCTAGACAAACAGGTACCTCACTCACTACCCATTGACTCCCCCAACCTAACTCCCCTCGAACAGCTGAATATAGAATTGGCAAGGGTTAAAGCTTGGAGACATTGGAAGCATTCTCGCATTCTTATGCAAGCTGAAACCCTATCAAACTTCATTGAGGAAGAAAACTTTGCTCTGGGATGGCTAGGCACTGAAGACATTGCAACTGCAACAAAACTTCACCACATCAACCTAGTCTACACCACCAAAAGAAGACAAATGCTAGGCAAAACATCCATCCAAGATGATGACTCAGATGATCTGGATGATGATGATGATGATGGTGATGCCCACAAAGGACCTCCCAGCAAACAAAGAGGTAAACAAATTATTTCCTCCTCCTCTTCTAGTGACAAAGAATTCAGAACAATCTTGGAGAAATCAAGATTGGAAACTCATGGAGGAGGAGAATCTTCTAAAGCTCCCCAGGAACAGATGACTGCTACTCAAGAGCCTCAACCAATGAACCTCAACATGAACTCCTATCAAGAGGATATCCCAGAGCAGGAACCTCCAACATCGAATCATCTCAAAGATCAAATTCTCCATGATGGAGAAGAGGACACCCCCACACTGGCAGAGGTCTTCATCAACGAAAGAAGGGCAACCATCAAATTCATCAGTAATGCTGAGGTGAGACTACACAAGCGGTTGATCAAAATGAAGAAGCATTTTGATGATCTCCTTGACTTAAGATTCACAGAGGTTCACAGGCACATCAGAAGCAACCTAATGATACAACAAGTGTTCAACTCTGAGCAAAAGGCTCAACTTCAGATTCAGCTTGCAAATCAACCTGCTCAGCTAGAGGCAATCCACAAAGCCCTCGCAGAACTTCGAGCTAAAGATGAGGAGCTAGAAAATCAAATTCTGACACTTCAACAAGCACAAGCAAGAGAAGATGCCTCTCATGCTGCAGCAGAGACCTCTGCTCAGGTATCTTCAATTCCTTGTCTTCCGCCTAATATTGAGCAGGCACTTCAACAGATACAAGAGCATGAGGCATACCTCAACAAGTTTCGAAATGAGGAATTCCCAGCGATGTACAAATTCTCCTACAACCTTCTCAAAGGACAGGAAGCTCATGCTCAATCATTTGAGCAACTCACAAATGACATAGCAGAGAACTTCAAAAAGCTTCATAAGTCCACTCAAGAAACATTCTGGAAGCAGGGGGCTGATATCCAACAACTGAGTCAAGAAGTGGAAACAACAAAAAGGATTCTGCAGAAAGTAGAAGAAGAAGTTCGAATAGACGTAAAAACCGACCTCATGGACATCAACAACACTCTCAATGCCATGTCTATCAAGGTCTATGGTATCCAGCCTACAAGAAGACATGAAGATCCAATATCAGATGAAGAAATTGAAGCCCTATTTCAGGATGTTGATGATGCCAAAAAGGGGGAAGGTACATCAGCAGGACTATCCCCCTCAGCAGGACCCCCCTCCAAAAGACAATTAGCCGCAAAGAAGGCAGCTGAGACAAGAAGGAAGAACAAAATGCTACAAGAAGAAGCTGAAATCAGAAAGAGGAAAGCAGAAGAGGCTAAAGCCAAAGAAGAAGCCAAGAAGAAAGAAGAAGACAGGCCACCTCAGTAAAACTTAATCATAAGTCCGAGAATGACTATAAACTACTGTAATAGCAAAACACTTGTAACTATTCTAATTTTAATAAAGAAAAATTCTTCCCTGCTTAGTATAGTTTTGGCATCATCAAAAAGGGGGAAATTGTTAGTACCCAATTTTGATAAGATTTTGATGATGCCACTATACTAAAAGTCATTATGCCCTGTGTTCTTACTAAATTAAGAATTGATCAGGTTCTCAAACTGTGACTAATTAACATGTACAATTTTTGTACCAAATAAATTTTTACTGGAAAATTAAAATGCAATAAGGTAAATTTTTACCTTAAAAGGATATTCAGATCCCACCAGTATAAATTTATTTAGTACATAAAATTATCAAGTCACATAATCAGCTGATCAAGAAATGACAATAAATTCAGTACCAAATAAATTTTACTGGAAACTAAAAATTACAATAAGGTAAAATTTGTTTACCTTAGAAGGAGACTTTGATCCTACCAGTACAAATTCATTTGGTACATAATATAATAGAACACGGCACAAACACACACACATACACTGCATGTGTATGATTGAAGACAAAGACAAGAAGAGCATTAAATGCTCAACAGTACGAAGACCAAAGAAGATGGGTCGAATCGTGAAGATTGATCCTTGACTTGATCTTCTAGCTACTAATCAGTGAAGACAAAGGAAGTTTCCATTATCAGCTCCAGCACAAGAGAACAAGAGTACACCTCATTCTGCGAATAGGATTGAATCCTCTCAACCAACGGAGGAGATCAACCTACTGGAGAAGCCTATAAAAGAAGGCATAGGCATGAATTCTAAAACCAAGTTTTTGAGTCTTCTAAGTAGAGTAATCACTCTAAGTATTCACGAGCTATCAAGCAAAAGAGAAAGTGCCAATTTAACTTTGCTCTCTGCTTAGACTCATGCTTCACTAAGCTCTAAGATTAGATTAACAACTGTCATATTTAAAGAGCTTAGTTCATAGTTGGAGATTAGAACTTTCTTGCAATCACAAGTTGTTGTAAACACTTAGGAGAACAGTTGTTCAGATCCTAAAGTGCAGTTAGATAGAAAAGAGTACCTTTTGAACCCCACTGGTTCAATAGAGAAAAGTCTAAGGACTGAGTAACCTTGAGTGGTGCTATACTCATTGTGAAAAACCTTCAATCTAGGCCTAAGTGTTGTAAAGGCTGGATTGACACTAAGTGTATTGGGATTAATACTTTAGTGAAATCCATCTGAAAGAGGGTGGGACTGGATGTAGGAGGATTACACCACCTCTGAACCAGGATACATCGTGTGTTGATTTTATGTTAGTTAACAAAGCACACAACCAACACTTCTCACAAAAAGATTGGAGTTTGCCAGCAGCATCCTAAGCAGTTGCCTTAACAGACCCAACTGCTTATCCTACTGCTTAATTACTCACTTTCTTTGAGACCTTTTTCACACAAGAAACGTGCACCAATATCACTCAAAGACCTATCAGATCTTTTTCAAGAATCCATTCTTAAATATAGCAGGTGCCTCAGCAGTCCCCTGGTGTCCACTCAACTGCTGAGCCCTCTGCTAATATACACTTGTTTCCGTTGAGTATCTCAATATCACTGGACCTTCATAACACTATCAACGAGGAGGTTGACCAAACTTCTCTCTGAAATTCACCCTCCAAACCAAGCAGGCACCTCAGCAGAGCCCTCATCACTACTCAACTGCTGAGACCACTGCTCCAGTAAACATTCTGATTACATATACTAGAGCACATTTTGAAAAGCCCTCATTATTCTTAGCAACATTTCATCATCACCTTCTTCATACACCCAATATTTCCTCAGCAGTCTCCTGCATTTCAGTTAACTGCCAACTCAGCAGTTGCCTCAGCAGTCGCCTACCCATCATCCAACTGCTAAGCCTACTGCCTTTCATAATCTGTTTAAACATCACCCAAACTAGAAAGTTATCGTACACTGAATTTCTAGAGGTTAAAAGACTTCCGCTGTGCATCTATTAATCTCCCAAAAGATTATAGATCTACTCATCTAGAAGGGAAAAATTGTTAAAGAAGAAAAAGCTATAAAAGTCTATTCACCCCCCCTCTAGACTTTTACCTCTATCCGGGACCATCATATTTGATTAAACTTCCAAAAATGCATGATTGTATACTTAAATGCATGATAAGATGCATGATTTTTAGTTTCATATCATTTTGTAATCTTCAAAAGTTGTATGTATGATTTATTATATGCATGATTTGTAGTTTTGCATGATTATTTCGTTTTATATGTTTCGTATGCATGATTAATATATGTTCAAATGTAGATTATTTTATGTTTAATATATGTTCATATGCATGATTAATATATTTTCGAACTAATGCGTGCTTATACAATTAGTATCATGTTAAACATATATGTTTAGTGTTTGATTTGCATGCCTCTCTATACATATGCACTACTTTAAATTTTATTTCCGAAAATATTTAATTTAGGTTAATATTTAAAAAAAAACTGTTTAAATAAATAGCCCCTCGTGTTAAATTTCCAAAAATAGTTTAACACGTTTAAATATAATTTCCGTAATATCCATTAACAAAATATTAAACATTTAAATTTAATCCCGAAAAAAACTGGACGAAACATTGTTTTTATAATTTATCTAAAAAAATCTGTTTTTATAAAAACTGTTTTTATAAAAACTGTTAATTAAAAACTGTTTTATTAAACAGATTTTTGTAAAAAACAGTTTTTGTAAAAACTGTTTTAATAAAAAGTGTTTTTATAAAAACTGTGTTTATAAAAACTGTTTTTATACAAACTGTTTTTATATAAACTGTTTTTATAATTTATCTAATAAAAACTGTTTTTATAAAAACTGTTTTTAATAAAAACTGTTTTTATACAAACTGTTTTAATATAAACTGTTTTTATAATTAATCTAATAAAAACTGTTTTTATAAAAACTGTTTTTAATAAAAACTGTTTTTATACAAACTGTTTTAATATAAACTGTTTTTATAATTTATCTAAAAAAACTGTTTTTACAAAAATTGATATATATAAACTGTTTTATATAAAATGTTTTATTAAACAGATTTTTGTAAAAAACAGTTTTTATAAAAACTGTTTTAATAAAAAGTGTTTTTATGAAAACTGTTTTTATTAAAACTGTGTTTATGAAAACTGTTTTTATACAAACTGTTTTTATATAAACTGTTTTTAAAATTAATCTAATAAAAACAGTTTTTATAAAAACTGTTTTTAATAAAAACTGTTTTTATACAAACTGTTTTAATATAAACTGTTTTTATAATTTATCTAAAAAAAACCGGTTTTACAAAAATTGATATATACAAACTGTTTTATATAAAATGTTTTATTAAACAGATTTTTGTAAAAAACAGTTTTTATAAAAACTGTTTTAATATAAAGTGTTTTTATAAAAACTGTATTTATAATAACTGTTTTTATAAAAACTGTTTTAATAAAAACTGTTTTAATAACAACTGTTTTAAAAACTCTTTTATTAAACAGATTATTTTTAAAAATAGTTTTTTGTAAAACTTGATTTAACAAACTGTTTTAAATTTATTTTAAAATGATATATCTAAAACATAAAAAAATGATCTCCTCTCATGTAAACTTTGCAAAAAGTTTAACATGTTACCTCCAAGTGCAATTTATTACCAAATTATTTAAGAACTTATTATGAAAAAATATGGACCCCTCATATTAAACTAAAAATAGTTTAATATGCTATACACCCTAACATATTATAAAATATACTAAAAATATTTAATATATTTTAGATGAGCAACGAACAATCGACCTCGGCTCCCCGCCCTAACTATGCGCCTATGTCCGAAGCGGAGCGCAACAATGATGGAGCTGTTTGGGTGACGCCTGCAGAAGTTCTTTTGTAAGTAGTTATGAAAAACCTTATTTTCAATAATTTTATATAATGTTAAATAATCAAACCAAATCTTATATAAATAAATACTATTAATTTTTTAAGTGACGAACACGTGTTCACGGGCATCAAAAACATCATCGGAGGACACTTTCTTGGCACTTGGGCCACACTGTCAGATGTTGACCCCAAGGTTCGCGAACTATGGTGGAACCTGTTCAAGGTAAAAATAAATGAATGTTCCCTTCCTGATTGTATTGGCCTAATATATACCTGGTGATTAATTAATCCAATTTGTTTTAATAAAGGCTCACTATCGTTGGACTCACGCAAACGGTGCCGATATTCTTAAAGCCTACAATGCTAGGATTTCGACCTGGCTTCGCGCCACTTTTAAACGTGCGCGAAAAAGTGGGAAAAAGCCTAGATGGGTTTCGGATGAAGTGTGGTCCAACCTTTGTCGCCACTGGTCTTCTGATCCGAAATTCTTGGCCAGAAGTGAATCCGGTAAGAAAAACCGGATGTCCGAGAAGGCCTTGGAGATGCAGTGGCACGGAGGTCGCAAATCTCAGAATGCCCATAAAGAAACTCTTGTAAGTGCTATTCAAAAAACCTTACAACATCACATTCCTTCATTATAAAAAATTTAATTTAAGTCTTTTTCACACCATTTAGGCTGGTCCTGAGAAGAAGAAGGTTGATGTTCTCCGGCTCGTCAAGCATTACTGGACGAAGCACGGCGAGGAATCCGAAGCCGATTTGCCACCCCGCCTCGCCGACTTCGAAGTATGTAACATCATATTTTGTTATTTAGTAACATTTCAAATCTAAGTATGTAGCATTTAAAAAATCTTTTTGAAAATGCAGACGAAGTACAACGAATCCCTCGACAGGCAGCGTGCGGCACGAGGCTTGACCCAGGAGGACGACCTCGATTCCGATGCGGATGATGAGGCGGCCCTTGAGGCGGCCGGGGTTTACAAGGGCCGGGTTCCGTGCTTGGGGGCTGAGGGGCAACGGATTTTGTATGATCGAAGCACCGGCGCTTCCTCTTCTCGGTCAAGGCGGGGAGAAGATCCCCGTATTGCCACAATGCAGCGTGAACTAGAGGAGCACGAACGGCGATGGGAGGAGCAGCGGAAAGCAGATGCTGCCACAAAAGCCCGGTTGGAGGAGATGGAACGGTACATGCGTGCCGGATTCCAGCCTCCGCAACAGCCTTTTCCTCCCCCGTACGTATTCCACCCTGAGCAAACTCCTCAAGTTCCGCACATGGGCGGTATGGGATTTTTCCCCAACTCCGGATATGGTGGCATGCCTATGATCTCCCCGAATTTCGGTTCTATGTCCTTTGATTTTGCGAGGTCATCCGGAGGAGGTAGTGGCACACCGAGCCACGGAGGCCGAGGAGCACCCCGAGGAGGACCCCGAGGAGCACCCCGAGGAGGAACCCGACCTGACCCTGAAGACCCCCCCGTGAACCCAGATGAGTTTCTTGTTGATGATGAAGAAGAAGAAGAAGAAGAAGAAAATCCCAATTTTTATCATAACGGAGTCCCACGGGACATGTAATCATCATACATTTATTATTTGTTGTATTTCAAAACTTTTAAAAGTTTGTCACAATATTTATTGAATTTGTTGTATGTCTTTGCTCTTAAAATGTATTTATTTTAAAAAAAATAGTATAATATTTTCAATAACTCATTTTTCCAAAAACATTTTGAAATTTAATTTGTAAACTTCCGTTTTTAAAAAAGTAATTTTTAAAAATATTTAAAAAAAAAAAACGAAAACTGGATTTTTTTTTTAAAAAAACAAAAAAAGTAGTCACGGGCTTATCCGTGACTATTATTAATCCGAAATTATTATTTTTTTAAATAAAAAACCAATTAGTCACGGTCGACACCCGTGACTAATTTCAAAAATTTAAATTACCGCCGCGGGCGGTCTTTTAAAAATTTTGAAAATTTGAAAGATTAGTCACGGTCCAAAGCCGTGACTACTAAATTTAATTTTTAAAAAAACTTAGTCACGGTTTCTGACCGTGACTAATACGCCGGAGTGGGGTTCCGGCGGCTATTATAGTCACGGCTACTGACCGTGACTAGTCCGTGACTAAATTTAGTCACGGTTCGTTGGACGTGACTTCAATTTAGTCACGCCCATTAAGTCACGGATTTAGTCACGGCCAGCGACCGTGACTACTTCATTTAGTCACGGAAAAATTGAACTGCTGTCCGTGACTAAGTCCGTGACTACGACCGTGTTTTTTTGTAGTGGTGAGATAAGTCACTTATTTGGCTTCAATAAAAAAATCAGTAATGCCAGCAAAAGACTTGCTATTTGCCAGTAATGGGTCACTGATTGAAGTTCTTGAGGCATACTCAGTAATTTACACATGTAGTATACACACATATATAATTAGGGTGGCTAGTAATTTGTGGGCCCTAGTTTATTTCCAATTTTGTGGGGCCTGAGGCAATGGCCTCTTTGCCTCATATAAAGGTTCGGCCCTGCCTCCGGGATAACCAGGGTAGAAGGGCCTCACGCCTTTACTTCATGTGATCTTTCTATTATGTTAAGATGAAATCTATATCTTAATATATTGAAGGTTTAAGTTTTGTAATTGCAAGTTTTTTTCCTTTGAGATTGTGTGGAGTGTTGATGAAAACATTGTGGCACAGGGGTTGTGGATTGGGTTGATATGTGGTCTGGCTTCTCAATCATGTGGTTTGTCGTTGCTAACTATTTTCACAAAGTGGGATAAAGTGGAGATATCCATTAACACTGCTAAAGAGAAAGCATTGCTTGCTTAACTAGAGCGTGAGGGTTCCTTGCTTATGCAGAGTAGAGGAGTTTTGTCATGGGGATTACCTTTATTTCTTTATGAGGATTTTGTAATCTGTAATTTAATTTCAGCCTCGTCTCTTCTGTAATGAATCCCTGTTGAGAACATGACATAAGTGTTGGGATTGAAAATTCTTCTATTCAATATCAAGAACAGAATTACAATAGGAGGAGCAATCTCTCACACTCAACTATTACAAAAAACTAATCCTCACCAATACACTTCTACTCTAAGTGTATTTTCACTCTTCACACACTTTTCTCACTTTCTAAACTGATACCAATAAACAACAATACAGTCCCTATTTATAGGTGTATATGGGAGACATGAGGAAGTTGCATCCAAGCTTCCATTCCCATTGCTATGGAGTGTCCTAGCTATCTCCAAGAAATCTTTCCCCATGTTCATTTGTTGGATAGCTCCTTCCTAGAAGGTGTGAGATGCCTCTTGGCAACTTCCAAGAAAGAAGGTGGAAATTCCTTACAAATCTCCCCCTCCACCTTTTTGTTTGTTTCTCTCATTCCTGTGGTGCTCGCTGGCTCCCCCTCGCTAGCAACAAGTATCCATTCGGATGTGGAATACTTTCTCTGTGGAACTATGCCTCGCATAGAACGTCGAACATGAGTACCTCGCTAGCAGATATACCTGCTGAGGTATATCATCATTGTGAGCATCATCATCACCTATTGAACCATCACTCTCTTGTTCAGTAGTATCATACATTTCCTCGTAGCTAAGAGAAATGTTTGATGATACACGCACTTCGTCTTCTGGAGTATGTTTTTGGCGGATTATTGGAGCACACCCATGAAACTCGTTTTCATGAAATACATCTCTGCTTCGTACAACTTTCTTCACTTCGGGATTCCACAACCGGTATCCGAATTCTTCATCACCATACCCGATGAAGATGCATGGGTTTGACTTGAGATCAAGCTTCTGTCTCAACTCCCTGGACACATGTGCAAATGCCTTGCACCCGAACACTTTCAAGTGAGAGTAAGAAACATCTCTTCTTGACCATTTCTTCTCTGGCACTTCAAAGTTTAAAGGAACAGAAGGTGGCCTGTTTATAAGATAACAAGCTGTCAGCACAGCTTCACCCCAGAATGGCTTAGGTAGTTTAGCCATACTCAGCATGCAACGAACTTTCTCCATAATGGTCTGATTCATTCTTTCGGCTACACCATTGTGTTGTGGAGTTCGTGGAACCGTCTTCTCATGTGTGATTCCATACGCAGCGCAATACGCTGAGAACTCCCGGGAAGTGTACTCTCCTCCGTTGTCTGAACGTAGACACTTCAGCTTCTTCCGTGTTTCTCTTTCAACCATGGCATGAAATAATTTGAAGCGATCAAACACTTGATCCTTACTCTTCAAACAATAAGCCCATACCTTTCGTGATGCATCATCAATGAATGTCACGAAATATCTGCTTCCTCCAAGTGACTCTTCTTCAATGGGTCCACATACATCAGAGTGGACAAGACTGAGTAACTCTGTATGGTTCTTCCTGGTAGAACTGAAGGAAACCCTGTGTTGTTTCCCAAATAGACAGCGCTCACATGGATCTAGGGCAACACCTTTGCCCATGGAAATGACTTCCTTCTTTGCAAGAATTGTCAATCCCTTCACGCTCAAGTGGCCTAGCCTCCGGTGCCACAAGTTTGGTGATATCTCTTCTTCAACAACATTGAGACTCGGATAACACAACTTTGCATGAGTTTTATAAAGAGTACCACAAATATGGCCTTTTGCAACAACCAAGGAACCTTTAGATAACTTCCACGTACCTTCTTTGAATCTGTTAAGATATCCTTGCTGATCCAGAGCTGTGCCGGAGATAAGATTCAATCTAAGATCCGGAACGTGTCGAACATCTTTCAACACAAGTGCGCATCCGACATTGGTTGCTATGTGCACATCACCAATGCCAACAATCTTCGAGAAACTGGTGTTTCCCATCTTCACAGCTCCAAAGTCCCCGGACTTATAAGATGTGAATAAATTCTGGTGTGGAGTGGCGTGAAATGATGCGGCTGTATCAATCACCCACTCAACATCATGAGTACCTACGTGTAAACATTCTTGTTCACCATGAGTAACAAGACATACGTCTGATGACAAACTAACCATGGTCTCCCCGTCTTCTTGGCTAGTATTTTGACTCGTCTGTGGCTACTGTCGTAGAAACTTTCTACAATCTCTTTTTCTATGCCCATAATTACCACAGTAGTTGCAATATCCTTCAAACCAAGTATTGTTTTCACAGGACATACCTCGTTCTTGTGATCGGCCGCGAACTTGAGAATTTCCCCTGTTTTGACTTTGACCTCTACCTCGACTTCTTCCTCCATTTCTGCCTCCCCCTCGTCTGTTGGTTTCTGACACGAAGGCATATGATTGTTCTGTCCCGGCTTCCTTCCTTCGGGCTTCTTCATTCATAAGGGCATCTGTGACCATCTGCATAGTCACCTTGCCATTGGGAGCAGAATTGCTGAGAGTGACAACAAGAGTTTCCCAGCTGTCAGGTAGAGAGCTCAAGAGTAGTATCGCCTGCTCTTCATCTTTGAGAACCCATCCGGTGGTGCTCAACTGATTCACAAGATCCTGGAACTGACTGGTGTGTTCTGACACCGAAATACCTCCTCGTAACTTGTGGTTTACTAATCTCCTCATTAGTAACGTCTTATTTCTGGCGGTTTTTGCTTGATACATGCTACCAAGCTTCTCCCATAGTGTGTAAGCACTTTGTTCTTGCGCAACATGGTGGAACACACTATGATCTATCCACTGTCGAATTTGTGCGACAGTTTTTCGATTCATTTTTGTCCATTCTTCATCCGTCTTTTTATCTGGTTTCACGCCATTATTATCAAGAGGATCGGCTAAGTCCCTCAAATTTAGCAAATCCTCCATCTGAGGCTTCCACATGTTGTAATTTGTGGAAGTGAGCGCAATCATGGTGTCGGATGATGATTTATCCATAATAAAACGCTCAAAATATCTCGTACCTTATTTTCGGAGCCGAATTTGGACAAACGGAGCTCACCGTTGGATCCGGAATGGCCGAAAATGGTAGGAACCGGTCTGACCTCATCCAAAACCGATCTGGAAATGGGTGAACCGGCCTCCACAACTACGAACCGGTTCGGTCCGGTTCAGGCAGCAGTCCAGTGTGCTGACACCCAGGCTGGTGACGTGGACACAGCTGGCGCTGACGTGGCGCTGACGTGGCACCCACAGGATGGCTTGCGCGGATGACGTGGCGCTTACGTGGACTGACGTGGTGATGACGTGAAGGCTGACGTGGCTCATCTTCTTCCTCCAGACTGCGTGATGACGCGGTGATGATGCAGGCAGTTTCAGGCGGCATTTGGGCGGTGCGTACGACCTCTTCCGGTGGCCAAACATTTCCCCAAAAATACCAGATTTCTCGTCTCGACGAGACGAATCTAACGGTATGATCAGATCGTGATTCCGAGCAACTTCAAAAATCACGATTTTCTAACCTGTAGAAATTTATCTGAAAATGAAAAACAGTGTATGGAAACTCAACCTCGCTCTGATACCACTTGTTGGGATTGAAAATTCTTCTATTCAATATCAAGAACAGAATTACAATAGGAGGAACAAACTCTCACACTCAACTATTACAAAAACCAATCCTCACCAATACACTTCTCCTCTAAGTGTATTTTCTCTCTTCACACACTTTCTCACTTTCTAAACTGATATCAATGAACAACAATACACTCCCTATTTATAGGTGTATATGGGAGACATGAGGAAGTTGCATCCAAGCTTCCATTCCCATTGCTATGGAGTTTCCTAGCTATCTCCAAGAAATCTTTTTCCATGTTCATTTGTTGGATAGCTCCTTCCTAGAAGGTGTGAGATGCCTCTTGGCAACTTCCAAGAAAGAAGGCGGAAATCCCTACCATAAGTAGGGGTGTTAGTGTGTAACTGTATAATTACTCCCTCGTTCTCAAAAAATGATGAGTCGCTAATAAATAAGAATTAAATATATTTAATTCAGGACATATTTTATGTTTTTCATTCCTGCTGTATATGTTTTTTTTAATGATATTCCTGCTGTAAATGTTAGATATTTGTTTTTGTTAGATATTTCCTCTGAGCATCTCCATCCAAGATCCTCAAATTATCTTAAATAATCTCAAATAATCTTCAAATTTACCAACTTCTTTTCAACCGTGATTTTTATTTGCTCAGGTTTTTATGAGTAAATTGGATTTCAAATTTAAAATGCAATTTGCAGTTCCCAATGATGGCAAGAAATGTTCCCGGTAAAGTGCAATAGCCTTGCCCATTACAAAAGTAGTACCGTAATTGTGTTCCTAGATTTGGGAGTCTAAAAGTTTGTGAATAATCTCAAAATAATTCAACTTTAAAATTTGATATCAGATTATTTTATCAAATAATCTCATAAAATAAACTCAACTCCTCATCCATGATCCCAAAAAAAAATCTTTCACATCATCAAAATGATCCCAAAAATAATCTATGGATGGGGATGCTCTAAAGTCGTATAAAACATATGTGGATCTACTCTATTTGTTTTTAGTCATGCCGTATAATTATTTCATACTCTGTAATTTTTGACGACTAGCTAGCTATGCTAGAAATAAATTTGAAATGTTTATTTTAAAAATACGTGCAAAAGAAAGATAAGTATTATTGTGCTTGTTTCGTTGTCAAAAGATGGTTGCTATAGACTAGTAGAGGACTTTTAAGAGTTTATTATAACAAACCTTTCAATAAAAAAAGAGTTCATAACAAAAAAGTACCAAATGTACGGAGGCCAAAGGCTAAATGTATTTACAGGGGTTCTTCATGTTCACGCTCCTAGCATGTACATGCTTACCCTACACGCCACACAAACATTTTCGTACTATTTCTATGATTTTTAAAAGGTGGGTTCTATGGTACCTTCAAAACTTTAAAGGTACGGTGCCCTGCTACTGTGGCCTAATAGAAATATGACACGTGGATAGCTTAATTATGATAAGACATTCAATAAATCAATCAATTTTGCTGTTTAGTCCTTAGAATAAAGAAGACGACAGAACTTCTCAAACGTTTCTTCTCTTCCGTCAAGTCTCTGTTTTCCTTCTCCCTTGCAAACAAATAGTAGCGTAATCACCGAGACCATCAGCCCAAGGCGAAGCTTTTGACGGACCTCACCTGGGAACGAGCGCAGGCCAATCACTACAGAATTTCGACGCCTTGCAGGTATGCTTGTGCCAAAATTTGTATGTTAACGGAGGGTTTCTTTCTCCAGCGGCTTCCTTCTCTCCACCAACACCAAAGAAGTCCCCTTGCCGGTTTCCACCGCAATCGGACGGCGGTTTCTTTCTCTCCATCGCAACCGAGGAGATGGAGTTGCTTCCTTCTCTCCTTCGCTGCCAAGTTGGAGCATAAACGCGCAAGAACATCACAACCGCGAAAAGTTTTATAACGGGCTTGTGAACGAATGCAGCCCACTCAATTGAGAATTTCGAGCCTTGGAAGGTTTCTCTTGAGTATATTCTATGAAATTCGGTATGTATAAGATTTATTCACACATTTAGCATTACTACACTCGCACTGTTATTTATACGTAGTATTATTTATTGTTTTGTTTTTAGAGCTATTTTTCAGTTTCTTGATCGAATGGTTTCTGGTTTCAGAATCTTAGTGCATGCTTTTGTTCATGATAAAAGTGATAGCATTTGCTTTTTAGATAGTATGGACGTATAGTAATGCTTCGATTTAGAAGTATATATCAAACCTTGTACAAAAAATGGTGGATCCCCTTGTTGGTCTATGTCTTTAGTGCCTCTGTTTTCTTTAACATCCTCATTTTCTACATTATTAAATCATTTTACCTGACCTTTAGCTTTCTTATTTCTTAAAGTAATGCATTTGGGCGGTGTTGGTATCTAGAATGTAAAAATATGTACTCTGGTGCTCGTTATTGTGTATGTAGTCTCATTATGTCATGGCACTTTTTTTCCGGAAGTATGCATAGCCATTAAAGTTATTGGTTTATGATACAAGGACAGAGATAGTTGATGACTATAACGTTACACTACGCAACTGACATTTTCCAGTTAGTCCTTATTGCCGATACTTAGAATATGTCATTATGACTTTCAATTTCGTCATTCTCATGGTTTGTAGTGTTTATGATTCTGAATTGATCATTGTAAGTGTTGGGTTTCCTCCTTAATTGAGAAGTTAATGAGAATTCTAGAATAGTGCGGAGATGTCCAGAATTCTCTAGATATGTGTAGAGAAGTATTAATTGTTCTAGAATATTCTGGAGCTTTCTAGAGAGATGTGGAATTATCTAGAAGTGTGTGGAAGAGTGTAGAATATTCTATAACGTTGTGGAGTTTTCTAGAGAAATGTGGAATTCTCTAGCTAGAATCGTGCGGAAGTTTGTGGAAGCCTCTAGAACATTCTCAAGCGATGTGGAGTTCTCTAGATCCTTCTAGAAGATTAGAGAAGCTTGTGGATAGTTCTAGGAAGAATCTAGAAATGTAGTGATGTATAGAAAGTTCTAGAGAAGCTTTGAGATGAGTTGTATAAATAGGGGTGAGATTCCTCATTCTTAATTGTGAGAGAGCCTCTAGAGTGAGAGCCATGAGGAGGTCCTAGAGTGAGAGGCTAGAGAGAGCCTCCTCAAGTGATGAGAGAGAGTGATGGTCCCGGATAGAGGTAAAAGTCTAGAGGGGGGGGGGGGGGTGAATAGGCTTTTAAATCTTTTTCAACTTTATGAAGTTTTCCCTCTAGATGAGTTGATCTATAATCTTTTGTGAGATTAATAGATGCACAGTGGAAGTCTTTATCCTCTTTATACTTAGTGTGAGATAACTTTCTAGTTTAGATGATGTTTAGACTGGTTACAAGAGGAAGTAGGCTTGGCAGTAGACTGGTTAGCAGGAACTGCTTAGTCTACTGCTGCACAGGCAGTTTGCTGACTGGCAGGCAACTGCTGAGTTGGCAGTCGGCTGGTGGGCAGGTTACTGCTGAGGCAACTGTTAAGAACAGGATGACTCTTGGATGGCTTTTTGTTCTGGCTTGTTATGGCATTCGGAAAGACACATATGGATGGGCAGTGGGCTCAGCAGGAGGGTGAAGACCAGGGTACTGCTGAGGCACCTTCTGAGTGTAAGATAACTTCTAGTGGAAAACACTCTCAAGGAGAGTGAGTTATTAAGCAGTAGGCTAAGCAGTACAGTCGATGAAGACTACTGCTTAGGATGCTGCTGGCAAACTACAATCCTTTAGTGAGATGTGTTTGGTGTGTGCTCTGCATGTATGAAAGTAAATCAACACACGATATATCCTGGTTCAGAGGTGGTGTAATCCTCCTACATCCAGTCCCACCCTATTTCAGATGGATTTCCACTAAAGTATTCAGCCCAATACAATTAGTGTCAATCTAGCCTTGACAACTCTGGCCTAGATTGAAGGTTTTTCACGATGAGTATAACACCACTCAAAGTTACTCAGTCCTTAGACTTTTCTCGATTGATCCAGTGGGGATCAAAAGGTACTCTATCTATCTAACCACACTTTAGGATCCGAACAACTGTTCTCCTAAGTGTTTACAACCACTTGACTAATACAAGGAATTTTCTGGCCACCAACTAAAATCTAAGCTCTAAAAATATAACAATTTATGATCTAGTCTAAGAGCTTAGTGAAGCATGAGTCAAAGCAGAGTATTCTAGCACTTTTTCTTTTGCTGGATATTCGTAGTGTAATAATAGAATCTCTTGCTTTGAACTCAATGACTTGCTTTTGATCTCATGCTTCTGCCTATTTTTATAGGCATCTCCAGTAGATTAATCTCCTCCGTTGGTTAAGAGGATTTAATCCTAGACGTCCAAAGTATTGTACTTGCGTCTTCTTGTGTTGGAGCAGGATAAGGTTTTGTCTTTGAAGGCCACTTGCTTTGTACGAAGATAACACCCATACCTTAGGCCTTCTTATCGCTGTATGCCTATTCTGAAGCTCTTCTGATCTGCTCTTCCATTCTGCGTGTATTTGTCTTGCAACTATACTTGTGAAGCTGAGTGCGTGAACCTGCTTAAGTAGTGAAGTAGTAAAATGTGTGACTTAGAATATTTTGTATCAAATAAATTTGTACTGGATCTTTGAAATATCCTATTAAGGTAATAAGATTACCTTATTGCATTTTGTTCTTTCCAGTACAATTTATTTGGTACAAATTTCACAGTAAAATTTGTCACTTATTTTACTAATCACTTTCTTTCTTTGAGTGACATGATTAAACTTATGTACCAAATTAAAGCTATACTGGTTGGATCTAAATATCCATGTAAGGTAAATAATTTTTACCTTATTGCATTTTATAGTTCCAGTATGTTTAATCTCATACATAGTTTGTACATTGGAATTTTTGTCACTTTTAAGCACTTGTGCACGAATTAACTTAGACACAAAATACTAGTGCAAAGTATAGTGGCATCATCAAAATCATCATAGTTGGGTCCTAACAATTTCCCCCTTTTTGATGATGCCAAAACTATACAACACAAGAGAAAGAGTATTTGTACTTTATGAGAATGTTGTACATTGGTCTATAGTCTAAAGTACAATAGTTTTTAGTCACTTTCGGACTTGTCTAGAAGTCTATTTTTGTTGGCTTCCTCCAACTTTTTCTTGGCTTCTGCTTCTTTAGCTTTCCTTTGTCTGATCTCTGCTTCTTCTTGGAGGAGCTTGTTCTTTCTCCTGGTTTCTGCCGCTTTCTTGGCTGCTAGTGATTTTGTAGAGGAAGGGCCTGCTTGTGTTGATCTTTCCCCCTTTTTGGCAGCATGAGCAGTGGACTGGCTTTCTTGAAATAGAGCTTCTATCTCTGGATCAGAGTCAACTTCTACTCGTCTTCTTTTTGGGCGAAGATCACTGACTTCAACTGCTACTGCATTTATAACGTTTCGTAGATCCATGACATCTATTTTGACATCTTCTTTGACTACTCGGTCTAATTTCTCAAGATTTTGATCAAGTCTCTTGAGTTCATTTCCTTGTTTGATGAAAGCCTCTTGAGTAGCTTTGTGAAGATTGGTGAGATGTTTTTCAACATCAGCTCTTGTTTGACCAATTGCTTCAGAATGTTCCACCTGCTTAGTAACTACTTTCTGAGAGAGTTGAAGGATGGCAGGCATTTCCTTGGTTTTGAGAAGTTGTATGAACTCCTCATGTGCTTGAATTGTTTGAAGCGCCTGATCAAGATTAGTGGGTAAAGAAGTTACCTGAGCAGAGGAGGCTGCGGCTTGTGAAGAGACTGCTGCTGTAGTAAGAGGATATTGATGTCTTTTAAATGTGAGCAGTTGACTGGCCAATTCATCATTTTTTGCTTTGAGTGCCTCAAGTTCTTGTTTGATTTCTGCAGTCACAGCTTCGTGTTGTGAGGTTTTGACTTTAAGGAGAGCCCTCTGCTCAGCATTGAAGACCTGCTGGATCATGAGATCATTCCTGATATGCCTATGGACTTCCTCAAACCTGACATCAAGTCTTTCTTTCATCTGCTTCTGCATTTTAATGAGCCTTTTATGTAGTCTGACCTCTGCTCTGCTAATGAATTTGATAGAAGCTCCCCTTTCCTGAACGAAGAGATTGGCTAGGGATATTGGATCTTCTTCTTTATCAGCTTCTTTTTCGAGACTTGCAGTGGATTGATCAGTAGCCTGAGCAGTATTCTGAGCAGTATTCTGACCCAAGGGTGGATGTGTGATCAGGATGGCGGTTGGCTGCTTGCTTGTTGCTTTGGATGACTCTCCACCTCCTCTTGTTTCATATTTGGATTTTTCAAGGACCTCTTGTAATACTTTGTCACTAGAGGATGTAGAGGAGGAGATGATTTTCTTACCTTTGTATTGAGGTGAAGGTTGAGGTTGATCTCCTAGATCACTATCATCAAGATCATCATCATCATCATCATCCATATTATCTGAGTCAATATCTTGAATAGACGACTTCCCTAGCAGGTGGCTCCTTTTGGTGCTGTAGACCAGGTTTACATAATGGAGTTTTGTGGCATTTGCAAGATCTTCAGTTTGAAGCCAATTTAGAGCAAAGATTTCTTCATCAATGAAGTCAGGAAGAGTCTCGGCTTGTTGAAGAATAGGAGATAACTTCCATTTTCTCCACTCTTTTACTCTGGCCCATTCTGCCTCCAATTTTTCTAATGGAGAGGGTGAGTGGACTGCTGGTGAGGAAGGTGCCTACTGGTCCTCTGCTGCTGATGCTGACTGGTCTGTTTGGTGAGTGATCTGTGCTGGTGATTGAGGGATGTTAATTGAGAGAGGAGTGGCCGGGATGGCAATACCTGCTCCAGAGGTAGTCTTGCATGTAGAAGAAGATGTCTGCTGCTCCTCAAGATGTTGAGATCCCTCACCTTCTTCATGGATAGTTGGAAGTGAGGATGCTGCTGAGTCGAATATATTCAGAGGGGAGGCTACTGCCTCTAATTCTGCTTGAAGATTTCGATTGGCAGCCGTCTTCTTTGCGGATTTTCTTGACTGGACTTCTTCATTGTCTGGTTGAGCTCTCTTCAGAGATCTAGATTTGATTCTGGTGAGAGTGTTTTTGAGAAGATCATTTGAGACTATGGAGTCTCCTTCTTGTGGTATTTGTGGGGTTCCTTGACTTGATTTTTTGGGAAAGGAACTTTCTCCAATCAGTTGCCACTTTAATTGAGCAGTTGACTCCCTTCTTCCTTAAGATTTCTCCAATGAGAAATCCATATCCCAGATGAGGGATTGCTGTAGCAATCTTCCTGTCATGAAATTTATTGACATAGGCCACCAGGTTTTCAAATACATATCTGCTCCAGTTATGCGGTGATCCTGAAATGATTGCAGCTAGAGGAATGGCTCTTGTTCTGTTGAGCTCATCGAGTGCAGTGTTTTTTGAATCGATGCATTTGTAGAGTATGCTGAGTAGAAGAGCATACTCATAAACCATTTTGTTGGTCTTCAGTTTGAGTGATTGAGCATTTTGTGCAGATGGAATCAGGGCAATTTCTTTGAATGACTGCTCATCAAGCTCGTATTCTGCAACTGATGGGAAATCATGGCTAGGAAGAGTCAGTAGATCTCTGATGTCGTTTTCTTTAATTTCCACCAGTCTGCCTTTGACGTTTGATTTCAGGCTATCTTTGGTGGAGTTGAGATAGAACTCTGCTGCGATCTCTGGATAGTAGTTTGGATAGACGTGTGTGGCCATTTTGAGTAGCCCTGTGGAATCCAATTTTCTTAGAAGATCCCTCATTAGATCTTTGTTTTTGGCTTTCCTTATGATGATGGCTGTATCAAGGATTGATCCAGTGAAGATCATATCTTTGATGTTTTTCATGGTGGCCATTTGAATGTGAGGATGGTAAAGTAGAAGGAAGTTCGGGTTGAGAGCTTTTAGAATGCTTAGAGTAAGAATAGGGAGGGAATACTTGCAAAAAGTGAAGAAGGAATGTACGGAGGAGGTATATATAACTTCTATCAGAAACTAGCCGTTTATAGCCGTTGAAGGAGTAACGTTTGGTTGTATCTGGCGAATCAGACTGCTTCTTTTGAGTATACTCAATTTAGAGATATTAATTGTGAGCCTGCTGTAGTTTCCCCAGCCTCCTGCTGCTAGAGGTGTCTTTTGGCAGAGACCTCTGCCGAGACCTCTGCTGAGCATTCTTCTTTTTCTTTTTGTTCGGACTTTGTTGCTTCATTCCCTTGTTCCTGAGTATCATTTCCCTTTAGATGATGCTCCTTATGATCAAAATATTTTGAAATATTTCGAGTTAAGTTCCCCCTGAGTTGATGCATCATTAATCTTTAAGATGATTGAGATCATCAAGCATTCTAAGTTTCGTCAAATGTTGTTTCTTCCAGAGTATTTGAGCAGTTGCTTTTCTTCCTCTTTCTCATTACTCTCCTTAGATAGAATTGGAAGATTGGGAGCTTCAATTCTGGTGATGATCCTGTGTGATCGAAGCCTACTGTTTGCAGTTGTCTGAGACTGAGTCACCTTTTTGAAGTGGTCTCAGCTGTTCTTCTTCCATCACCTAGGTGGTCCTTCCTTCATCTTTCTTTAAGCACAGTTACATCTCTTGAGGAAGATGTAACAGTTGATCTGGAGTTGGCTTGTGCATTTGATTGAACTTTAAAACCTCAACACAAGGTGTGTATTGGTTTGTAAGTTCTTCATTTGATTGAATCTCCAACTCCTTTGATATCTTCTTCTCTTTTCCTCTTCTGCAAGTGTTTCTTTGGGTTCTTCCTTTGAACAGTTTGTCAGTGGCCTTCTGCTCCTTGTCATGTGCTTAGAGCAACTAGAATGTATGTACTATTCAGTTGAGTTAGTTGCTCCAGCACCCTCCTGTATTTATCATTGTTGAGTGGTGGTAGCCCACTTTGAAGTGGGCAACTTCCTTTGAACAGATTTGGGCATCCATTCCCATTTAGAACTATTTCCCCCTAAGCAGTGTGATCTACAGCCTTTTGAAGTGTTGCATTCAGATTGGGTGGCTGTGTATGTGTTTATCATCTCTCTCCTGTGTGTAGGATAAGAGTGATTTTTTCTAGGTTGATTTAGCTGCTTCTTAGGTGGGTGGTTGGTCTTATTGGTGTTTTGCCAACTGGTTCTTTGGTTTTCTTGTTTGAAAGGAAGTTTCTGTTTGTACAGGGATTTTGATTTTGGTTTGGGAGCAGACATGTTCCTTCTTGTGGGAACTATATGGATGTGGAAGTGTTGGTGGCTAAGAGACGTTGTCTCCTTTTTGAGAATGTGTTTTGTGGTAGAAGAGTATTTGGGAGAGTTTTTCAATGAATGGGAGCATGATGTGTATCCTGTGTTCTTTACACAGTGTTGAACTTCCATAGTGAGTGGGGGAGTGATGGAGCTTAGCTTTTCTTTCAAACTGATGTTTTCATATTCAAGAAAATCTATCTTTTTGATTGCTTCACCCAATTGTGCATGAGCTACTAAAAGATTTTCTTGAAGTCTGTAGTTTTCATTCATTAAGCTAAGATGCTCTTTTTGGAAGTTTTCAAATTGATGGAGCAATGTCTCCATATCAACACTGGATAAGTTGGAATAATATGAATCGTTTGAAGAATAGGATAATACCTCATCATTGTCACCTTCATAAGAATTGGCCATACCATAGTTATGAGAGGAGCTATTTTCTGGGAACATTCCAAATAGGCAAGTAATAGCATCCTTCTGCCTTTCTGATGAGCAGCTTTCTTCATTTGAGTTGCTTTCATCATCTTCTGTTTGACTCTCCGTGAGTTCATCCCATACATCCTTTGTTTTCCAGTCATTGGATTTGTTGCTGTTGATCAACAGATTCTTTGCTTGTTGTTCATCCATCATTTAGAAAGTTTTGGGATAAAAGTGGATTTGGATCTTTAGTTCAAAGGTAGTCAGAAACTGACTCTAGGAACAACCCGCTCTGATACCACTTGATGGTCCCGGATAGAGGTAAAAGTCTAGAGGGGGGGTGAATAGACTTTTAAATCTTTTTCAACTTTATGAAGTTTTCCCTCTAGATGAGTTGATCTATAATCTTTTGTGAGATTAATAGATGCACATCGGAAGTCTTTATCCTCTTTATACTTAGTGTGAGATAACTTTCTAGTTTAGATGATGTTTAGACTGGTTACAAGAGGAAGTAGGCTTGGCAGTAGACTGGTTAGCAGGAACTGCTTAGTCTACTGCTGCACAGGCAGTTTGCTGACTGGCAGGCAACTGCTGAGTTGGCAGTCGGCTGGTGGGCAGGTTACTGCTGAGGCAACTGTTAAGAACAGGATGACTCTTGGATGGCTTTTTGTTCTGGCTTGTTATGGCATTCGGAAAGACACATATGGATGGGCAGTGGGCTCAGCAGGAGGGTGAAGACCAGGGTACTGCTGAGGCACCTTCTGAGTGTAAGATAACTTCTAGTGGAAAACACTCTCAAGGAGAGTGAGTTATTAAGCAGTAGGCTAAGCAGTACAGTCGATGAAGACTACTGCTTAGGATGCTGCTGGCAAACTACAATCCTTTAGTGAGATGTGTTTGGTGTGTGCTCTGCATGTATGAAAGTAAATCAACACACGATATATCCTGGTTCAGAGGTGGTGTAATCCTCCTACATCCAGTCCCACCCTATTTCAGATGGATTTCCACTAAAGTATTCAGCCCAATACAATTAGTGCCAATCTAGCCTTGACAACTCTGGCCTAGATTGAAGGTTTTTCACGATGAGTATAACACCACTCAAAGTTACTCAGTCCTTAGACTTTTCTCGATTGATCCAGTGGGGATCAAAAGGTACTCTATCTATCTAACCACACTTTAGGATCCGAACAACTGTTCTCCTAAGTGTTTACAACCACTTGACTAATACAAGGAATTTTCTGGCCACCAACTAAAATCTAAGCTCTAAAAATATAACAATTTATGATCTAGTCTAAGAGCTTAGTGAAGCATGAGTCAAAGCAGAGTATTCTAGCACTTTTTCTTTTGCTGGATATTCGTAGTGTAATAATAGAATCTCTTGCTTTGAACTCAATGACTTGCTTTTGATCTCATGCTTCTGCCTATTTTTATAGGCATCTCCAGTAGATTAATCTCCTCCGTTGGTTAAGAGGATTTAATCCTAGACGTCCAAAGTATTGTACTTGCGTCTTCTTGTGTTGGAGCAGGATAAGGTTTTGTCTTTGAAGGCCACTTGCTTTGTACGAAGATAACACCCATACCTTAGGCCTTCTTATCGCTGTATGCCTATTCTGAAGCTCTTCTGATCTGCTCTTCCATTCTGCGTGTATTTGTCTTGCAACTATACTTGTGAAGCTGAGTGCGTGAACCTGCTTAAGTAGTGAAGTAGTAAAATGTGTGACTTAGAATATTTTGTATCAAATAAATTTGTACTGGATCTTTGAAATATCCTATTAAGGTAATAAGATTACCTTATTGCATTTTGTTCTTTCCAGTACAATTTATTTGGTACAAATTTCACAGTAAAATTTGTCACTTATTTTACTAATCACTTTCTTTCTTTGAGTGACATGATTAAACTTATGTACCAAATTAAAGCTATACTGGTTGGATCTAAATATCCATGTAAGGTAAATAATTTTTACCTTATTGCATTTTATAGTTCCTGATGGATAATTGATACCCATATTGTATAAACAGAAGAAATTGAACAAGAATCAAAAGGAGTAATGGAGAAGAAGAAGAAAATGTGTATAGAATGAATGAATCTTTGTTATATGAGTTACAAGCCTCCTATAAGGAGTATATATAGGGAAAATCCGGGTCTGGGCCTCTAATATGAGCCTGACAGACCCGGTTACATAAATGGACTGATAGTAGAAAAAGCTAATCTAGAACATCTGAATAATAATAATAATGTACAATAATATTAATGATATCCGCTAAACATGTGTGGGCCGCTGTCCAGGCCTAGTAGTCGGCATACCGGGGGGTCGGAGTCCATATAATCCATCAGGAGTCCCCCACTCCCTGAGTCGAGAGTACTCGAGGCGAAAGGGAGTAGTCCAAACTGTATCTGCAACGTTCTTCCTCTTCGGCCGGGGGACCACCACCCTTGTCCATTATGGGGAGGTGCCTCGTTAAAAACCTTTACTAGGAAAAACCCAGTGGGAAAAAATCCTAATAAAGGGAAAAAGAGTACACCTAGCGCCCCCAACATGAAACAAGGAAGGTAAATCCCCTCCGGCATAATCAATCTAGCTCAGCTCCTCTTCAACTGACTCAGCTCTCGTTCCTGCTCGTGCGTGATATTTTCTGTTCATCTAGAAACTCTGACCCCTCAGTCCCCCAGTCCCCACTCTTTGAGGCGAGTGGAGACGAGGTGAAAATGAGTAAAGTCATCTTCGTACCTACACATTTATCATACATATAAAAAAATTTCCTTGGGATTTATGTTCCCGATCGGGAGTTCGTCACTTGAAACAAGTGGAGATGTGAATTGTTAATGTAATGATAAAATACTTAGTAGAATGGATGTGTGAGCCATTCGTAAGCAACGGTCGCCACTCGAGGAATGACTAAGACCGGTCTTCGTACCCGACTTGGTCGGGGTTTTGTCTTCATGCCCGACTTGGTCGGGGCTTTGTGCCTGAGGAGACAGGGCTTTGTGCCTGAGGAGTCAGGGCTTTAAATCCTAGTGATGGGTCTCAAGCCACACTCTACTAGGTATTTGATCATAAGTGCGTGATAGTGTGATGCTCGCCCGAAAAAAATTAATCTAAATAAAAATAAATAATATGAAAATGAAAGAGTACTTATCTTTTTGAAGTGGGCTGAAATATTGGACTGCTTGGGCTAAAATATTGGGCTGATGTTGAAATTGGGCTGAAATTTGATATGTTGCTGAGATGGGCCCATTATTGAATTTGATTGTAGCAAAAGATGGTTCAGCCCGTTATTCTTGATAAGAGTCAGTTAGCCCGTATAAAAATTCTATCTTGATTCTTAACTCATCAACCAATTTTGATCCGCCAATAAATTCTGTCCACCGGAAATGTTGAGAGATAAGTCAGAGGAGATGCCCCAGAGTCCTATCACGTTAGCTGGATTAGCTAGATATGCCCCATGAGGGGATGGCAGGCAGCTTTGTAGTCCTGTTCTGCAATCTTGTTCCCATGGACCCACATTAATGGTAGAAGTCGCTGGCAGGTTTAGAAAAGCTTGGCCTATACCCATTCCCGCAGTCGGCGTTAGGTCTGGAGGAGAAAATGAGGGTGGCTCTTCAGCCGTGTTCTTATGTTGCCGGAAATGGAAGGGATCTCGTAGTCGTCGGAGTTAGGGAGCCCTTTCAATCTCGGAGTATCTCGCCCAGGGGATCCCTCGTCACGCTACCAGGTCATGGCGAGCGACCCAGTAAATCTCGGCGGCGGGCTAGGCGGTGAAGGAGTGGCGGAGCTGGTCTTGGTGCGTCTTTGACCAGCAGGTTCTATTTCTTAGCAGCAATGGCCCACGCTCCCTCCACAGAGTTTCCCAGCGGCCATCTATGGCGGATACCTGGTGCTGTGAGCTGCAATGGACGGCGTGGGGGCGGCCTCAGCTCAGACCTGGGAAGTGGGAACGGCTGGTCAACTTCAGCCCAGACCTGGGAACGGCTGGTCAACTTCAGCTCAGACCTGGGAACGGCTGGTCAGCCTCAGCTAGCAGGCGACGAGCTTCTGCTGTCGGTGTACGGCGGGGACCAGTACGGCGAGGAGTTTTCCGGCGATGACACCTCCGGCTTCTATGTCAGAAATCCGAGATGCAAATTTCCGGTCAAATAAGGGACTTCTCGATCTGAAATTCCATACCCTTCATCCCATTATTATTTTTTTTATCTTCCAGAACAGTTTTGGCTAGATGTTTTTTTCAAGATTGGTATGAAATTTTTGGTATTTTGGGGAGGTTTTCTCACTTGATTGTGTTCAACCTCTCAACGAGAGCACCATATGATGGATAATTGATACCCATATTGTATAAACAGAAGAAATTGAACAAGAATCAAAAGGAGTAATGGAGAAGAAGAAGAAAATGTGTATAGAATGAATGAATCTTTGTTATATGAGTTACAAGCCTCCTATAAGGAGTATATATAGGGAAAATCCGGGTCTGGGCCTCTAATATGAGCCTGACAGACCCGGTTACATAAATGGACTGATAGTAGAAAAAGCTAATCTAGAACATCTGAATAATAATAATAATGTACAATAATATTAATGATATCCGCTAAACATGTGTGGGCCGCTGTCCAGGCCTAGTAGTCGGCATACCGGGGGGTCGGAGTCCATATAATCCATCAGTTCCAGTATGTTTAATCTCATACATAGTTTGTACATTGGAATTTTTGTCACTTTTAAGCACTTGTGCACGAATTAACTTAGACACAAAATACTAGTGCAAAGTATAGTGGCATCATCAAAATCATCATAGTTGGGTCCTAACAGAGAGAGATCCTTGAGGAGGGCTATTGAGTAAGAGAAGGCCTCCTCTAGAGAGGGATGTGAGAGTGAAGTAGTCTCATACAAAGAGTGATGTGAGCTACCCGTTTACTTGTAAAATATCTCTTGTACATTTCAATTGTATAATACAAAGTGATATTGTTAGATTGTATCTTTGTATTACGAATGGGTGGGTAAATGTACAAGAGTCCTTTGAGCTGGTGATCCTGGAAGACGTCGGGGGTCGTGTATTCCCCAACAGTGGTATCAGAGCCGAGGTTGTTGGAGGTAGAGTAACGGGTGGAATTCGTCGTGGGGATAGATCTCGTCTTACCATAATGGTAGCAGTGTTGGTAGAGGTATTCGAGATCATGCTCTTTGATGGGATGTTGGACTTCACTATGGAGCTTGGGTCATACATATATGGAGCAGAGTGACGGAATGCATTGTGGGGGTGGTTCTCAGACTGGTCTCATATCTTAGTCTGCTTGTGGTGCGTTGTATCGAAAGTCTTCCTGATATTGTGGTGGTCAGGCGGCGTGTCCCGTTGGTAAACAACGGCGGTACAAGAAGAATTGCAGGTCAAATGTCAGTGGAGAGGAGATCTTCTGGAGAACATCGTGTCCAGGATTTGGTCTTGCGATTTGATCTACTGTTGGTGTGTAGTATCGAAAGTCTTCCTGATATTGAGGTGATCAGGCGGCGTGTCCTGTTAGTAGATAACGGCGGTACAAGATAGTTTGGTGGATCATTTCTTGCTGCGGAGGAGATCATGACCATTCCTTGATGGCTGCTCGTATGATGTTATGCAAGCTTTGTTTGAGGGGGAGCAACTCACATCCAAGGTGGAGACCGGTGAGTCTAAATGTGAGACTATTATTGGTGGTTGACTGCTACTTCTCAATTAAGTCGGTAGGGGGAGATTTGTTGGGTTTCCTCCTTAATTGAGAAGTTAATGAGAATTCTAGAATAGTGCGGAGATGTCCAGAATTCTCTAGATATGTGTAGAATATTCTAGAATATTCTGGAGCTTTCTAGAGAGATGTGGAATTATCTAGAAGTGTGTGGAAGAGTGTAGAATATTCTAGAACATTGTGGAGTTTTCTAGAGAAATGTGGAATTCTCTAGCTAGAATCGTGCGGAAGTTTGTGGAAGTCTCTAGAACATTCTCAAGCGATGTGGAGTTCTCTAGATCCTTCTAGAAGATTAGAGAAGCTTGTGGATAGTTCTAGGAAGAATCTAGAAATGTAGTGATGTATAGAAAGTTCTAGAGAAGCTTTGAGATGAGTTGTATAAATAGGGGTGAGATTCCTCATTCTTAATTGTGAGAGAGCCTCTAGAGTGAGAGCCATGAGGAGGTCCTAGAGTTAGAGGCTAGAGAGAGCCTCCTCAAGTGATGAGAGAGAGATCCTTGAGGAGGGCTATTGAGTAAGAGAAGGCCTCCTCTAGAGAGGGATGTGAGAGTGAAGTAGTCTCATACAAAGAGTGATGTGAGCTACCCGTTTACTTGTAAAATATCTCTTGTACATTTCAATTGTATAATACAAAGTGATATTGTTAGATTGAATCTTTGTATTATGAGTGGGTGGGTAAATGTACAAGAGTCCTTTGAGCTGGTGATCCTGGAAGACGTCGGAGGTCGTGTATTCCCCAACAGTAAGAGTGAAGGCGATACACTAAATCACCATGATAGTTGTTATTTCAGATATATGAATAACCCACTGTAATGGAGTTGTATATTTAAAGGTTAAAGTGACATTTTTTCTTAGAATGACCTCATTTAATCTTGCATTCACGTATTTGTTATATATCTTTGCATTACCAAGATATTTTATTTAGTTTTATTATACAGCCTTTGAAGTTGCAGCTTCTATGAAATTGCCATTGATACATACATATAGAATCCTAGATTTTATGTTTTCTTTTTATATTCTAATGACTCTAATATGCACACAATCTACAAGATGACACTCTTAATGTACAAAATTCAGATTCTTTTGCTTGAGGTTTCTCATAGTAGGGGCATCATTACCAGTGTACACGACTTTCAGAGCAGGCCGGTCTAGGACAAAATGCAGTCATGGCAGCTTGGTCGTCCTAAAATAATTCACTAGCATGAAATAGTGTTGCTTGAAAAAGTGTAATAGTCTTAAAGAAAGATGAAATTTATTGATATAGTGAGAAAAGTATGGAAATTTATGAATATTTAAATGAAAAATTTATCAAAATAGGAAAGTGGTGCACTTTTTACATAAATATTACCAATACTAAATGGGCTTTCAAAAATGTGACTAGGATGACTGAAGACACATGGATACACACAATGTAAGTATTAATAGGACGTTGCTTCCCCGCAGAACGGTTATGACGAGAAAAAAGGCTGAATTTTGGGAAAAAGGGATGAAAGGGGTGCTTCATAGCGAAAAAGTGGAGATGTTGATGGAGGCATGAAGCCCTGTATTAATAACGTATGGATGTTGAAGACCAATGTTTTGAGTTGCAAAGCATCTTTAAAACAGAGGAAAACATTGCAAAGAAGATCCTGAAATTTTAGGTTGTTTCATTATTTATACATTAATTAAACACGATATTGTTCTACTTTTGTTCATTGAGATTCATTAGAGTTTTTCGAAGTTGGTATATTTGATGGGAACGATCGAATGTGATCACATGTGCAGTAGTAATTGTGTAAGGGATTTCCTAGGCAGTAATGTACTAAGAGTAACTAATGAGCAATAAAGAGACAACAGTCACTTGTGCTGCTGTATCAATTACGTGAAAGGTAATACTCCCTCTGTCCCGGTGGGATGTTCCCGGTTTGACCTACACACATATCAAGGAAATAAACTTATCAGCGGGTAAATTTTACAGTTTTGACACTATTCGACACTGTTTGGCACTGTTTGACACTGTTTTGCACTGTTTTGATGTTGGATAACTTTCCATTTAGGGAAATGAGAACTTCTTTTTGGGACTGCTAAAAAAAGAAACTGGGAACATCCCAACGGGACGGAGGGAATACTACATATGTATTTTACAAGAATTAAATGTGTGTGGTAATTTTTAGATAGTAATGTAGTTGGAATAACTAATGATTAGTAAAGAGACCGTAGGTCAGTAGTAATTTGAATTGTTATATTAGTTACTTCAATAATTAACATAATTAACAACAGGGTTGATGGAGTATATGGCCCAGGGACCCTCAGCCCACAGACTCCAGCTTCTCCTAAACAGGCCCAATGAGCCCAATAAGCATATGAAGCCCAGATACAGCGGCCCGAGCTTAAAGGAACTCAAAACACGCATAAGGATGCCTTCGGCATCACGGCCGAAGGCACCAAAACTCCGGGGAACAGTCACTCTTGGACCAATTTAGATACCGGGAAATTCTGGCTAAAACAGTAGCCTTCGGCTACGTGATGCCCTCGGCTACGCGGTGCCTTCGGCTCCATGATGCCTTCGGTCAAGAAGGCTCGGCGCAGCTTCCTCTGAAGACAGGCAACCACCGTATTCAATGCAGTGTCACGTCCAACCACCGCATTTAATGCGGTGCACATGCGAATGTCGGTGCCACCTCGATTGAATTGACCTTCAGCCGTCGGATGGTTGACACGTGTACGCATATAGCATTTATGGCTGCTATAAATAGCAGCCCCTTTCCCTTTGTAAAGATCATCGAGCTCATTTATTATAATTTGACTCTCTCTCTCTCTTACTTGTTTGCTCTGACTTCTCTCTAGATATTTCTTATAATATCCCTCGGTTAAGCTACCCCCGAGTACACTATCCATCAACGGTAATAACTGAACTCAAATTAGAAGAAAAGGTAACTAAAAAATGTAAAGGTAGCCTGGTTTGTGTAAAAGTTCAAGTTAGGTGGTATGTAAGATGTTGAGATAACATATACATAAGCTAACTTATATATGTGGTGATGTAAGTTTATTAGTACTCACTTGTGAAATTGTTGGTTAATAATTACAAAATGAATTTGTCAACTGTGAAAGATAGTTAATAGACATAAGATTGACTTGTTTTTTTTTATGTTTCAGTGCGATGGAAGCTTTGTTCATATAATTGACTTGAAAGAAGAATGGTGGAATGAGAATAAGAAATTCAAACGGAATCCACACATGGTATAATTGTGATTTCTTTTGAAATCGTATGGAATTATGGTGGCACAACAAGGGGATTTATTATGTTATGATGCAAAGGTCAAGAACTGAATGGCATTGTGAGGGATAAAGTAGAAGCATTCCCGATGTGCTTAGAAGTTCAGGGCAGTGATATTGGAGGGCCAAGTTCTGGGAATGAAGGGATGCTTGTGACAGGAGATATTATTACTGCCGAAGAAGATTGTATAAGTGAGAATACTGCACTTATTAGTGAGGAATTGACATTGTGTACCGGTAGTAAATCACTAGGATGTCTATGCGATGATATCAGACCATTCAGATGTGATTTCCATTTTTGAATGGAAATAATCTGATTTCATTAAGTTTTGATTGTAATGTGCATATAGGTATTTGTGTGAGAAATGGTGATAAAAAGGTTAATTTGATGTTAATGGTGTGGGATAGGGGCAGACCCGGGCCGGCCGGTTCCGGTTCGGGCCTGGGCCCGGCCGGGGTTTTGTTTGGGAAGTAGGGAACCGGAACCGGCCCGGGTAGCCGGCAGTTCCGGGCCGGTTTCCGGTTCAATTTTTTTTTATTTCTTTTGATTTTCTAAATAACCCCCCCAACCCCCAACCCCCCCAAAACATCCAGCCCAACCTGGTAGAAAGTAAAAAAAAAAAATTAAAAACAAAATGACCCGAACTGGCCGGGCCGGTTCGCATTTTAGGGGGGCCGAGCCCGCACCGGAATTAGACCGGTTCCGGTTGGCCCGAGCCGTCCCCAAGACCGGGTACCGGGCCGGGCCCAAATAGTACCGGGCCGATTTCGGGTCGGGTGGCCCGACCCGAGTCCACCCCTAGTGTGGGATTATGATTAAGAAGAGGACGCAAGATTTCGTAGTTACTTATTTTGTGTAGCGCTAGTTGTAAGTTTAAATGAATTTTTTAAGTGACTATAATTCAAATGACTTGTTTCATTAACTGGTCGTTAATAATTTACACAAAGGCTATTGTGTGGTTTATTCTCAGTCTAAAACTATGTCCAAAACACGAGGTAGTGTATATCCTCAAAATGCATACTATTTAATATGCGCAAAAACAATTTGCAATGACATGGATTTTTCTCAAACAAAAAAAAACAATGACATGTGTCCTCTTGAATTGCAAGCATCAGTATTACACTATTACGCCATTCTACATTGTAAAACATACTACAATAGCAATGTAAAACATGGTATACATATTAAATACACTCAATTGGCAACAATAACAATGTCTGGTGATTTCGAAAATGTCAAGTTCGATTTCCAATAAACATTTTTAAATAACTTGGGAACTTCTTCAATTGCGTCTTCTGGACCTACTTTTTCTTGCCTTTAAAGTCCTCATACTGATGCAGATAATGAGCCCACTTTTCTCTATGTCTGAGACCCTGGATAGTTAAAGCTTAAAGATATTATCCTCATTTGTAGAACCTCCTCAAACTTGGTCATAAACATGACACAATCACCCCTGCAAATAGTAAAATAATAATAATACGGAGTAATACGGTCATTTCATTTTCATTTTCATTTCTCCAGTGCCGCAAAGGCTCCCACCTACGGTGGGGTAGGGGGGTCGGATGTACGCAGTCTTACCCCTGTTCTAAAGCACAGAGACTGTTTCCGGATGACCCATAGTGAAAATCGAATCCAAAATTGCATGGACTGACTGCTGCTTCATAACAAAGAAGCGTAGACAGTTTAGTGAGCCATTTTTCTTTATTAGAGATAATTTATCTGGTAAAGGCATCAAGATTAGATGATCACTAGAGGAGTTCCAACAGTTCCATGCAAAGAGCTGGAGTTTTTAAACTCTTGCCAGATTCCCCCCTAAAAGTGAAAGATTTCCCCCTAAAAGTGAAAGACACAACAATTCACTATTGATGAAGGAAAATTTCAGATTTTAATCAAAATACAAGGCATCGTACCCTCAAAAATAATGTACGGTTCCTTGATTAAAAACATGATAGCATATTGAAAAATAGTGTAAGGTACCTTAATAAAAAAAATAATGCAGTAGGCTTGGATAGCATACTGAAAAACGGGCTCTTATTAGAAGATTGGGGTATAAATGTTGTTTGGGAGAGGAAAAAGATCTCAACAATAAACAAATTTCAACAGAAAACATAATTTCAAACCTTAAATCCGATTTGTGAATCAACTATATATATACCAGTTTGAGTGGTCTATCGGCGAAACAACCTTTGCCTATGCGTCTGTGCTCTTCTGCGCAGCTATGGTCTGCTTGCTACCAGATTTCCGTCAATGTTCGACGGTAGAATTGACCGTCTAATTTCATTCCACTTAAATTGAATACCTAGTCAGCATATCAATGTGTTTTAATCTATCCATGTGCCTTATTTTAATTTGACCAGCTAATCAAGGCACCGTACCTTCAAAATTTGCGGAGGCACCGTAGTTGTCTAATAAGAGCATACCCCAATCTTCTATGCATGTGGCACCGTAGTTGTCTAATAAGAGCGTACCCCAATCTTCAAAATTTGCAGAGGCACCGTAGTTGTCTATTTCATATCAATCTTCTAATAAGAGCCTGTTTATATCTACTCATTTAAAAAAGTGTCAATATTTTTAATTGAAATGAGACTAACATGTGGCCTCATTTTAGTTTATGTAGAGATGACAACTCTGGTACCCATTTAAAAAATGGGGGTACCGTACTTACTATTGACTTGATTGGTCCAAATCATTACATCATTTTTAATTTAAATTTAAGTAATATAAATGCATCATTCTGATTGGTCCATGTTTACCTTATCTACCTCATCAATTGTCGATGCAAGAATCGCTCTCCTTTCAAGATATGAGATGTTGTTCATGTTCTTCAAAAAATCTGAATAAGTAGCGTTGACAATGGATTCAATGGGATCAGACATTATTGGAACATGAAAATTTTCTGGTATATCAATTTCCGCTTCTCCATCAACGCTCCCTCCCATAACACCATCACTGATTTGCAGTATCCAATCGGCAAAAAGCTTCAAAATACTCGGATTGGCCAATTCATTTGTGAAGTTCTTGAGTCTCATGTTTTTTGTTAACTTCAACACTGTACAATACTGCCACAAATGTGATGCATTCAAAGATGCATGAACAATATCATGTCTTGTGCCTTTAGGAAAGACAGGCAAAACTTGTATAAAGTCTCCACAAAAAACAATTGTTTTTCCACCAAAAGGCAATTTTGGATTGCCACCATGAGAGCAAGAAAATATATCTCTCATACTTCTATCTTGAGCTTCAAAGCAATGCCTATTGAAATTTATATAAAAAGGTAACAACAATACAATAGATTTATAGTATTAAGACCCATTTAAACGCATCAATTATGATGATTACATATAATCTCTTAAAATATGTAGTTAATTCAAAAATGTTACTTTTTTCTAAAACATATTTAAAAAAAGAATAAAAGTTACAACAATATAGTGTCGTGGTAACTAAATTGTAAAAATTGAATATAAGTTAACATGACTAAAGTTACTATTGCAACCTTTTTTTAACAACCCTTTTTTGGCGCAATTTGTTTAGCTTTATGAGTGAAAATTTTAAAGTTTAGTAATTAATATTAAGAATTAGAACAATAAGATAATCTTGACTAAATAATACTAATAATAGTTGTATCCATAATAATACTTTAAGAAGAAATTCATGATGTTGATGATGATAAAAAACAATATAATAACCAAACTAATTTTATTGCGTATAATAATATAAATATGACTACTATTTTTTGTGTTTAACAAAATTGTATTGTAATTTAATGAAATAGATAATAATTAAATTCATTGTGGGCAAATCATACATGTGTATCATAGGGACCTCATCCTAAATAATCAACTTGGCCATTTGAATCAATTCATTGATGGTTTTATTCTATGACCTCTTCCAAAGAAGGATCAAATCTTGTTTACCTGTTTTTCTTTCCTTTTTTAGCATATCCTTCTAATCCTCTTATAATATTTGTTCAAAAAAGTGTCAATATTTTTAATTGAAATGAGACTAACATGTGGCCTCATTTTTGAGAGATCAATGATGCCATGAGACCACGCTGGTACCCAGGAAGAGTCTTCAGTGACATTGAGTGGAATAGCAAACCTTGAGTGCGCAGTACGTTCTCCAGGAAGAAGAAGTGATGCAATCCCACTCGATGCAACGTTCAACACTATTTGACCTCGTGATCTTATTGCTGCTGATAAAGTCTTCCATACATATGTTTTTCCAGTGCCATCGTGACCATACAAAAAGAAGACACCTCCACTCGTCCCGTCAACAGATTCCATGATTTTATCGTAGACACTTCTTTGCTCTTCATTCATGTTTTTCAATAATTTTGCATGTGTCTCAGCCATAGCACATTTGTCATACTTCAAATCTTCATGAATTATGGTGTCTTCAATGGAAGGAATATCGAATTCAGGTGACATTGGCATTCCCACAAAATCTCACAGTGATCTGCACCTTTTCCTCAACAACATCTCAATCTCGATCAAGCAATATTTTTTCACCTCATCTGTGCTCAATTGGTACTCTACATACATATATTTTATTGTTTATATTTGTAATATGATAAAAACTCATGCACGGAAACTCAGTTAGAATTGAATCAACTAATTGAAGTGTGGATTGCTTTGATCTGTTCTGGGAATGAAGTAAGTGCAAGTAAAAACATCCTAATACTCTAGGTCATATTATATCTCATTGTAATAAATGTTTTATGTCATTTAAGTATTTATTTAAACAATCCATAAACATTTAATAAATAAAATATGTATTCCATTTTAGTTCATTCCTTTTAATGCATCAAAGTAAAATATAGCTGCTTTGATAGAATTATTTTCATATTTAATGTATGAAAACAGGGTGTAAATTGCAGTCTATAAAAATATGTGAAGAATTTTCATCCTAATAGACTAAAATCTATTATAAGAATAAAATATTAATTAAAATTTGTAATCTATATACATATTTTTATTACAAATATTAGTAATATACTCCCTCCGTCCCTCTATTAACTTCCTGCTTTCCTTTTTGGGCCGTCCCAAAATCATCTTCTCATTTCCCTAAATGGAAAGTTATCCTACATCAAAACAGTGTCAAACAGTGCCAAACAGTGTCTAAACAGTGCCAAACAGTGTCTAAACAGTGCCAAACAGTGTCTAAATAGTACAGTCAAATTTTTTCCTAAATATGTGTGTAGGTCAAAGTAGGAAGTTAATAGCGGGACGAAGAGAGTATATGATAAAAACTCATGCATGTAAACTTAGTCAAAATTGAATAGTCGGTTTAGTAACATACCAGGGTCATTGAGGTTTCTTCTAATGTTGTAGAGTATGTCCTCTAAAAAGTATTGCCAGCACTTCTCACATATCAACTGTGGCTTTGACAACACATCCGACAACAGCAGAGTAACAAACAAATTACGCAGTGCATATGTTGATGCCCAATGACTTGCCTCAGTGATCACATCTATATATTCATTATCATCCTTTAGCAACCCACGGGCATAGCAAACATCCCTAAAACTGAGAAATAATGTCCCATTATAAGTGCGCGACTCTTCAAAGGATGTAGCACCTTTAACCACATTCAGTAGTGTCCTCAGATAGAATTTTTTCCCTGCCCCAAGACGTACAAAAAACACACGACCAATTGAAAAGCCCTTTTTCCTTGGCATCCACTCTCTAGTTGATTGTTCCCAAGTAAACTTGGTTGAAAATTCAACATATGTCAACTCTCGTGCCTCTGGATATTTTTCATTTGCCTTCATCCAAGCCAAGAATTTTGTGTCCCGAACTGTGCTTTTTCCAATAACAGATTCCATCGGCTCATTAGGGTGGTAGTATATTGGTTTCTCGTCTGGAAAGTGAAAACTGAGACGTTCTACCGACACATCCTTGTAATGGATAGAATACCCAAATATTCTCCATGCAGCCTCACATGCTAAGATGTAGCGACAATCGTAGTACATTTTAATCTCATCAACTTGTTGTTGTTTGGAGTGATCCACTGCTTCGGAAAATTCTACTGTGATACGATCGTTGCCCTTATTTATGTACTTGAAAAGATACTTGACCGACCTTGTTTGATTATACCACTCAACATTTATGTGTGCACCATATTTGAGCAGCAATGTACAATTATGCGCAACCACATGTCTATTGTCCAAATCCACATCACCCTTGGTAACTCGTCTCCCATCATCTCATCGTCTATAAATTGGATAACCATCCCCATCAATGGTTGTTTGCTGAACAAAGCGTTTCGTAAAGTGTTTTGTTCAAACATTTTTGTCCATGCGTGGCACTGACTTGTTTGCTGCACCATAGGGATCGTGCATCATAAGTTCTTTGACTGCGTTATAATAGTCCAGGTCATCAGGTATCTTCAATGATATAATCTCGTCAATCTATATTCTCCTGCCTTTCTGAGTAACCCATAGGAGTATATGGGCATGAGGTAAACCGCGCTTTTGAAATTCAATAGTGTAGACAACTGCATCGGAAAAATGTTTGTTAAATTTCAATTATAAATGAAACATAGCAACTATTCACATGTATATTTTTTGTCTTGCAATTTGAATTTATAAACTACTATAACACATGCTTTGAAAAGAGTATTTATTACATTTTAAAAGTAATACATGTTTACATGTTTACATTTAATATCGAAATTACACACCAATATTGAATTAAATTGACAAATGTAATATCGAAATTGTTAAAAGTAATACATGTTTACATTTAAAAGTTGAGTTGGTTGTAGTAAATGAAAAATGGAAATCTGTAAGACGTTGTAAAATGTTATAATTATTACCTGCTTTGACGTCGCCAAATATCTTATTGTGCTTCAAATCTTTTATTAGGAGGTCCAGCTTCATTTTAAATATCCTACAAAGGATGTCTGACATGTCTTCTGGATTCAAACCTCTGTCACTAACGAAGCGCACAATATCTGGCCACTTGGGATTACATGTGAATGTTATGAACAACTGCGGATATCATGCCTATCTACAAATGGCCATTGGTCTTGATAATTTTGCATCATATAACGTGCACTCCCTGTGAAAGAATTAGGTAGCACAATGAGTTGGCCCACCCTTGATGCATTAGTCTCACCCCGACCAACTGCATCAGCCAAGCCACTGTATAAGTCACTTCTCAACTTCTTCTGATGCTGACGAATATATAGCAATCGAGAGGATTCCATCATTGTATATCCATCCACTAGAAATTGTTGAAATAAGCGTTTCGCTCGTAGTATGTATGATGATTCATTCTTTCGATCTTGCAGTCTATATGAAAAGAACCATTTTTGAGTGACATGGTTCCTTCTTCGCTCCGTCTCATTGTTCACGTGGGTCAATCTAACATCATCTCTGAATCCATCTTGACCGTACGGAAATAATAATGGATATTGAAACCCCATAAATGAAGGGTTTAACTCCGTCATGAACTGAAAAGCTCCACCCTTTGTTTGAACAATCACATCTCGCTCTGCTTTGTCCACGTGGAAGTCTCCCTTAATAAGTGCTACCACTTCAGAAACAGTGGGAGTATTATACGTCCGCACTTCTGTCTCTCTCTTTCCTATTAGCCTCATTTTTAGTGTCGTGGAGTTAGATTCAGTGAACCTATCTCTTGCCACCCGGAAAGATTTGATATGGACGTTGTGTGTATCAAGCATATCTCTCAGATCGCGCACCAGTGTATCATACAATGTTGTGCCACTCTCTTTCCTGTGAAGCAATAATAGTGTAATCAATTTTTTTATCGTGGTGTAATCAAATATTTGAATGCAATTAATATTGCATTGTACCACTTAATATTATTAATGCAAAAATATATTGCATTAATTTGTAGGTATCTAATGTTATTATTTAAATAATACACTATTTTTACATATATTTATAAAGTATTCTTATATGTGCATGTAATTGTACTAAGTATTTTTTATTAGTAAAGTAAATAAATAGTACCTCTAATTGTAATTCATATTTTTCTATTTTCACAATGTAGTACTTTAGCTATAGATTTTATTTAGTTTCTCTATTTAAAAATTGGGAAAAGTACGGAAAAGGTACTTGTGGTTGAACCCATTTTCAGATAGGGTCATGTGTTTCATTGTTTATCAAAGTGGTTCATGTGTTTGAATTCCGTTATCACAAGAGGGTCACGCCGTTAAAAACGTCTGAAAAAGACCGTTAAAAGTAACTCCGATTTTCAAAAGTGTCCGAAAATTAAAAGAAAAATACCGGAAGGTGAGCCTCAATAAGACGATCGCTAGGCCATCTTTTGTTTTTTGTTTTCAGCCACCCCTGTCATCGGAAAGTCCACAGGAAAAGTGATATTAACGAAATCATTTTAAAAAAAATAATTCAAACATATATGAAAAATCCAAGGCGAAGGTGGTTTGGAGGTCATCTTGACGAGGCGCACCTTTCGGTATTTTTCTTATAATTTTCCGGGCACTTTTGAAAATAGAAGTTACTTTTAACGATCTTTTTCGGACGTTTTTAACGGCGTGACCCTCTTGTGATAACGGAATTCAAACACATGAACCACTTTGATAAAAAACGAAATACATGACCCTATCTGAAAACGGGCCCAACCACAAGTATCTTTTCCGTACTTTTCTCTTAAAAATTTCGTAATACGAATGTACATAAGTATCAATTTCAATATTTATACTCGATTACATGTACGCATTTATTACTTCGAGAATGCATATATTTACTAACCTCACGGCCGAGATTCGCTGCGAAATTTCTTGAGATGAATCTGATAAATACATTTGTAAGAAGTTTGGGATTTTGACATCATTTGGAGGGAGACTTCCAATTTAGTGATAGCTTTGACCATTCAAATTCAGCACATTCAACGGATTTGAATGTTACAAACGGCTCTTATACACAAAATCCAAGTACTCTGATCTCCTTTTGTTTGTCATAATTTGCTTGCAAACAATATACTATGTGGTAGTTTCTATTTTCTAAAGATTCCTATATATGTATGTAGGGTGTAGTGGAGAAATCTTTTCTACCTCCAAATTGTGCAATTGGTATATGTATTGATTTTACATTTCGAGTGGTAAAAGGGACAACTCCAACCCTCCAACTTTCAAAGCAGAACGATTTGGCATTTTGGCCTACCCTCTTTTATCTTCTTCCTGACCACCAAATCTATCCAATAAAACAAGGCATACTTTTGAGAATTGTAAGCTAGCAAGTAGCGAGCAGCACCGCTTCCACGTGACATGTCTGTCACTGCTTTTGATGAATTGCTTCATGTGTGAGTCTCGAAGTGCATGCAAATTTGGCTACATCTTCATATTATATCTAGTGATCAATTGAGTCTTCTAATGCTTGATTTAAATAGAGTCTAGAAACGTATACGTAGTACATCAAGATGCGAGCGGTGAGGTTTAATTTTAAGAGAACCTCTCGAAATTTTTCCTAAAATATTACTAGTATTACGTACTAATAATGAACTTTTTATAGACAAAATGTAAATATAAGTTACTATGTTTATATTTTATAGTCACAATGATATTTGAATACAATTATATATAGTCACTAAGGTTACCAAAGCGGCAAAGCCACATTTTTGTCCACTACTTTTATTTTGATTATATATTTGGAATTCTTTCATATTTTTAACCTTACCACAATTTTGTGATTGTTTTTTATTTAGTCTTATTTTAGGAAAAAACTCTAAATTTTTATCTAAAAAAACATATTTTATGACAACCTGGTGAGAGTTTGACATCTATGTTGCACGGATACGGATACGCCCATACGCCGATAGGCGAATACGGGTACGGTGATACGGCAACTTCAAAAATTATAAGATAAGGCTACTGGGGTATATTTATAAATAATAATAATAATATAGAGTATAATTTGCTAATATATATAATTCAGAGGTTCATAAATAAAATAATAACAGTGCCAAAACTTAACAGTTATAATAAAATTTCAAAGATTAGAGTAAAAAAGCTAAAGTACTAATATTACGATTTAAATTCAAATAATATTTTTGGTTCTCTATTTGCATTTACATTTAAGTCTTTTTACAAGACTGCTTTCAATTAATGTTCATCAAGCCACAAATTGACAAATTATAGCATTTCAATGTTTTCTATACTCCCGAAATCATCTTTACTAATGTTCCACATCTTGTGGTCGCTTGAGCAGCTACTAAATTTTCGTCATGTCATGTATGCAGTCGGGGTTATAGGGTTAGATACACATATCGGTTCACGGATACAGGTATCGAAAGTATCCATATTTTTTAAAATAAGTCCAATTCTTTTATTAAATTACGGATACGGACCCAATACATACATGACGCGTATCGATAAATATCGGTATCAGATACATATGAATACGTGGATACGGCACCAGGGTGAAGTATCGGTGCATCATAGTTTGACATTACCCTCCCAGCCCGTTTGTTAACTCTATTCTTCAGCTCCTATCAAAGTTTCTACATACCCCATTAATATTGTACGTAGTATGCTAACACATCCTTCACTTACCAAATTCACTTTGAACTACTCCTATTAAACTCATTTTAGGGTAGGCTCTAAAAATAGAATTAGCGATTTCCGATTTAAATTTTTGATAATCGGAACCGTATATTACCTTTTTAATTCGGTTCTAAGGATGGTTTGGTTTGGACTGTTTTCAGTTGTAAACCAAACCAGATCAGACCAAACCAAATCAGATTTAAATAGATAAAATCAGACCATATCATACTTAAACAAACCAGACCAAACTTGGACATTTATAATATATACAGAGATCAGACACTTACCCGACCAGACAAGACTACTTCAGATCAGATCAGACTTAAACAGAACAGAGCAGACCGGATCAGACCAGACCAGATTTAAATAGACCAGACTAGACCAGACTAGTAAATTTCAGTCCAAATGAAAACATCCTAAATGTTTGGCAACCGGAATCACATAATTTCAGTGTGACTTTTCAATTTTTTTCCTTAGATATAACAATTTTTGTTATTTTGTTGTAAACCTCTTAAAATGGACTTTTTGAATCGGAATTGGATTTGGAAGATTTTTATTTGGAGTGATTTTTTTCTTTTTCTATTCTAGTATAATATGATAGTCAAAGTCTAGTCTGGATCGATGTGGTTTGATCTATTTTCGTTTGTTTAAGTCAATGTGATTTATGATGTTTTTAAATCATGATGTTTTTAATTAAACTTATTTTAGTTGCAATTTGCAAACCAAACCAGATCATATCTGATTTATGTAGATCACATCACATTTAAAGTCTTAAACAATCCAGACCACACTTTTACAGTTGTAGAATACACATAAATCAGATCAGACTTAAATATATCAAACCGGATAAAAAAATTCAAAAATGTCTCGAACTCTTGTAGTTCGAGACTTCGAGTCAAGTTTTCCCTTGTACGTAGCTCTTGAAAAGAGGGTCCTAATTTGTGATCTCATATAACACTCAAAACCACGTCAAGCCATTACTAGAAAAGCCCAATGCGTGAATATATAGATCCATATATTACGTTAAGTTATCGAGAATCCTATTGCTAATTAACCTTCTCCTTCTCTTCCTCATATTACGTTGGGATATACTATCGTAAAAAGCAGACAGTTGGAGTAATTATAAACACGAGCTCGCCTCGGGGGAGCTAGAGATCGATGTCGACTCCGGCGGCGGCATCAGAAGCGGCGCCGTCGAGATCGAGAAAGGAGAGATGGTGGGTGAAGGTAATGGACAAGGAAGAAGTCAAGAATCAGATTTGGTTCGCCCTTCCCATGATTCTCACCAACGCCTCTTTCTATTTCATCACTCTCGTCGCCGTCATGTTCGCCGGCCACCTCGGCCAGCTTTCGCTCGCCGCCGCGAACCTCGCTAACTCGTGGTCATGCGTCTCCGGACTCTCATTCATGGTTAGTTGCTTGCTGCATGAATTATTGCCATTGTTTAATTCTTGCTTTTTAAAATACAAATATAAATGTTTTGCAAAAAAAAAAAATACAAATATAAATATTAAATTATATGTCGACATATATTATTAATAGAACTATAATTAAGCATAGAAACAAATACTTAGTATGATTTTTAGCATTCACTTCCATTTAATTTTGTTCAAGATGATGATTGTGCTGATGACTATTCAAAATTTTAGAGAATTTATTAAATAGGACTAATGTTTTTCAATCATTTATTTCTAAATGGGGAAGTTTTATATTTTTAATGTGACTAAATAGATCATACTTTTGGATCAAAATATTGTTAAAGTCGCACACTGGATATTTCTGAAAGAATTAAACAATATATTAAGATCTGAGCTACTCCTCATATCCTCCTATGCCGTTGATCTTTTAGAATAGAACACCAAGTCTTAACAAATATATTCTAATTTTTTTTTTTAATATAAACATTTTTTTAATATTCAAAAGGTTAATCTTTTAGAATGGAACACCAGGTCTTAATGAATATACTGCAAACATTTTTGAATATTCAAAAGGATATAAACATTTTTGCATAAGTTCATATTTAAAGTGCGATATGTGAATGTAATAATAATTGTTTTTTATATCGTCCAAAGATAACTAGTCTAATATTTATATTATTTTCTTAAAAAAGCATAATCAATACTACCACTGTCACATTGATATTGGGACACACGAAGGTGAATACTGTTTTGTCCCACTAACATTGGGATATGAGAAAGTCGCGTAGTTATCAAGAAAAATGAATTTATGTGAAATGATATTGAATTGATAAAGTAAGAGCATCAACATTGATCTTAATCAAATTTAAGGTTTTTATGATTTATTATTGCCATGTCACTTGCACATAAGAACATCTCAAATAATCTCCAAATCAATTAATTTCCTTAATCATAATCTTAATTTACCAAGATTTTCTATGAGATATATACTCAATTTCAAGAAAACAAATTACATGCATAATTCCTCAAAGAAATATACGTATAAGTAGTAGTTGGTTGGTATATGGTTTTACAATTATGAGTATGCCAAGAAAATTGGGAAAGTAGTCTAAAAGTTGAAAATAATCTTCAAATAATCCAGATTTAGAACCAGATTTAGAATTTGATCCAAGATTTTTTCATCAAATAATCTCAACTATAATCTCAAAAAATATCATCCACATCATCAAAATAATCCTATAGATAAGGATGCCCGATTTAGAATTACAAAAACTTTACTAAATGTGATGTGAGACTAGGATGGAGAGAGGACTACGTATTTAATATTATCACGTATTGATTTTGTAACAGCAAAGAAGTCACATTTGTTTTGTGAAGCTAAGATCGATAGACCGAATTAGAAGGCCTATTAAGAGCTAGGCGTAAACTCGCACTGAAATTCGACTTTTAAGTTTTAACAGATTTTCGTTATGTTGTGCGTAGCGTATAGCACAATTTTTAGATTGACGTCCAAAATTAGCACAGATTGGAACAATTTACGGATGGAGCGTCATACATAGAAAGCTAAACGGCACAAAAGAAGCAAATTGGTTATTGAATTTGTGAAAACACAAACTCTACATATTTCTTATAATTTCAAAAATAGCAATTCAATTCCATTATCCAATTCAGCTTGCCATGCCAGAAATAAACTATTGTTCTATATTAAAGAGCATTTCGAAGAACTATTAAGAACTTTCTATTACAGTTATGGCCAAATGTAGACTATCACATTGATCACATGTTTTTGTTTTATATAGAACATTTATACAAATTTAAAAACACTCCTTTTATTATCCCACATTCCATTGGCTAACGATTCACTCTCCGTTAATTGTCAAACACCTTACAGTAATCTAGGTATCTTTATATATATATATATATATATATATATATATATATATATATATATATATATATATATATATATATATATATATATATATATATAGGGGTGAGATCACATACTAACCATTCCTCCCATGCTAACCTACAAACTATCAAAAACGGTGCATCTTTACATTATTTGTAGTGCATATTGAAGTTCAAAGTATTGCATATTATTTGTACTGCATATTAAAGTTCAAAGTTTTGCATATTGTTTTTATTGCATATTGAAATTCACAGTGTGCATCTTTACATTATTTGTACTGCATATTGAAGTTCAATGTGTTGCATATTATTGAGTTAGTAAGTTAGTATTTTAAGCATGGTTAGTATGTGATCTCTTATCTATATATATATATATATATATAAAACATTTGCCGCCCAAAGAGTGAAATTTTGTTGGTGAAGTATTAAAGTATTAATAAATGCTTAAGTATTAATTACAAACTCATATGTTTGAAACATAATTAACATATATAAATAAATACTCCACTAACGTAGTAACGTATGGTTAGTTGAGTTTTCCTTTTAAAGTTAAGCTTTGTGTGGTAAAAGAGAATTTTAAGCTTCGTAAACTTATAAAAGGCACAGAATTATTTTGTTAGTATTTTATTTTTAAATATGTTACATGGTATTATGGTAAGAAAAGTTCTTGGAGGTGCTAAAAGCACGTATATATAATATCGGTCATTCGGTCATTATATTCGTTTCTAAAAAGAACCGAATCAAGTTTGTTATTTTATGTATGTAGTTATGTACATATAGAAGGATATTAAGATGGCATGTTAATAGTTGGAAACGGAACTTACTAAACTACAAATTTTTTAAATTGAAATCACTGCAAATTAAAGATACTACACAAAGAGAATAACTCAATGATGTAAATCAGTTCAAATTTATGAAATCCTAACTAAATTGATTAAATCTGATGAATTATAGAAAAATACTATTTAAAATATGTTTTATTAATAAATAAAAGAAGGGAAATTAACTAGAATATAACTAAAACTCAACGAGTTTCTCAATCTATGACCTAACTAGTTTTTAGACTTTTCTATGACCGAAAATAAAAAAAAATCATTTATATTTAAAGGTTGAATGACAAAAATACCCTTATTTAAAATATATGCATTTTGCACTAATTTCGTCCAATTAAAATTATTGCACTTTATATTGTCGTTACTACACGACATTAATTAATGCACGACTTCAATGCACATCCGGTAATAATCACTGCACTTCCATCAAAATTAATTTCCTTCTTATTTACTCGAGGAATCCATTTTTGTTTTTGTTTTTTATTTTCTTAGATTTAATAATTTTATTGTTTTACATTGAGTATATATTGCATTTCATGATGCAATACTGGTCATAATTACTTCATAACAATTGTGCAAAATTTCTTAATGCATTCATTCACTGTCATGTACAATATGTCTATTTACATATATATTCACTGCTCATACTCAACGATATCTATCATGATGTTCACTGTGTATATTCGATGTCCATATTTAATGCCCCCAATCCATAATTTTTGAAATTCCAAAATTTAAAAATAAACAAGCAAAAATGAGGGGTACGGCACTCCACAGCAAACACATCTTCAAACTCAGCGCCGCACCCATCCGAAGCGCGTGCTCATGAAGCAGAACCCCACAAAGTTGTAAGGAGTGCGGCAACGTTACTTGGAAATTGGTCGCTGAGATCTGGCTGACCAAGAAGCGTGCCCGGATCTGGCGGGGAACCTTCGAGACGACGGCTTACTAGTTCAGAGGCGAATTGGCGTGGCTCAACTTCCCTAACCCCCGTAAAAACGACGGCGATTTGGGAGAGTACCATCCGTTTCATTCCTCCGTGGACGCCAATCTACAAGACATTTGCAAGAATATGCTCGAGGGCTGTGGACGGCGGGTCATGGGGTGACGGCAGACGGCGGTCCATGGGGCGGCGGCGGCGCAGGCAGGTGGATCTATGGAGGTGGGAGAATGGAGGCTAGGGTTGGAGAGAAGGGTAGGAGCTTGGATTTGATAGATATAACCTAAAGGGTATATTTGTCCACCTAAATTATTTTTTATTTATTAATGACGAATTTTAATTAAATTTTATTAATTTTAATATTATTTAGGTAACAAAACTAGTTAGGTTATAGATTGGGAAGATGAAGAAGTTTTAGTTATACCTGGGATAATTATCTCATAAAAGAAGTTACTCCATACGTCCTAAAAGGGTACAAAAAGAACAATATCACTGTAGTTTCAATTACATGTATGATTAATCTCACATATGAAATATTTAAGGATTACTAACATTTTTTGCATGCTTCAAATTGAAGCTTAGCCCTTTGCGATTTGTGTTAGCGGATAATTGATATCAGGTTTAATTGACGGATTTGAATGGCAAATTAATTTGGTGGGATACAATATGTGAATTATGTTTGATAAACTAGATGTTCAATCTTAGTGGTTAGTAAGTGAAAAGACATATAAGAGCATTAATAATATAAATTTTAATACCCAGTCAAGTATCTTCTATTTCAGTTGCTATAATTTCTAACCTTTTCATTAATGTTCAAAAATTCTGATGTTTAATTTGTTGAATATAGTTAGGATTTCATAAATGTGAACTCCTGACAATGGAGTAATGATAACTGTAAAGTGTGTGAACTATGAAGT